>JAULJZ010000009.1:10396704-10424508 GCA_032270985.1 Heliamphora pulchella | reverse complement strand
TTCATAATTTGTGGTTGTTGAGCCTAAAGTGCTACTTTTACAAAGATTGAGAAAAGTTTGTTATAACTTGTGAGATCTTAAAAACCTGATAAGGTTATTTATGAAATTTTGTAACAAGTGAATGCAATATCTTATTTTTCTTATAAAAAGTATGATATTTTAGTAGAATGGCTATTTTTTTATCTTGTTCATTATAATACTAAATGTACTCTCTTGTAACCTTTGTGGTTGCATATAGCAGGGATGACTAAAGTTGGTCCATCACAATCGTCAAGTTTATAATCTCAAGCTTGTAGTTAATGTTTTTTTTTTATAAAATATACGCTGGTTTGGGGATACAGGATAGCGTATCTAAAGCATGTACAGTTGCTTATTTCCTATAAATAAATAATTCCAGTTTGATAATTTTGTTTTGTATACGCCGGTTTGGGTATACTGAAAAATATAATCATATCATGTCTCACCTGAATGCCTTTAGTCACTATCTTCGCTGTAACGCGAAGGAAAAACTGTGCAATCTCAGGATGTGATAATATTCTTTATCGATTTTGTGCTTTTGGAAAAGGGGTGTGACAGATTGAACCTTCCTCGGTCTTAATATTCGTTGAATCTACCTCCTCTACCTCAATAGGAATTTGTGTCCTCAATATGAATTTCTATTATCAAAATATGAAGAAGAATTTCTCGTGGTTGAGAAGGCAACCGTAACATCAGTTGATGAAACTAATTTGGATTCAACATAAAAAGCCTCTAAACATAGGAGAGAAGAGAGATCCTCCATGGTTATAGTTTCAGATCTGGCCTAATGCTTGTCTTGAAAGCATCGTACTTATTTGGGTTACCCATTTAGTGTAATGAACACGAGATCTTCATCAGTTACAGGCAATCCAACAAGTGCCAAACTATTTGCAACATCTTTAATTTGTTGCAGATAAATCTCTACTGTTTGAGACTTTTTAGACATGGCACTTAACTTGCCTTTTAACTGGTGCACATGAGACCGAGAGAGAGAAGTAAACTTTTTCTCTAAAAATTTTCATACCTCAGTGCTACTTTTGCAATGAAGCACCGTAGAGTAGATTGTAGAAGAAATTGTAGCAGTTATGCAGCTTAGAAGATGTCCATTAATAGTAATCCAGCTTATATAATCTGGATTTGTGATTTCTTTGTCCTCCTCATCGAAATTTGTTGGAGACAGACAAGTTGAAGATCCGTTGACGAAGCTTAACAGATTTGATGCTATGAGTATGTTATGAAATTCATTCTTCCATATGATGTAATTGGTTGATTCTAATTTGATCGCGACAAAGGAATTAAGATTTGAGATCAACACAAAAAGATTAGACAAAATGCAATTGGATGCTGCAGATGAAGAAGAAGACGCCATGGTTAGGGCTCATATGAGCTATTCATAGCTCTGATACTATGAGGAAATATCAATGTAGTGAGAGAAAATAAAAAATTGAATCTTCTCATTCAAGTTGGTAAAGGTTACAGCTATTCCTATATATACAACTATACAATACTTCAATCCTAACTAATTTTCTAACCACCTATTAACTTCTTGTTTAACATTGTAACTAACTTCCTAATACTAATACTAACCACCCAATGCTGAGTAAGCCTTCGGCAAAGCCTCAGTCTTATTTCAGTGAGTCTGTTCTCCACACGAATAACCCCTGAACCATCGTTTAACAGATTATCCTTTTTGAAAAATTTCAAAAAACGATTTCACAATCACCTTTGGCCACTTGTCGCAGCCACCTCGAATTTCTAAACCTGCCGCCGTAAATTTAGCAAAAACCACTTTGCGGTCACCTTTGCATAGCAGCCAACGGCCGTCAAATTTGACGTCTGAATTGTCCATACAGCGAGCCCGAACTTAAACAAAAAAATCCAAAAACTCATGTTCTTTTCTCCCCTCCCGCGACTGTATCTCCTTATGTGACATGCACTATTACCACATGCATGGCCATGAGTTTTAAAATTTCTTTCATTAAATTGTTTTAAAATGGAATTTAGATAAACTATGTATATGAATATTTTAAATACTGTAAAATAAAAATAAAATTTTAAGTATTTTAAAATTTGTGTGAAATTGAATAATTTAGTGAGAAAATAGAATTTTTGTTAAAAGATTAGTATTTTTGGTATGTTTAGCTAAATTTGAAAACTTAAAACACAAAATTTTAATTAAGTGATTATCATTAGATTTTAAGCTAAGTTTTATATTTTAGAAATTTTAAAAGTTGTGAAAATTTAATAATTTAATGAAATATAGAGTTTTACTAAAAATTTGTATTTCTGTTTGTTTATCTAAATTGTGAACTTGAAACATAAAATTAAAAGAGCTAATTTGAATTAATTAAATGAGTTAAGTAACAAAAAAGGGATTTTAGCTAAAGTTTTATGACAAAATTTTATTAGGAAATTTTAGGTCATGAATAAGTTTAGAAAAATTTGAAGTACGGAATTTTAAAGGATTAGTATCCCATTTAGTTTTTTACTATACACCGTGATTTTGTCGCCAAATCATTAACGAAGAAATAGTTTATTACGTTCAAAATAAGGTAAGAGTGCTTAATATTATTTTAAACTGTGATGCATGAATTATGTTTTAAAAATTGCTTGATTATCCATGTTTGAAAACATGTGAATTTGTGATAGCATGATTCTTATATTCAAATAACATGATATTTTAAAAATGCTATTCGTATTTTTTAAGGGATATTTATAAAGTTTGTCCAAGATCATATTTTTGAATCATGGGTTGCTGTTAAATGATAGTATAAGACATGTTTTGAAAACATTATTAGTTCAAATGTGCTATTTATATTATTGGAGGAGATATGTATATGGAAGATGAACGATTTTTTTTTTATTTTTGCTTTGATTGGGGAATATGGACGATGTTAGTAATATACTTTGGAGTTAAATATTTACCATGTGTAGGAGCAGTCTCTCTTAAAAAGTTTGCTCTACGTGAGCTAGACCAATCACTGTTCAATTATACATTTTGTGTGAACTGTTCAATTATACGTCCTGTGTGGACTAGTTTGATTACTATTAAATCATGTCCTGTGTGAACTAATTAAATCGCTAATTTGTGTTCTTCCTACTAAAACTAATTCAATCATTCGTAACTGTATATTTTGAAGTTTCTAAGCATGGTTATGAAAGTTTATAATGCTACTGTTAATGCTACATTATGATAAATGATTATAATGAAAAGTGGTTAAGTCGTATTTTTAAGTAATGTGAAAAATCATCTTTTAAAAGTGTTCATTATTTTCATCTTATTCATTTTAATATTAAATGCACTCTCTTATAACCTTGTGGTTACAAATAGTGGAAATGACTAAAAGTTGATTTACCACAGTCTTCATGCTATAGGTCAAACCTAAAATCGATGCTGTTGTATTTTAATCTTTTAGTATAATGTCAAGAAATATGCAACTTTTGTTTAATGTATGTGTTGGTCATTGAGAGAGGGTGTGACATTAGTAATACTAGGGTCATATATTTTTCTTATACTAAGTGATTATAGATGAAATTATGTATACAATGATAAAATTTAGTTCATGTTTAATTTGAATAAAAAAATGAGATAATAGTTGTAATTTTCTAACCATTAAATAAATAGGAAAGTTAAACTAGAACCTAATACTAATAATATTAAAAGAGAACTGGTATTATAATACTATGAATGAAGAAATGCTAATTACTCATTAATCGAACTGTTAATTCGAATTTTGTAATATAAACATAAAACTCATATAAGGGGATAAATTTTTTTTTTTAATGGACTAATCTTATTCATTAATCTAATTTTTACTACGTTAACTCCTCATAACAAATGATTCGAGTAAAATTATGACATCTAAAGAGGATTGAGATTTTGCGAGAAAATATAAGGTAAGATATACATGAAGCTCTTGACAAAAAAAGCTCTAGTATTTTTTTTCTTTGATCAAGATGTAATTATTTTTAGCTTATTTTTTCAATTTTCACAAAAATATTTCTACTTTGACATTTTCACTTTATTTTTAGTATCTTTTATGTTTATCCAAAAACAATAGAATCCGAACTAGCTAATCTGGATTCTAATTCAACGGTGAAATCGTTACTCAAAAGGAAAAACAAATTCAATGCTGAAGTTAAAGAAATCTCACTCTCTCTCTTCAAAAATGAAAAACTTGCGTGAAAAGAAGTAAGAACTGATTCAAATTTTCTTTTAATTTTTCTTATTTAAAGGGTATTTATTTTCTAAGTTAACAGAATTTAGGATTTTCAAGTTTTTACGTAAAAACTGTGATTTCTCCATTTCCCAAATTCATCAAACAATCACCATCATCGTCATCTCTTCGTAAAACCCAGAAAAGATTGGTTAAAAAAAAACCCGACCTGAATACCCATTTCGAAATGAAAAATTGGGAAAACAACTATTCCTTCATACCTAAGGTAGGCAGTGGAGAAAATCTCGAAAGAGAAGATCGGCATCTCGAATCAGCCGCCGAGCCCATTTTTTGTCGTGGGTTTTGATGATTGATCAGACCCAGAAACACCGAAAGTCGGATTTGATGAATCCAAGCTTGATATGTCGCCGGTGTTGCTAGATTCCAGAGCTCCGGAACACACCTCGTACGTCCTCCACCACGACGGGTACGCACTGCGAAAACCTAATCCTAACGGTCAGATTTCCATTATTTTCTCATTGATTTTTTCTGGGTTCTTTTCAATAAACCAATCGAAGGCAATGAACTCGTCAAATGCAAATTCAGAACCTTCTAGGTTTCCATATTCAAACGAAATTACATCAGATATTGGTTTGAATGAGCCGGGATTGGGGTCTGAAAAGCCGGCATTTGGCTCGGCTTCGGGCCGCCCGAAGCCGAGAATGATGAAGTTGAGAAGGCACGCGGCTTCTAACCATCCGAGGTCGACACTGCCACCTAAAACTGGTAAGATTGATTCTGGGTTTAACCAGTTTCCACCGATTTTGGATAATTCAATTCATTCCTTTCCTCTGGCCGAAATCGATTCTTCAGCGTCAGGAAATTTGAACATTGGGAATGCCGGTAATGAGGCGTTTGTGTTTGGATCGAGTCGGGAAAAGTTGAGCACAGATTTGAATTCCAATACAAGGATTTCTAGTGGATTTGTGACAAATAAAGTGCTTGATGACATGAGAAAATTGAAAATTCGAAGCGAACAAGAGTTTGCAAGCACCAATAGTCCCGTATTAAATTTAAACGATGGTGATAGAGAGATTTCTAGTTGTGAGGGCGGCATTGAGGAAAGTGCATCATTTACAACCGGTAAGATTGATTCTGGGTTTAACCCATTTTGGCCGATTTCGGATAATTCGATTCCTTCCTTTCCTCGGACCGAAATCGGTTCTTCAGCGTCAGGAAATTTGAACTTTGGGAATGCCGGTAATGAGGCGTTTGTGTTTGGAACGAGTCAGGAAAAATTGAGCACCAATTTGAATTCCAATACGAGGATTTCTAGTGGATTTGTGGCAAATAAAGTGCTTGATGACATGAGAAAATTGAAAATTCGAAGCGAACAAGAGTTTGCAAGCACCAATAGTCCCATATTAAATTTAAATGATACTGATAGAGAGATTTCTAGTCGTGAGGGTGGAATTGATGAAAGTGCATCATCTAAACTTCCTGAGGAAATCAGGAAGTTGAACATTAAAGATTCAGGGAATGTGGAAAGTTCTAAGAATGTTAGAGATGTTAATTCTAACTTAAGCGGACTTAATAAGACCCATTTTATCTTTGGAAGTGCCGGTCGTGTTGCCCATTCATTTGGTACAAGTTTGCCGTCAGCACTTCCAAATGAGTTGGAGAAATTGAATATTAAAGATGTTGGGGAGGTTGATCGCGGTAGCCTTAATTATAGTTTTGATAACATGAAGAAATTTGTATTTGCAGACGTTAGTAAGGACAGTACTTCTTTGGCTGGGAGCTCAGAAAGTATACTTCCTGCTAAGATGAAGAATTTGAACTTGGACTCCGCGAATAATTACAGTAGTGAGAAGAAAGAGGTTAATTTCAGTGCCAGGAACAAGAGTGACTTTGTCTTCAGAAGCAACAGAGGAGATTCTGGTAACTTGGATAGGAGAGGAGAAAGTATGTTATCGGATGAGATGGTGAAGTTGAGAATGGCAATGCAGGCAGGGCTTAGTACCAGTCAAGGTCAGACTGGTTTTGGTTCCTCCACACTTTTTGTGAAGGAAAAGCTTGGAAATTTGGGTGATGAGAAATTCCCGGATGCTTGGAACTCGATTCCTTATGGCCGTTATAATGATTATGCTGAACTGCACGGCACCACCGCATCATCTACATTCTCGTCGAGTGGCGTTCACTTCCAACCAGTTGGGAATATCATTGAGGTGCCTTCTGTGGAAAGACCTGAGAAGAAGGATGGGTTTAGTTTTACTAACAGCTGGAATGGCTTGGGGATGTCCCATGTTGAATTCACTACACCAAACCAAAGAGGAAACATATTTACTGGGTTAGATAAGAAACTGGAGTTCAATGCAAAAATGGATTCAGCTACAGGGGCAAGGTCAAAGAAAAAAAGAGAAAAATTAAAGAAATCTACCTCAGCTCAAAAGTGGGTAGGGCAAGAGTTTGTTTCAAGTAGTAGTTCACAAGAACATCCAGACTCCTTTGAATCATATTCTCCCATGGAGGTTTCTCCATATCAGGAGACATTGGCCGATAATAATGGTTCTAGGGAAACTTCCGTGACATCCGAAGAGGTCTTCCATCTTCATATCGATAATGCCTCAAGTTACTCTCACCCAACAGTTCCAACTGATGCAACAGAGGAAGATTTGGTTGTTGCAACTCAGCGCTTGAACATTGATGAAGGTGAGATGAAATATGCAGAAACAAATGTGGAAGGTTCTGAATATAGATTTGGTAAAAGTGTTGGTGCTGAAGCTCCTTCAGAAGAGTCTGTTTGGGGGGATGAAACTGAAAGCTTTATATCCGCAGCTGAACAGTTAGACTATAACTTTGATACCTTTGTAACTGCACCGGACACTGAAGTGAGTTCTAGTTTGAGGTTTGAGAAAGATAGTGATGGCAGCACGCAATTTAGTTGTGCTTCGGCTTTGGCTTCAGCTTCAGAAGCGAGTTCTAGTTCAAGGATTGAAAGGCAAGATAGTGATGGCATCACGCAATTCAGTTTTGCTTCGGCTTTGGAATGTGTTGGTGGGACTAGCTTCGCTTTTGCTGCATCATCCTCTGCTCAACGTCAATCGGCAACAGCAGTGCGCCATCGCAAGAAGAAAAATTGTGCAAAAGTTTTTCATGAGTCATATAGTTCTACTTCTAATACTAAAGTTCCACATATATCATCCTCTATACAGTTTTTCCCACCATCCGACACACCTTCGCTTTTATCCCCTAGGCGGGGTCAAAAAGGAGATCCGCCTACTTTATTCAGCAAAAAGGGGGATAAATCTGAAGCAGCTAAGGAACAGGAAACCAAGCAAAGCTCAACTCCTGATGCAACCATTGCAGCTCAGGAAGCATGTGAGAAGTGGCGACTGAGGTTTGGTTTTATTTCTAATCATCTTCTTCACATTTTGGCCAAAATCTTAAAGATGGAAATGGTCTTGTAATTTATCTCTATTGCATATTAGTTTTGGTCTAGTTGGTAGATGGGTCATGTTGCTTTGATACAGTGGTGACTCCAGTAATCTTTGTTACAGCTACTTAAAATCCTATTAGTTCTATTGTATATGATAATGTGTTTTCAATTTTTGGGGATTTGATAAATAAAACACTTTTTTTCCCAGCACACAACCATCGTACGCATAAATCACTTGTTTACTATGAATAAGTCCTTGTGTCTGTACTAGTGTACTCAGCAACAAAAGTTATGTATTTAAAAGTTTTCTGGGTATTTTTGTCATCTCTTGTCTTTGAAAAAAAAAAGCAATCTGAATATCTTTTAACCTTTTAAGTGGGTTCTTTTGCATTATTGAGTGGTGACAAAAGAGGTTTTTTTTTTTTAAATACAAAACTTAGAAATTATATCTATTTTTTTTCAGTGGGTTCAACTAACTCCACAGCTATAGCTGTGGCATCACCCTCGCTCTCTGTTACGTGGTTATTGTGTGTCATTTTTAAAGCGCAGCTTGTGACTGCTTTTGGTTGAGGATGTTGATTTTGATTAATACAGGGGAAACCAAGCCTATACAAATGGAGATATGTCCAAAGCTGAGGATTATTACACACAAGGGGTTAACTGTGTTTCTCAAAATGAGAATTCCACAGGCTGCCTTAGAGCTTTAATGCTGTGTTATAGCAACCGTGCAGCAACACGTATGTCTCTTGGAAGAATGAGAGAAGCACTTGCAGACTGCATGAAGGCTGCTGCAATAGATCCCAGTTTTCTCCGGGTGCAAGTTCGAGCTGCAAAGTAAGGCTTTGCCTTTTGTTGCCGATCTCTTGTTTTCATTCTGCAGTTATTAACTTCATATGCACTTGTGACGCTGCAAGATTGGATCAACCTTTTTTTTTTTCAAGAATTTGTTATGAAAGGTTTCCCAAGACTTCACTTGTTGCTGCACAATACCTTTATACGACTGCATATAAATAAGAGATATTAAGCGGATACATGGTAGTTGGATGGGTAATAGCGATAGTCTTAAAGTAAGTTGTGCTAGATGAGTGGTATAATATGTTATATTGAACTTGTATTTTCTTTATTAATTTTGTCCCCAAGGAATTAATTTCCGTTGTTTATGGATGTATTTTGGGGCAATATAGAAGTCTCTCTTGGGTTTTCTTATTAATCTATATTCTTTATAATGCCGAGACATCTGCATGTTTATTGGATTTCTATGTCAGCATTAACGATGAGGAAGCGTAACATAGAGCAATTTATGCTTTTCTTATATCCCCATAATTCCCTATATCCTCTGAATTTCTGTTAATATTTTGTGTTCTGGAGCTACCAAACTCTTCTAATCAAAGCTTTGTCTCAACTCTTTTGGGTGAGCTACATGAATCTTGTTTCGGCATTCTACTTACAACACTCTTATCCGATATATGTTTTTTTATAATTGAAAGTTTGACGCACGACATATGGAAGATGATAACAAATTTTGAATTCACAGGAAATTATAGTAACATAATAGTCAATTTTTGTCGCATTTGAAATCATATTATTCCATGGATTGCTTTAAGACCTTCAAATGATGTTTATTGAAAGAATCAGATTACATGTTTATGCATAATCCGATCTTCATTTTTGCCTCATTCTTTGCCACGACCCTCAATCCCACAACATCTATGTTAGTACTAAAGTTCATGACTGGCCAATAGCAATACCCACCGAAGGGCAAAGGCCTTTCAAAACTTAAGTGTTATGCTTTTGTTATTGGTTTACATTTAAGCATATAATCGGTAGCTAATTGATGTATTTGCAAGGAATGTGCATTTCATAATTATCATTCCATCATCAGAAAAAAAAGTGCTTAACTCTCAAAATATCATCTCATTACAAAATGACTTTGATATAATTTGTTACATTTCTTATTGTCATACACTAAAAAGTCACCATGTCTCTACACATATTCACATCTCAAAAGATAATACATGAAGTCTTGAACATGATATGTAAAGCCTCAGAACCAAAATACATGAGATTATTACTGCCCAATCATGGCCTCAATCATCTCTTCACATATATACAAATGCACACAAAGCTTAGTTCCAATCGTGCCCCATCTTTTGGAAAAATATTTAAAGAAAAGTATGAGCCATATCAATACCAAAGTACATCCCAATGGATAGTAATCATGATGAAAAACATAAAATGCTGTTGGAGAATAATCAAATGATAGTGCAAAATATTGATAAAGAGACAAGACTCCATAGTATAAACATATGTGCCCACCATCTCAGCTAAACAAAAATATTCGTGCATATATGATATTCATATCATAATTTTACTTCTCCACATGATGAATTTAAATCACTTAAAGTGGTAGAGAATGTCTCCTCACATCATGTAAACCGGTTTATTTATTAATGTTTCCTTTTGTAGGACACTAAATAGTTTTATTTCAAGTCCTCCCTCTAGAGGAGCCCACGAAGATGGCACATATAACCCTTAAATCCATTTTTTAAACAATGTATACGCATGCAATACCAAACAATATTGAGAAAACAACATTTGAATAAAGCATTTAGCGTATAGTAGGTACATAGATATAGTATCAAGTTAATCTCACTTAAAATCTTACTCAAGCATCTCCTTTACTCGCCTTAAGGCTTTAAACACCTTTAATCATCTTGAGCAAATAATTCCTATACTATCCATTCATAAACACATTGTAATTATGCTCAAATATGAAATAGTTACATTTATCAATTTTCTTAATTTGAAAATTTTGGCCTTTGGATTTTTCCAATTTATTTTAAGGAATTTATCAATTTACTTAATTTGAAATCTTGGTCTTATTCCAATTTATTTTAAGGACTTCTGAAGCTTTAAACATTCTCATTTAATCTTTTACACGTCACTCAAAGCTAAAAATCATTCTTATATTCAATTTATGAAATTGTATCCTCAAATCTTTTACACAGGGCAAATTGAGTGCTCTCTGATGTTTTTGCCATAAAATTCTTCTAAAAAATCGAAATTGCACTTTGTTGGGAATGAAACTAGACTCATCTACCTTATTCGTTCATTTAACAACCACCTTCCTTTTTTTTTTTTTTTTTGAAATTTCGTCTAGCAATGACACCCCGTTACTATATCCACCATAACTCTTTCTTGGCTATTGAAAACTTAATTCCCCAATTTTTGGACCATAAGATAGACGTAAATTTCACATAAAAATCTTATTAAATGATCAAAAAACTAATCCACAAAGTTTGAACTTATGCATGTGGTTGATTGTCATCAAGGTTACAAACAGAGCATTCTCCTACATAGCACTAGCATTGTTGTTTGTTTAATTTTACCAATTTTCAACATACAGTTGTTATGGAATAGTTTCTCAGTGATCATTATTCACAAGACATTAAGCAAATAGTTTTGTTTTGTACCCTAAGCTTGGATGCATCCGAATTTGTGTCTTCTCCTATTTTCTTCTTTTCTTTAATTTTCCTCTCTCTCTCTCTCTCTCTCTCTCTAAGTAACCACTTTAAATTTGTGGGAGCAGCTTTCTCCTCTCTTTTCATCATTTTCTTTTTTGCATTATCAAGAGAGGCATATGTCCTCGTCTCTCGCAATTTTAGCACCCTATATAAAAGTTGCTATCCTTTCAAATGAGGTATATGCTTGACTACTCACTAATCATCATCTTAATTAACTTTAACTAATCATAATTAACTCCAATTAATCACAATTAGTTTCTGATCTCACTCATGTATCTCGATTAATCATGCTTAGTCTTGAGTAATTAAAACATTAGTCTAATTTAATCATGCTTAATCCTAATTAACCATGATTAAATTCTCATGCGAAGTTTAGAGCACCATAAACTTTACATAAGGCAATTAAGCACCTTGATTTAGAAATCAAAAATCATGATATCCTTTAAACACATGCAAAAGGAAATATCAGTGAAGCATGCAAAGTACTCTTAAATTCTCACATTCTAGTGCAATTGACACAACTTAAAAGTAAGACATAGGTATAGTTAGTTTACTAATATAGCATAATTGAGTCACCTAGTATATGAGTATAGCATAATGCATTACCACACAGTAATCTTATGGCTCGTTTGATAAACCGGACTAGATTGGATTGGATTAGTAGTGAGGTGGGATTGGTAATGAAGTGAGATTAATAATGAAGTGGGATTAATTTTTGTGTGTTTGAATTAATTAGGATTAAATAACGGATTAGATAATGATTTACCATTGTATTAAGTTAATTTATTTTTAAATTAACTTAAATAAATTAATAAATTAAATTTTATGTTATTGTTAAATTTTATGTTATTTATTTTAATATTTTAATATTTTTTTATTATTTTTTAAAATTTTTAAATTCACTTCCTAATCCAATTCACTCCTAATTCCACACCTCCCCTCCTTACTAATTATTCCCCATTTGGCGGACTAATAGTCCGTTCGGACTATTAGTCCAGAGGCTTAACAAACGCGGTATTGGACCATACTTCGAACTAATAGTCTGGCAAAACAAACTAGCCCTTAGGGTATTACATGCTTGGTGTTTCAGATTTTAGTGGAAGTTTCAAGAATTTCACAGGCATCTATCTGATGGTCGATGGAGACATGTGGATGACTGGAATTCAATTTTTCATATTGATTTCAGCTTATGTTTGATATGCATTCTTATGAATTTTTTTTGCTATAAGTGGAGTAAAAGAGGGGTTCTCAATGTTTCTGACATTTGAGGTCTCTGGGTTGCCATGCTTGATGTGAATTGTAATTCAGATTGATTTATGTTTTATGGACATTTATATATTGTTAGAGTATTTATTTTCTGTATTAAGGGTACTTTTGTCATTGTGTTTTATCGTATTTAATTATAAATAGATACCAGGTCGAGGGGACTGATTATGTACCTAAAAACCCTAATATCTTCTATGTCTTCTCATCTCTTTCTCTCAAACCTTGAAGATTACTTCTTTAAACTTTAACTTGGTATCAGAGCGTCGATCTAACTTTAGAACTACTCTTATTATTCTGAAACGTACAATGCGATGAAAACAGCGTGATGACATCATCTTCTGTACGACGATGTCAACGTGAGGCCGCTGGTGGTACGGACGCCAATGGTCGGCGACGACATGGATGGATGCGTCTCAAGCTTCTGGTGATTGTGGAGATGTTCACAGATTGTTTGACTTCATTGGATGCCTCCGAGCCCTTGATGCGTCCCCCTTGTTGCGAAAACCCTAGCTCTAGATCTCCCTCTCGCGACATACTCTGTGGTTTCTGATCATCCAGATTTACTCTATAGGTGCCGACAATACATGTTTTGCCCAGATTTGTGCTTGAGTTGGCCGTGTTCATCTCTTTTGATTGTTTCTAATCATCTTTTTCTCAGTCGGCGCCTCTTCCTGGTCGCGATGGCTTTAGTTTGTTGATTTTTAGCTTCATTCATGGCAAGCCTTGTTGATTTTGGTAGGAGCTCTTTCCGATTGATTTGGTTTGTCGCCTTTGGTGTGCTTCGTGGTAATTGTTTTTGGTGGTTCTGGTTCGTGGTCCACATTTTATTTCTCTGCTTTGGATTTGCACCTTGTTCTCTGGTCTTCCTAGTATTCTTTGGCTTCATATTTGGTTGCTATATATTTTTGTTTGGTTCCCACCTTGCTGTTCTTCAAAAAGGGTTGCAGTAGCCATGGCTGAGATAAAGCCCTTTCACCTTAAAGATGATGACTTGCCCTGCTGTGTTACCTCTAAGCGTTTGAATGGGCTGAATTATTTGGTTTGAGCCCATGCCTTTAAAGTGTTTCTTAAAGGGAAGAGACGATTGAGCTATATTACAGACTTTCCCACTGCATGGCGACTCTAAACTTGTGGATTGGGAAAATACAGATTCAGTTATTATGAGTTGGTTGTGGCAAAATTTGGAGCCCCATATTGCCACTACCGTTGAGTTTTGTGATACGTCAAAAAAGATTTGGGATTCTCTTGTTGAGGTTTTCTCTACTCAAAGTAATGTTTTTCGAATTTATGAGCTTTATGTGCAAATTTTCATTACTAAGCAGTTTGGTAAATTTTTAGCTGAATATTATATCTATTTAAAGAGTTTGTGGGATCAACTGTTGTAACATTGCCCTCTCAACACGGATTTAGTGCAACAGAGACGCCATTGGGAGGACTTTGTAGTTTCTCTTCGTTCCGGTTTGGACTCTGACTTACTGCGGTTTAAAGATCAGATCCTTGCCAGTGATACTTTAGTTTCTGCTGCTAATGCATATTCTCGACTTTTACGTTTGTTCTTGAGCCACTCATTTGCTGTTCTGTGCTCTCCTCTTCTTATTTCAGAAGCTTCGGCTTTAGTTCCTTTGGTGGTAGTCCTACCCACAGTTATGGTGGTCGCAAAGGTCAATTTGTTCGAGGTGGCTCACGTGGTGGTGGTCGATTTGGTAATCGTGGGGATTAGAAATGCGATAATTGTGGTGGCACACTTGAATAATCAAACAGAACCATACTGTTGGAAAAAGTATGTTAAACCCAACTCTGCTCATCCATGTCACTGAAGGGACTCCAGTTTCCTCCACCCATCTCATCCAGCAGTTCGGACGCTCTTTCATCTGGTTCTCATGATGTTCTCATCATCCAGCTTAGTGAGTTGGTTTAGACTTTACGCACTGTATATCCTTTAGTTTCTACTACTACTTTAGCAGACTCAGCTACCATTGCATGTGCTGCTGTTTCCTCTCCCACTTAGGTCATAGATTCTAGAGTTAGTTCTCATGTGTCTGGTAATTTTTTCTTGTTTTCTAATTTGACTCATACTCATCATCATATTGTCTTAGTTGATGGCTCGTCTCGTGTCGTTACTCATACTCACCATCATATTGTCTTAACTGATGGCTCGTCTCGTTCCTTTAGTGGATGGGGTGTACTTCATTCCATCTCGTCCCTTTCCTTTATCTTCAAGTCTTTTTGTTCCCAACTTCCCCTTTAATCTTCTATCTATTAGTCAATTAATTAAAACCTTGAATTGTTCAATAACTTTTTTTTCTTCTTCTTGTGTTTTTTAGGATCTCCATACTCAAAAAATGATTGCTTTTTTTTTTCTTCTTGTGTTTTTCAGGACCTCTAGACTCAAAAGATGATTAGTTTGGGGCATAAGAGAGATGGCTTATACTACTTGGATACCGATCACCCGTTTTGTACTCCTGCGCCTACGTTGAGTGCCGTCTTGTACTCCTGCCCCTACATTGAGTGCTGTCTTGTACTCCTGCGCCTACGCTGAGTGCTTCTGTTTCTTCACTTAAGTGGCATCTTCGCCTTGGTCATTCCTCTTTGGCCAAATTGAAGTTAACTATTCTGTCTTTGCCTTCCATATCTAGTTTAGAATGTGAAGTGTGTCAGTTCGACAAGCATCATTGTAGTTCCTTTCTTCGTAGTAGTCATAGTCACGCATCTGAGTTTTTTAATGTAGTCCACACGGATATTTAAGGTCATTCTCGAACTCCTACTATTAATGGATATTCATATTTTGTTATCTTTGTTGATAATTTTTCTTGTATGATTTGGCTATTTTTTTAAATTTTTTTTATGAAACATTGATAAGAGTTACCTTGTATTCTTACTAAGTTTTATAATGAATTTTTTACCCAATTTGGTTGGTGTATTAAGGTTCTTCTATTAGATAATGCCTTAGAATACATGCAGTCTATTATTGCTTCATTTTGTATTGATCGTGGTATTATTTATCATACTAGTGGTGCTCATACATCCCAACAAAATGGTGTCCTTGAGCATAAGTATCGTTATTTATTGGATTTTGCACGTACCTTGCTTTTCCACATGCATGTACCGAAACATTTTTGGGGTGACGACGTTCTTACTACTTGTCATCTCATTAATCGTATGCCTTCTGTTGCCCTTTATCAGAAGTCTCCTTTTTCCCTCTTATACCCTACTTCTTGTCCATGCTCCCTTCCTCATGTATTTGGATGTGTTGCCTTTGTTCATGTTCTCAATCTTAGCCTTGACAAGCTTTCCCCTCGGGCTCGTAAATGTGTCTTTCTCGGGTACTCTAGGACTCAAAAGGGGTATAATTGCTATCACCCTGAGTCCTGTCGCTATTTTGTCAGTGCTGATGTCACCTTTTTTGAGTTCACTTGCTTTTTTCCGTCCTTGGCTAGGATTTATCCTCTGACCTTCTTTCTTGTCGTGAGCAGGAGCCAGCATGTCTGACGTTACCATTTTTTATATCGCTGCCTTTGCCTCATCCCTTGTAGGTGTATTAGTGCTCACGTGATCGGCTCGTTGTTTCTTTTGACTCTGCACCAGCGTCTTCCCTGTCGGAGGCTTCTGATATATCCCCTTCCCCTCTTCTTGACGACTTACCCATTGCCTTATGTCAAGATAAACATACTTGTAGTCAACACCCTATTGCTCAACAGGCTATGGATATGGAAGTGAGTGCTTTTCATTAGAATTACACATGGGAGCTTACTCCTCTTCCTTCCGTGAAACAACTTGTTGGTTGTCGTTGGGTGTATGCCATCGAATATCTTCTTGATGCGTCTTCGAGCATTTTAAGGCCCGTCTCGTTGCCAAAGATTACACTCAAACATGTGTTGATTATTTGCAGGGGCAGCTCAACCCCCAGGCTATAGTCTATTGATTATTATTATTTTGATTTTGAAAGTTATAATTATTAAGTGATTTGAGTTAATTAAAGAACTGCTATCAATCATCACTTACCAAGTTATATTATCAATTATAGATTGTATTTGTTTTATTTATAGATATGTTAGCTAAAAAAATTAAATATTGAGTATGCAAAATGTAGAAAAAAGAGAGAATTGAAAAATTAATTTACTCTTAAACAGCGGTCTTGACAAACATGTTTGTAGCAAATTTATGAATAAATATATAATTAATTATAATGTACTTTTGCCTTAAAAAGAGGGAAAAAAACAAATTTTAAATAAAATAATTTATTATATAAAAATTGGGTTTTACGAAAAATTTTGCCTTTGGCCTCAAAAAAGCTTGAGCCGCCTCTGATTATTTGAAGACATTTTCATCTATGGCTTGCCTTAATTTTGTTCGCATTCTTCGCTCAATTGTTGTTAGTCATTTTTGGTTTTTATATCAACTTGATATTAAGAACGCTTTTCTGCATGGTGATCTACAAGAGGAAGTTTATATGGCTTAACCTCTTGGTTATGTTGTACCTGGCAGTGAGAACCTTGTTTGTCACCCACGTACGACTCTATCTGATCTGAAATAATCTCTTCGTGCTTGGTTTGATTGCTTCAGCCGATAGGCGACTCTACTAAGAGCTTGGTGGGTCAATTGACCCCATCAAAAAAATATATATTTTTAATTATTATTATAATAATTTTTTAGTTGGTGTATAATTGACCCCATTAAAAAAACATAATTGATTCTATAATAATATAAAACATTGTACAATTATCTTCTAAACATAATTATTTTTATTCCGAACATGAATCATATATCCGTAGTTCCTAAAAAGCAATGACACAAAGTTTCACAAATTACAAATTTAATTATACGATTACTGCGTTGAACTATTTTTCACAATCATAGATATGCTACTTCAAGAGTTTAATAAGTTTTATAGAGTTGAGTACCAAATTAGTTTTTTTTTTTATGTGGTTTGATTCAATGATTGCTTGTAGCACATATTGAAAATGAAAATTTTTATACTATTAACAAGGACTATTATATATCGTTTTCAAAACATTAAATATTATCAAATACAATTGTAAAAGTTCTTGTATATACATTTTTTTTGTCAAAACAACAGTATGATTGAATTAAAAGTGTATTCCACTTATAATTAATACGTGTAATTTAATTTGTAGTATGTTGATAATAGACGATTAATCATTAATTAGTGTAAAAATTATTATCTTATAAAATAAGAAGAATTTAAGTTTTTGAATGACCTCATCAATAGAAATTTCTGGAGTCGCCACTGGCTTTAGCTTTGTTGTTCTTGAGTACGGTTTTTGGTGTTCCTTAAGTGATCACTCGCTCTTTGTTCACCATTCTTCTGCTGGTATTATTGTGTATGTTGTTTATATCAATGACATTGTTATTTTTGATGATCATTCTGCTGGTATTGCTGCTTTGAAATGGCATTTGGCAAAACATTTTCATACCAAGGAATTGAGCATTCTTCGTTACTTTCTTAGAATTGAGATTGCTTGTTCCTCTCGCGGCATCACTTTATTGCAACACAAGTATGTCCTTGACCTTCTCTCTGAGACTGGGTTCGTTGGTTCCCGTTCGGTTGATACTCCTATGGATTCTACTGTTAAACTTGATATTGAGTTTGGTGCTCTCCTTTCTGATGTTGGTCGCTGTCGTCGCTTGGTTGGTAAACTCATTTATCTCACGGTTAATTGTCTCGACATCACATATATTGTTGGGTTGGTTAGCTAATATATGCATTCACTCCGCCAACCTTATTATGATACTGTTTGTCGTATCTTACGATATTTGAAGCGTGCTCTTGGCCGTGGCTTGTTATATTGGTCCTTTGCTTCTTTGTCTGTTTTTGACTTCAGTGATGCGGATTGGGCTGGTAGTTGTTCTAGTCAGTAGTTGGCAGTCGACATCGGGATACTGTGCTTTCGTTGGTGGCAACATTGAAACTTGGCGCAGTAAAAAGCAGTCTGTGATTGCTCGTTTGAGTGCTGAAATTGAGTATTGTGCTATGGCCCATATTGCCTATGAGATGTTGTGGGTCTTCTCTCTTCTCCTTGATTTTGGTTGATTTTGGTTGATTTTGGTCTTACACCTCCAGCCCCAATGCAAATGTTCTGTGATAACCAAGTTGTGATCTTTATTGCCAATAATCCCGTATTTCATGAGCGGACTAAACATATCGAGGTTGATTGCCATTTCATCTGGAGTTGTTGTAAAAACGGATTATCACTCTCTACATTTGTTTAGTAGATCAGATTGGAGATGTATTCACCAAACCTTTAGCTTGTTCGTCATTTATTCACTTGTCTTCCAAGTTGGGTAGCATATTTGATCTATATATCCAGCTTGAGTGAGAGTGTTAGAGTATTTATTTTCTGTATTAAGAGTACTTTTGTTATTGTGTCTTATAGTATTTCATTATAAATTGATGCCGGGTCGAGGTGACTGATTATGTTCCTAAAAACCTTAATTTCTTCTCTGTCTTTTCTTTTTCTCTCTCAAACTCTAAAGATTACTTCTTTACATTTTAACTTATATTAATTCACAGATGTACCAAGGGGGTCTATGCTTTGGTGTATGCAATTATCTTATTTAATTAATCATGTCGTTTTCTCATTTTTTTCTGGGAGGCCAGTTATGTGCTTTGCAGTGAAATACCGAAGAAGGTTATGAAGCTTTCAAGCCTCTTGACTGCCATGTAGCATATCTCTATCATCTGACAAATTTTTTATACTTATTGATGATTGGCTATGGTATTCGGTCTTGTTCATATTTACTTTAATTACTGCATGCTGTACTCGATATCTTAAATTAGATTTTGTTAGTAATGATGGATTATGATCTCCCCAATTTCTGCATACCTTTTAGTTGTTATCTGGCCCTTGGGGAGGTTGAAGATGCATCACTACATTTCATTAAGTGCTTGCAATCAGGAAGTGAAGCCTGCATGGACCGAAAGCTGGTATTAGAAGCTTCTGAGGGCCTGGAGAAGACACAGGTATCTTATTATTGCTCATTTAATTATTTTCTCCTATAGTGTGCTTTTACTATTTATAGTATTATTTAATGATAAAACTACCAGTGCAGCAAATCCAACTAAATTACTGAAAACCTAGCAAGCTAAATCTTCTTCTTCTCCCCCCCGCCCACCCAAGAAAAAAAATCTGATGAAAGTAGTACTCATTCAGATGCACACCAACATAGACTTGAAGGATATCCCTTGAAAGTAAAAGCATGACACGCGTATCCTAGAAAGGAACTAGGGTCTGTAACACCCAGTTGGGATGCGTTCAACTTCTTGTCTTTTATAATCAAGTAGTCTTTTGCACATGGTGTTGTGGATCTAGAGATAGCGGAGGATTCTTTAGAAGGAAAAATAAGGAACTATAGCAGTTGGTGATCGTAGGTGCAGGTGAGGGCCTGATGTGGCCTTTCGGGAAGATGGTGGGCCCTTCAGTGCACAGCTCTGCTTTAATGGGTGTGCAGTTCTCTAGCCTGCCATAGTATAAGTGGAGGAGCATAGAGTCTATAGCAGCGAGAGGGGGAATGGTGGTGGAGAGGAGGAATCCTTGGTCAGAGAGGTAGGATATGTAACAGGGACCCAGGGATCCTTTATGTATGTATGGACCTCTCCTTATAGAGGAGGGATAGAGGATTGGAGTCCTTCTTACCTGAGGACTTGTGCCTCCTCCTTGTTAGTTTGTCAAGATGGAGGTTTTTGAGCCTTCTTTGCATGTCTATGGATCAGAACTTTGAGGTTTATATCATGGTACTAACAAAGATGGGTGTGATATATCGGGGGTCATATCATGGAGGACAACAGTTGGTAGGTATGATACTTGTCCCTAGATCAGTGTTTTAAATCGCGGTAGCGGCCGTCATAATGATTGCGATCGCATGTAACGGGCATTGGGAGTATCGATCAATGTATAAAAGAATGAATAACTTATGAGTTATGACATACAGAAAGTAATATTTGTTGGTGCAATTATACAAACAACGGGACAATGGACATTAGAAATCAGCAATCAGCAAAAAGGGAAAAATATCAGTGAAAGTGCCCAAAATAAAATAAGATGCAAGTGCTTGACATCTTTTTTTTTTATTTTTTTATTTTTTTGTCTTCAAGTGAATTCTTGTCATGTAACGGTGCCCCATAATGGGTGTATTGACCAATACAAACCGATATTGTACTATTACACGATACGTATTGGCTGTATTGGCACACTGACTGTGAATTTTCATATCATTGATGTTTTGTTTCATAACTGAGTCGGTACCTTAAAAAATCATTATGTATTGACCAATGCAATACATAATGCTCAATATTTAGAACCTTGCCTAAGACGTCAGATGTCTTAGTCAACCCCCCTCTGTTTAAAACGAGTCAAGGTGGAGCTGCCCTTAAAGAGGTTAAGCCAGGCAATCCTACCAATCTTCTCACTCTATTCTCCAAGCCACATCTCACCATTGATCCATAGTGGTAGTGCCTAGGCCCTTTTGCCTACTCAAAGATACCCTAGTGATGATGTTAGCAATGGCCCTTTAGGAGTTATGGCTCAGTAGGGTTAGTTGGCCACCACAAGCTGTCACTAAGGAAGGGTAGCCAAGCAATGATGCTCTAAGATAGTGACTCTTCAGGAGACAGTGACTCTTGAAGATAGACGACGCATGTGGGAGCCCTAGGTTGGTTAATGTATTGTATTGGAACTCTTAAATAGTTAATTTAATCTATTTGAATCTTTGATTGATATTAGAAACACTATGGGGTTTTTGGCTGTGAAGTCTAACAGTGAGTGTCAGTTTGTCCAACCTTTATTTTTTTAGGGTAGTGCTGGGTTAGGAATTGCAGATGGACGATGTGTCCTTTTATGGGTCTATGGGGTTTGTAGTTTTAGGGAGGAGGCAAAAGATACTTGAGTAGATATGTTGATGCTCTTGTAAGGTCTTTTTTGCATAGAGAGTACAGCTTAAAGAATTCTCATGGTGGATACCATGGTAACTAGAGGTAGTCATCATTGCACGTGCTAGAGAAAAAGGGGCCAATGGCTCTATGTTTCATTTACTTGAGTTTTGATTCTAGGTGTGTTATGTTTCAAGAAGTCATATATGTCTAATATTTATGTGACATAGACTCTTCCAAATGTATAAAGTATCCGTGTCGGACACCCGACACTCGGATAAGGGTATGAAATATGTGTCCGATATTTTCACTTAGACATTCACCTAAAAAGCATATTTAGTAATTCGAGTTTACTATAGAAGTATGCATAAATTCTTATATTATACATGAAATGCTCAATAGAACCTTGTAAACACTATTTCTCTTAGAACATAAAAGAAATATATTAAGAAATATGAATATTTTGCCGTGTTCTAGAGTTCTTGATATGAGAATTAGATGAATCTCACACTTAGACACATATATGCACCCAACACCCGTACCTGACTCCATGTAACATAGTCTAGTACTCATCTTTCAAGAGCAGGAAGATGACATGGACTTCAAAAGTTTCAGAGGCATGTCCATACTTGTTTGAAATGTGTAAAGTGGTGTGGTTTGTGTTTGCATAATAGCCTATAATGATGTGGAGTCTTCTTGCAACGACAAAGATAAAATGGAGCTGAGATAAACCCAAAATACCCAAAATTAGAAGACCTTATTGCTTTAGTTAAAAATATGAAGTTCGCAGATTTTGTCAAAATTAAATCTGCATTGACTGTTCCAAAATTAGTGTGTTTCAAAACCCTTTGACTCTTCCACATCAATCCAGCGGCAGTGACTTTAGACATGATTATCTACAGCAGCATAACTAAGATATTACTTCTATAATTCTATTCTTTTCCTGCCTCTGAGGGATTTGTATCTCATTCTTCTGCCATGTACTGACATGTCAAGGCATGAACCCCTTGGCCTTGGGTGGATGGCCAAAACTATGGGAAAAAGGTTTGAATGTTCGTGCATTACGCTTCATGATATCTGTATATTTCTGTTGTTTGCTGTACTCCTCATGATCTTGAGGTCCTACATTTGACAGGGTAATTCGTTCTAGATGAGAGCTTGGTCTTTGGATTTGCACACACACGCGCACACACACACAGGGGACGATCCTCCAATGCATATGCTATAAATCATTGTTGTTTCAGGTTTTCAGTTTATGGCCCTTCGGATCAGCTTTGTCTTCTAGGCTTCGTTTTGGATGAACTATATCACCAATGACGTAAATTTTGCTATTGACCTTTTCTGGCGATTACTTTGTTTGTCCCCGTTTATTTGGTTTCTGCCCTCTTTGTTTATCCACTTATGGGGCTGTTACTCATAATAGAGCATATTCCCTGTGGCATAATGTCTGACTAGTAATCTGCATCGTCTCGGACTCTCAGTCCATGTGATTAATGCCTGGTTAGTTGGGGTCATCAATATGCTACATTTACAATATCCTTTACTAGTTTGAAAAACCTGGCATTTATTAATGCCAGGTTTTTCCGACTGAGGTTGCAATAAAGAATGGGACCCTGTAAGATGGTTGGCATTGCAGTTATAGTACTGATCCATTATCCACTTATACCTGGCCTGACCAACCTAGTTGAGTAATCTTGACCTTCATTAAGAAGATAATGGTGTTTGGTGTCCCCTATATCTTCGGATTTGACAGAACTTCTGCCACGAGGAGAGATGTTTTCCATTTTCTGCTTGGGATTTTTTTTGGGCTGATCAGGATCACTAACAGTGAGGCTGTAGGGGATGCATTAAGGCATTTCCTGGAGAGTATTGAATAGATATAGAGGATATCACTAGGATATTGGATGAAGTGATCAAATAATATTTGGGAATCTGGCAGATTTGTATAGATGATCAATGCTTTACCGGTGAGGCTGTTTTAGAAATTCTGTTTCTTGGATCCTGTTCAAAGCATGCATGATGGATGTTATGTATCCTAGTTGCAAATACAAGCGATTAATCCGTTTCATGTGGAAAAGCAATTTGGATTGTTAGTAAAAGTTGGTGTGTCTCTTTAAGTCGAGGTTAATTGGAAGTGGATAAATTTTTTGGTTGCACTATAAAAAAGTGTAGTGCACTCAAGAAGTAACTATGCCAGTTTGCTATTCTGAAGTCTGCGTTGGTGGAAAATATTCTTTAACTGATCGGAGGAAAGATTGCAATGTATCACTGATATTATTGGTTTTCATTTGACCTACTTCTTGTTATTTTGTTCCTTCTATTTTCTGATACATATCATCTATTTTGTTTGCTTGGGAAGGGGCTATTGCTTGGTGCATTGTAAAATGCTCCAGATTTCAAGTGTGAGAATGTGGGTTCAAGTCTAAGAGCATTCACTTTGGGCATATTATGCGGTTGGCTGACTTGGTGTTCAGTCTATCCCTCCCATCACCTTTGATTATCAAGGACCGTCACTCAAGAATGACTTATAGGAGATCTTTTAGGGCTTTTACTCTTCTAGAACCGATAAGAAATATGTTTTTATACTAAAATTGACCTTCCTTTTACTAGCTTTCTATATGAGTTCTAACGCATTCTACTTATCGAGAGAATTCTCACATATCCTAAGGAATTTTATGGTGCTGTCATTAACAGTTCAGAAATCTATGTATGCTTCGGTGGCATGATAAATGAGACTTGAAGTAAAAGATTTGAGACTTATGTGATGCGTGGGCATATAAACCTGCTTCCTCTCTTGACGTGTATAAAAAGATCTACTTTTAGAAGACTTGTTTTCTACTTGAGGTTTCATTGGCAATACAATTCGCTATAAGTTCAACCAAATGTATAGCATATATACTTCTCTTCGTTCTTGTTATTATTATCTCTTTTGTCCTTTTTGTGGCTGCATAAGACTAAAAACAGTGTAATGTGTTTATTAGTAATAAAACTCATTGGTTTCCTGTCTGTCAGAAAGTATCCGAGTGTATGAAGCAGTCCACAGAGCTTTTGCAACGGAGAACATCCAGTGGTGCAGAGAGTGCTTTGGGAGTAATTGCTCAGGCTTTGACGATAAGCTCTTACGCTGAGAAATTGCTTGAAATGAAAGCAGATGCTCTTTTCATGGTTTGTGCTTTTATTATTTGATAATTTGAAACATTAAGTAACTCAAAAGTTTAGAAGGTTAATACACCATGTATTCGGTCAGTTGACAGTGTACCAAAAGATTTGTCATCAAAACTGGACTAATTTTTGTTTTGTTAAGCAGCTGCGGAAATATGAAGAGTTGATCCAATTGTGTGAGCAGACTCTGGGTTCTGCTGAGATGAACTGTCCTGCAACAACTGCTGATGGCCACCTAACAACTCTGGACTGTTCTGATGTCCAAAAGAATCCCTCCTTCAGGCTATGGCGATGGCACCTGATTATCAAATCCTACTTCTCTCTAGGAAGGCTTGAGGAAGCTCTTGATTTTCTGAAGAAGCGAGAGGGACCTGTGTCAACTACTGAAAAGTAATGGCTATTCTTTTCGTATAGAAGCTTTTGCATATTTCTTTGGTTTCATCAGGCCATCGTTTCATGTGACTTGAAGTTTCTGAGGTTACTTTGGCTTTCCAGGAGTGAAGGCAAGAGTTTGGAATCATTAATACCCTTAGCTGGTACAATACAAGAGCTCGTACGCCGTAAGGTATTTTCATTCCGTACTTTGCGCTCATCTTTGACATAATTTGGTAACTGGTAGCAGCTGTTTTACTTATTCTACAAGTATATGATTTGGGCATGTGCAATAAGTACAGCAGCACCCTTTTTCTTGGGTAATTAGCAGCACCCTTCAACGCCAAGAGAAATAAGGTGGACTATAATTATAGAGTAGAAAACTTGGTGGTGGAATGACGAGATCCAAGTTATAGTAAAAGTAAGAAGGAATGTTTTAAAAGGTGGCAAAATGATAGAAATGAGGACAATTTTAGGAGTTATAAACAAGCTTGTAAGGACGTTAAGAGAATCATTAGAGATGCGAAATTGAAAGCTTATGATGATTTTTATGCTAAATTCGATAATAAAGAGGGAGAAAAGAAAATCTACAAACTCGTTAAGTGGAGAGAAAGGAAAACAATAGATCTTACTCAAGTTAAATGTATAAAAAACGAGGATTCAAGGGTGTTAGTGAAGGATAAGGAGATTAAGGAAATGTGGAAACATAGTTGTTAAAGGCACACCTAGACGTGCGCCTAAGCTCAAGGCGCAAGTAGGCGCAATTCGTGCGTCTCAAGTATAGTAAGGCAAGGCAAGCTTAATGAAGCGTCGCCTATGCGCGCCTCGAGAAGAGGCTCAACGCACACGCCTCTTGCGTCTCATTTATACTCTTGATTCTTCTTGATACGATTTGAGTCGCCTAATGTATAAAAAAAATTTCAACATCAAAAGTAGAAGCATATCCAATTAAAAACTCTAACTTAAAAACAAAATTTTGTCTTATTAGCAGATAGGATATTAAGAAACTAGCCCTTATACAAATTAACATGAGTTTTTGTTGGATCTTGAGTTCTAATTTAGTATTTTATTTCTTCCCCTCTTCATCATCCTCTTGTTCTTGTGCAAATCATGATTCATGACCTCTTTCTCTCACTTTGATTTGCACTTATGTCGTGTTCTTCTCTCCATTATTCCTTTCTATTTCTTTCTATCTCACTATCTCTTCCGACTCTCACTCTTAGTCTTGCTCTCTCATTTTCTTTCTCTTTTTTTTTACCCCTTCTCTCTTACTTCTTTCAAATTGAATTGACTAACATTCAATTCAAGTTTTGTTTGATAGTAAATTAGACTTTTATATTTTTCCAAATTATGATATACTTACAAGTCTTGCATGCAATTGTTGATTTCAAATTTGATACTGGCATATTCTTTTGGTAGGGGAATGTTGAGAAAAGGTACATCTTTTATATATATCTAACTGTTGTTGAATTTTCCTATTTAGTACTTGTCTAAGCAAAAAAGTGTTGATTATTTAACATTTGGTAGATTTCTTTTTTTTTATAGTTTTTGGAATGTTAGATGTTCATTAAACATTTTTGTCTTAATGTTTATAACATGAAAATTTTAATGTCTATATTGCATTTTTAATAAATTGTATATGCTATTTGTTTTTTTTTTTTAATGTCATGCGCCTTGCTTCGATAAAGTCCGCTCCTCGTCTTGCGCCTCACGCTTAATCTTCAAAAGACCTTTGGTGCCTTAGTGCGCCTATCGTTTTTAATAACTATGGCTGGAAAACTTATTTTGAGAAATTATTAAATTAAAAACACGTGAAAAGATTTGAAGGAGGAAAATTTGATAACTTGGAAGAAACTAAAGAATATAAGTTCTATCGCAAAATAAGAAAGGTTGAAGTGGAAACTGCAATGAAGAGAATGAAATCAGAAAAAGCTTTAGGACCAGATGGTATCTCTGTAGAGGTGTGGAAATGCCTAAGCGAAGTGGGAATGTCTTGGTTAATAAAATTATTTAATAAAATTATAATGATTAGAAAAATGCCCGAAGAGTGGAGAAAGAGTATTTTAGTACCTATATATAAAAATAAATGAGATATTCAAAATTGTAACCACTATAGAGGTATTAAGTGGATGAGTCATATGATGAACTTATGAGAAAGAGTGATTGAATATCGTCTAAGGTTAACAACAATAGTGTCATAGAATCAATTTGATTTTATACTTGATAGATCAATTATGGAAGCAATTCACGTACTAAGGAGATTAATAGAGAAGTATAGAGAAAAGAAGAGAGATGTTCATATGGTTTTTATAGACTTAGAAAAAGTCTATGATAGAGTGCCTAGAGATATCATATGGTGGGCGTTGGAGAGAAATGGAGTGACAAAATGTTACATTGATGTGATAAGATGCATGTATGATGGAGCCGCCACGATAATTAGATCACCTGTAGGAGAAATAAGTGAATTCCCAATTACAGTAGCTTATACTAAGGATCTGCTTTCAGTTTTTATCTCTTTACCTTAGTTATGGATGAATTGACTAAACATATTTAGGATAAGGTCTCATAGTATATGTTGTTTACTGATAATATTGTCTTAGTGGATGAGACTAAGAGTGGGGTTAACGCTATGCTATAAATGTGGAGGGAAACTTTAGAATCAAAACGATTTCAAGTAAGTAGGAACAAAACTGAATATATAAAATACAATTTTAGCAGTAATAGGAGTATTAATGGTGAAAAAGTAAAGATTCATAACCAAGAGATACCTAAGAGTGACTATTTTCGTTTTCAAGGTTTGATTATTAACAAAAATAGAGAGCTCGCAAATGATGTGATCCATAGAATCAAAGTTGGTTGGCTCGAGTGAAGAAGTGCTTTCGGAGTTTTATGTGATCGATGAATACCTACAAGATTAAAAGAAAAATTTTATAGGACAGCTATTAGACTAGCGATTTTATATGGAACAGAATGCTGGGC
>JAULJZ010000009.1:10378358-10389727 GCA_032270985.1 Heliamphora pulchella | reverse complement strand
GGGGGGGGGGGGCAGTTTTGTGAAACAGTTGATCATCCTATCTATCGCATGTGTTAATTGACCACATCCCACAGAACTTACAGAGTGACCTAAAAGGGGTTGTGAATCCAAGAAAGGATTAGGGTTGACAATGTATTGGGCGAATTAGGTTGAATTGAGAAGCGTTGTGCATTAGATGGATGCATCCAAACCTAGCACATAGTTTTAGAGAATTTATTGGAATACTAAGCATTGCCAGCTCTTAGAACATATATGTGCCAGCCTATTGGACAAGTTTAATGTTTTCCTCTTTATTCTTGAACTATAGTCGAAATGGTTAACTAATACTAGAAGTTTGCCAAATAGTTGTAGACAAGGGATGGCAGCAAAGCTGGTTTTGTACAGTTTTTGGTAAGCCTCTCCTGCCCTCTATTAGGGAGAAGCTTCTGATCCCTATC
Organism: Heliamphora pulchella; assembly: GCA_032270985.1. Lineage (NCBI taxonomy): Eukaryota > Viridiplantae > Streptophyta > Magnoliopsida > Ericales > Sarraceniaceae > Heliamphora > Heliamphora pulchella. The sequence continues at coordinate 10,389,290 of JAULJZ010000009.1, read as the reverse complement.
CGAACCTACTTTGGTCGGGATTTGAACCCCTATACCTATTTACCTTTCAATTCCTTGATCTTCCTCATCCTGTCCTAACCTGGCAATGGGTGTTGGCATATGCATGTGTGTGCTCATTAATGTCACTCACAGGCTCTTTTATGGGGCATACATAGAGTGCCCCAATGGCTCCTTGTAACATTTGTGGCAGATAATAGACTTGTTCAAGTTGGTTCAGTTGCTGATTCCAGATGATAAAGCAATGTAATTGGTCAGGTAGGCAACAAGCAAGAGAGAGAGAGATTGGTGATCCCATGTTATATCTCGAAATAAATAGATAATGTGGAGACCTAAGTAGCATGAATGACAAAAAAATTGCAGAACACGACATGTGTGGGACATGTTAAGAATTTATATTCTTATATATTTATTAAATGTCAAAAATATGAATAATTTATTGAAAGATAATGCAAATAATACAATATATCACTAATTAATTAAAAATCTATATATTTTTTCTTATAAATACCAATTTAATATGTATAAGTTTTTCAAATATTGCAAAATATTATTACTGTCATGCCTCCAAACTTGAGGCATGTGAATCGCCCTCTAAAACTCACAAGGGTAGAACAATTCATAATGAAAACCGTTAAATTAACCCATTTTATTTTCAAAATAACCACTTAAAACAATTTGAATCAATACTGTTTTCCAAAAGGGAGTTAAACCATTGAAAAGAAGACTTTCGAGATTTCAATTTTATCACAAAGGGCTCCCGGAACATAGCCTGGATGAAAGGATACTTTTTTATTTAAGAAAACAAAACTACTTGTCCAGCCCAGTTGAGTCCTTTCGAGCGGCCAACTGACCGAGAGCAAGCCCTCCCTATCAGGTAATAAACCGCTTGTGCGGACCTCAGATCGCTCGAACGATCTCTTATCCAAGACCAAACTAGAAAATCCTGAGGTATAAAACCAAACTTTCAATCAAAAACTTTTCTAAAGAAATGAATTCTAAGGTTTAGAATACTACTAAAATCAACATCAAAATCATGGAGATGTACATCAAAACTCATCTCAACTCCCCCACAATGGTCATACAATATTCTATTTCCTCCAAAAACATGAAATTTATGGCTTTCAAGCCTTACAAACACCAAAATTAAGAGTTCATGAATAAAGGACCTAATTACATGACTCTATCAACATTCAACTTAACTTTACATCTTTTCACTTCAACCCACAAAATGTACATTGACCCAGCATTTCCAAATCATCAAAAAGAGAAACAAAACATCAAAACATGGTAATTTCCTTTATGGCATGGATTCATCATTGGCACCTGAAAAACGGCTACGCAAACAACGTGAGCCGAAACTCAATAGGATTCTGACAACCTATATGGACATGCTCGGTATGCAATTTAACAATTCTATATCAATGTTCTCAAACTCAAAAGACACCTCAATTTTCATGCGAGGCAAATTTAACAAATTCTCATGATTCGATTCATAACTAAATTAACCATGAAGTTTTATAATCCAATCACATCATATTGCTTAACGCCTATTACCACACACATTTGCACACCTTTTCGAGAACACCATCTGAAGAAATGGAGTACCTCACCACGTTTTCGAGTATTAAATTGAGAGAACTGGGCACCCATTCTTGCGCAAGTTTTTGGTCTTTCACCGAGGAGTTAGTCAAACCCACATTAATTAAAAAACCACCTCAATATTTACAACGTAATTCCTCAATAATATTGGTCTCTCAACCATTGCACATAGTTTTCATCTGATCACACATGTATTCACTATATGGCCAACAATTCAATTCCTCAAAATTCATCTTGTTAACTCAAGTTTTTATAACTTGGAACTCAAAATCAATTTAAAGGGAATTTCCCCAATTTTGCTAAATCAAACTCACTCCAAACTCAATTCATGCCCATTTCATTCGAATTTAACCTAAATCGTATCTTCAAGATGTCCAATCCATACCCAATTTCTAGTTAACCTCATATTTAAGTCTGGCATTCTCCATTAAGGTCAATCCATAGATTTTATGGTTAAAAACACAAATTAATCACTTTTTACACTTCCTTCATCAATATCTTCCAACAAAAACAAGTTAACCCAACTAAATCTTACACCTCCAAACCTGAGATTTTAAGCCCACATGCTTTACACAACAAATACATGAAATAGAATAAAATTAATTGCATAAATATCACAAGTAAACATGTACAGAGAAGAATCCTACCTCGGTTTGTCGAAAATCGAAACCCAAATACCCGCGAGAGGACCCAAACTTGTCGAAATCAAAATCTACTCGGTTGTAGTTGAAACCATTGACGAGTAGAATAAACTTTCTCCTTCGGTCGAAGATCAAATCTAAGTGTGGAGCCTTCAATTTTTAAAGAGAGAAACCTCTAACCTCGTCTTCCATGGAGTCTAGGAGAGAGAGGGGAAAAGAAAGAAGACAAATTGAAGGGAGGAAGGAGAGGATTCGGTGGAGGGGGAGGCTTGGCTTCCCCAAGAAGCATCACCCCAAGATTTAGGCCACAAAGTTCCCACAAATTACCAATCATGCCATCAAACCTCCAACAACCACTTAAACCATGTAATTGCATCCAATACACACCAAAATTAATATTTTAATATCAAATTAATTTAAAAGTTTATATTTTTAAAAATTACTAAAATTCGAAACTATCCTTGAATTAAAATTTCTGGGCTTCCGCACCTACAAGCGGGTCGAACAGAACACGTAAAAACATTACCAGATTCATTGGACACACACACACACACACACAGAATATATATATTACTCATATAGGCTCCATATAATGCCACAAATAATATATCACATAAATATTTAACTGTAAAAATTAAAATGGGTTTGGGTCTCACAATTACTATGAACTGATTCATTACATGGTAAGTGTTCAAATGGCTCAAGATGTGTCGTCAGTGTCCATGAAGTGTCTAGAAAGTGTTTGGCATTATAAAATTAATTTTTTAGTTAGGACATATTTAAGAAGTGTCGTCCACGCCCTTAGGAGTGTCTGAGAATTGTCAATATCCAACCAGGTGTCCGACACGATATGTATCCTTTGTAGATGTGTTCATGCTTAGGTGGAGACATTGGCAATATATTTTGTAGATAAGTTGAGATCTCTAGTATATGTAATTGGGGTGGGTGTGGATTGCTCCAAGAACTTTTATTATCATTATTTTTTTTTGGAGGGGGGAGTGTGACGCCCCGAATTTCGGATAGCATCCAGAGGGTCAAACGTATTAAAGGTACGAAACGAAACGCAACGAACCATACACTCGAAGATAAAGAAGAATACTGCCGAGTTTAATTATTACATTCCAAAAGAGAGAGGGGGTCTGACAATGTAAACGAGGTCCTGACTACAAGGGGTACAAACAGGTGCATGGAGCTGGAAAAATAAAACTTTGGCTCGCTAGAGCCAGGGTTTCACAACTTTATCTACGAATTTAGCAGCAACCTCGATCGGCTCGTCAAAATCTGACATAAGACGCCATGAGCTACGAAAGCCAATAAAAACAAAAATTATATACAAGCATTTTATGCAAACAACATGTAAGCAAATCACTGAACATCAATGTACGGCATGCATGATGAGATTCATGATGATGATTTCCATTTTATTACTATGGATATTTAAAATTAGGTTACTCTAGGTTTAACTGGTCGAAAGAATCATCATAACGCCGATCAACAAGCACAGACCAAGTCTATCGAGTGACGTTTGGCACTTCTTCAGCCACAGTGATGACCTCATAGTTGAATTAATTATCCAACAGTATCATCTAAGGAGCAAGGGCGTGGGTATCACCACATCGGGCCATCGAATCTCATGTCAAGATTTAGTGTGTGATCAACGAATTTTCTATACTGAATTTATCCATCCGTTTACATCCTTTAACACTGAGGACGCACCTCGTAACTACACTGGGGACAACCAAGGGTGTCTGCCAAGGATTTACTCTTCCAAAAAATACACCGGGGACGCGCCTAAGGTGTCTGCTAGGGATTTACTCCTAAAACAGTACATCAAGGATGCACTCAAGGTGTCTGCCTGGTATTTATCCCAAAAAAAATACACTGAGAATGCACCCAAGGTGTCTGTCAGGAATTTACCCCGAAAAAAAGTAACATCACCCTAAGATTCATTTCAACCGCCATCTTTATTAGAAGGTATGTGATTCCCACAACCCGTACCCAATGAATGTAAGCACACAACCCATGATATCAACTACTAACTCATTATATGGATATCAATATCAGTGCAGGATGCAACACTTCGCACGTGAATGTCAAATTTTGTCATGTCAAGATTTGGTACACATACAATTCACGTAATCATGCAACATGCCACATCTTCAAACTTTAACATATACTCATGCAACCACTTAATCATATTAGCTTCAACAATATAAATTCACAACTAAATACACAGAGACAAATAGCATAGCATGGTGAAAGCTCAAAAATAAGCATTTTAAAGATCATCATAATAATTTAATGAACTAAGATCACAGCAGTAAAAACAGGTTCAGCCTCTGTAATTAGGGGTTTAAAAATAGCAAAATTTAATTAAAAATTCTAAAAATTTGCAGGTAGCTAATTTAAAATGTCCTTTACAACTTTCATGAAGTGAACTTTTCTTAGTTCCTCATCTAAAACTGAGTTTTTTGTGAAATAAGAATGTGTGACAGATCTGGTCTGTCTGAAAAACAGAGAACATATTCTGTTATTGAATTTAAAATTCCAAACAGTGCTTTTATCCATATTTAAGATTTTTGGTAATTTGTTTAGAAACAGATATGGATGTTAGGAAATTTTGAGACTTAACTTTGCTAAAAAATACTTAGTGGTTTGGGAGGAAATAATTTTTAATCAGAGTGTCCAGGTCTGGCACTCCTGGGAAAAAATAGCATAACTTCTTCTATACTTGAGCTTTTTAAGTGATTCCAGTGGGGTTGGAAAGATAAGACGGAAATCTAACTTATCCCACTGGTTTCATGCGAAAAGCAAAGTTTTACAAGAAATGGCACTATTTTAAAGATGACTGTTCTGAACAGTGTTTTGGTCATTTTGGAGTAGAAATTTTAAAAATATGTAAAACTTGAAACCAGATTCCACAAAAATTCGTGCATGCAGAGGACATCTATATTAGTTTACAGAAAATTTTAGAGATCAATGGGTTGAGTTTTGGCCCGAAAATAAATTTGCACAAAACATAAAAACTCTGCAAGATTCATGGGGCTGAGCAAGAAAAAGTCACATGCATGGCTCTTTGGGCCCTTGATTCTTCCATGCATGGCCTTATCTCTCATATACATGGTTAATATATGAGCTATAGACCATTTTTAAGAATCAAAACTCAAAAGAAAAAAGAGTTTTTGAAGGAAAAGGAAGAAGGGTAGATTTGGTTCATGCCACCATCTCTTGGCAAAGAGATGGAACATGCAACTTTATTTGAGTGTTAGGGCCAAAGAAATGCATGAAATTAAAATACAAGCATATAAAATTTGGTTTCTACCTTGAGAATATTCTGAAGTGATGAAAAAAAATAAAGAAATGTTGGTGAAGAACCCCCTTGGATGAAGACTAAAAAGAACACCATGGGAAAGGACTTCCCTTCTCTCTTCTTCTTCATCTCTTCTTCCTCTCTCTTTCTCTCACGTTCTCCCTCTAACTTCTTCAATGTTGCCGGCCAAGAATGAGGGGAGAGGGGCCTGATATTATAGATACAAAGGTTGAGTGGGAGTAATGATGGTCCCAACACTAAGGTCCAATAGGAATGCATGCAAAGGTGCATGATGGGAAATATGCATGGCACAAAAGGCACATCTTTTCATGGGGATTTTGGGTGGCTGGTCATGTGGTTTGTGTGGCTAATGACGGCCAGAATTTTGTTTATATAATTGTATAAAAATGGTTTATTAGTGTATAATTATACTACATCGCTAAAAAAATACTTAAAATAAGCTTAAATTATGATTAATAGTCACTTTTTCCATCGAATTGCATTTGATTAATAAAATTATGGTTGGCACATTATATCTATAGTTTAAAAATAATATTTGAATACATAAACATGGATAACATAAGTCAAAGTAAGTCTTTTTGAAAGAATTTCTAAAATAAGCTTTTTAATAAAAAACTAGTTTATATAGTTCTTATTAATTAAATTGGGCTATATAAACATATTATTTTAAATCAAATTAGATTTATACAATTTTAGTTTTAGTAATTAAAATATATAAAAAATATATATAAGGCCAAGTTTGGCTTGAAGGAGGGACATGAGTTGGCAAAAAAGCTTTTTGTTGGGTTATTGAGCTTATTTTCAAGAATTAGGCTTCGTTGCTCAAATTAGGCTTAAAGAATGAATTGGTTGGCCCAACTAGGGTTTTGGGCTAAACGAACTTCTCTCAAGATCTATGAAAAAGGTCGAAATGAAGAACTACTTGAACCGAACACGCAGAACAAACTGAAATTTTCAAATTTCATAGTATATATATAAAACTAATCAGATAGGCACATGAGCATGTATATTATTATTATATTAACTTCTTTGTTATTATTAATAATAATATTATTATTTATTTATTATTATTTCATTATTATTATTTTTTATTATTTTTAATTTTTTAGTTTTTTTTTTTTAATGAAAAGCCGGGTCGTTACAGGGGTGGGGAGTATATTGACTGCATATATCAAAATCAATATCCTTAGTTCGAGCTTCTAACAAAAGTTAAGAAAATTAGGATGAACTTACGCGAAGGCAATTGATGTGAAGAAGTTGTCGTTAGATGGATGCAATTACCATCTTCTCAGCGTTTCTGATTTCTGGATAAGATGAAGTTGTGCACTTTAAGCTTCATCTCTAGAGCAAAGAGCAGAGGCACAACTGTGATGACTGATAACTGTGAATGAGATGCTAAAAAGCCTATATGGCTATATGCCTATGTGTATATAGGAAGGGGCTGTTGTCTTAAAATGTTGGGACTTGAAATGGAGGGTTAATGTTAGGAAGTATCATGTTCATTCTCTATTACTCCTTCAAGAAATATCATATTTTCAACTTATGTTAGTAGTTTTGCATAGTTTCTTGCCCGGAACGCCTACTCCAAAAGAATTTGTGAAGGAACACCTTTGCATAAAAAATAATGTTGTGTTGATAAATAGCTTTGTTTGTCGTGGTCGTACATTTGCAGGCAATATCTAGGCGAGCCACCTTGTTTGAGATGATTAGAGACTATGAACAAGCAACTATGGATCTTCATAGATTGATTTCTCTTCTCATGAAACAAGTCGATGATAAGACCAACCAGTCTGGTGCATCTGATAGAATCAGCAGTATGAATGAGTTAAGACAAGCTCAACAACGGCTTTCTGCAATAGAAGAAGAAGCAAGAAAGGAAATCTCCTTGAATATGTATCTCATTTTGTAAGTTTCCGGCTTAAATTTGGAAATCAACAATTTAACTTTGTCATCTTTCATTGTAATTTGTTGTTGCATATAGATTACAACAACTGCATGCATTACTTTGATATGTTGGGATGTGTCCTCTAGTGTAGGTTATTCCTTGATTCTATCCCTGGTCAAGGAACCAAACTGCGCTATGCATTTGGGAATCATCACTTGTGAACGGATAAAATATTTGTCATTTCGTCATATATAGTTACTGGGATGTCTTCTATTGTTTGCGGTGCTTGCAATTCTATCTTGACTGTATTGTTGGATATATTCTGAGCTGCATGCATTGTCATTTCCTTCAAACCAATGGCTTTTTAAGATACATATCATTTTGTTGGACATGAACCTGGCAAGCATGGCTGGAATTTAAGTTTACAATACGCAAAACTTCCTTTGATATGGTTGCTTCAAAATGAGAACTTTACACTAGAACCACCATTTCACCCTTGAAAATAAAGGAATAGTAGTAAGAACACTATTGTAAGAACACTATAACGTATTGTACTGGTTAGAATTAGATGAAGTGATTGCACTCGCTATGTGCACTTGGGTTCATGTGACGTAGACTGTGTTGTGGAATTTCCCTTTTTGATTTGATAGAAGATATCAGTATTCTTTTTAAATGTGTCGTCATTGCTGCTTGTGATTGGCTAAAGATCAGTCAAACAATTACATTTTGATGCCAGGGGAGTTGATCCATCTGTATCGGTATCAGAAATAAAGAAGGCCTATCGAAAAGCGGCACTCAGACATCATCCTGACAAGGTTTCAGACTCTTAATATCTGCTTCTATACTGACAAGGCTACTATGAGTTACCCTTTCTAAAAGTATTTCTCTTATGTAGGCTTGTCAGTCCTTGGCTAGAAGTGAGAATGGAGATGATGGGATGTGGAAAGAGGTAGTGGAAGAGGTTCACAAAGATGCTGATAGGCTCTTCAAAATGATTGGAGAAGCATATGCAGTACTTTCAGATCCTACGAAGGCATCTTTCTTATACTCTTATATAACTGTTCTCTCTCTCTCTCTCTCTCTCTCTCAGGTCTCAGGGTGCAGTGTTAGTACCTCAGATTTTGAAAGGGCCATCCTACGAGATTCAATCTTTTATATAAAAATCTTTCCCTAATCCTTTCCCCACCCAATTTATACTAAATCTTCCCTCAATCATTTATTATGTGGTTGATTATAAAGCCTCATGATAGTCAACTCAAAAAAATCCTTCATGAGCCTCTTCAACTACATTCAAAGGCAAGACCCGTAAGGGGTGTTGCAGGTTCGAATTTGAGCTAAATCAAGAACCAAATAGTTCTGAACGGTTCTACGAGTTTAAGAATCGGAACCGAACCATATGTATCTTGGAACAGAACCAAATCAATAAATCTTCCAGTCCGATTTGAAACTGTGGTTCTAAGGGTAAGTATTTGTTACCTACTCTATATTAAAGAAATTATATATTTATTTGTTTATTTTTGTTAAATTTTTATATTTTATTTATATTATTTTACTTTACATTTTATTTTATTAGTTGTTTCATATTATTACAAAGAGAGCTCCCCGCACCTATATATTATGAATTATATTTTATTATTCTTATCTATTATTAATAGTTTATGAATTATATAATATTTTGATATTATGAGAAAAATAAAAAATTAAATAATAAAATAGAAGAAATAAAGAAATAGAGAAAATGTAAAATAAAATAAATAGTATTTTTAAGTTTTTTCTTTATATATAATACATAATATAATATGAACAAAATAAAAATAGGTAACGGATTGGTTTCATACAGTGTTTTGAAGCTTAATTTGTGAAATGAACCATAAGGAATTGTTCCTAATTATTTGGAACCGGAACCATTATGTTTACCAAAAAACCAAACCAAACCATATGGTTTGGATCGGTCTTGACCGGTTTAAGGATTCCATCGGTTTTTGAACACCCCTAATAGTCGTGTCTTTTTCTTTCTGCCCCCAGTGCACATGCAAGGTGATGATGACATCTCTTTGACGTTCTGTATATGATGCAGGTGGTTGGTTCCTTTCTCCGAAGATACATATAGAACTTTTGTTTTGTGCATGGTTTTAAATCCCTCTTTTACACTAGGAAGTTTCGAATGCATAACATTTGCAAACATGAACAGAGACCTCAAACTAGTCAACTGAAGTAATCAAAAGAAATGGACCTTATATTTGTAGAAATGAAACTTGAATAAAACCTTATATTGCTTAGATAGAGCATCTTCAGCATTTAACTTTGTAGAGTGATGAATATGCGAGCAGAGAAAATAAGAGAGAGAGAGAGAGAGAGAGTGCAGCTCCATCCTATTGACTCACCTCTTTAATCTTGTTGGTTAAAGTGAAAAGACAGAGTTACCCCCGTCCTGTGGAGAGACTTTGAATCCTACTTCCTTATTTTCCCTTTATTGGTTGTGGGTTCTTGTTATGGTTTCCTCTCCTATTTCATCTGCTTCTTTTCCACTTTATACTGTGTACTCTACTATTATTTGTTTTCTGGTCACATTGTTTTAGGAGGCTTATTTGCCTTCACTCCTAATAACCATTCAACTTTCTGCACCCTAATTACGGATTCCTGAGAATCTTGAAATCCTTTCTAGGATTGCATTATGATCCCCAAAGAAAATAAAAAATTGTGATTATTATTATTTGACTGAATGTCTACACTTTCATTGAATTCTGCCTAGTTCTTATGCTACTTTAGATAACTTGGATTCTTATATATAAAATCCAATGATATGTCGTCAACAAAATTTATTGAAGGCAGAAAAGGAGTGAGGATAAAGCTGTTTCAGCGTAGTTGGAATAAGGTTGGTATTGTCACCCAAAAGTGAGTAGTTGGATTTTAAGAAGAAAAGGGTGTAGGAGAGAAACATACAACTATCAAATGGAGTAGGTGCCAAAGTAAAGAATAACAATGCAATATATTATTTTGTTGTTTTCTTGTGTCTGTTCTATTTTTATGTCTTGCTATGTGAAATTCTTGTAGATAAATATGCGTAGATTTTAGGGTAATGTACAAAAGACTCCCCTAATGTTTAGAAAATAACCACATAACTCCCTGTAGTTATCGACTAAAACGTACTATTACATTTTTCCTCCAAACTTATGGAAAGTGTATCTCACTTGGTTACCTAGAGAGTAAATCAAAATTTAAAGACAAAATTACCCTTATAAGATTTTCAAATTTGCAAAAAAAAAAAAAAAATCCTTTTAGTGCTTGCAGGATTATAGGTTGGTTTGCTAGCATCTTGCTATTGGCTTTTTAGCTAATACGACTTGGAGCTAAGGTTAAATTGTTCAATCTGAACTTATACCTTTAAGACTTTAAGAGAGAAGATGCCTTCATCCGCCCACCATGCTACTTGAAAGGTGAACTTCAATAAGTAGAGCCTTTAGGCTGCTTTCCGG
>JAULJZ010000009.1:10362834-10373579 GCA_032270985.1 Heliamphora pulchella | reverse complement strand
CAAATCCTAACCCTAACCATACCTCACCTCCCCAATCACCTTTAGCTCTGGCCACCCCCTATATCGACACGACTAACTCTCTCTCTCTCTCTCTCTCTCATTTGTTTCTCTCCTGCTGCACACCCCTCTCCCACCCTCCCTGCTACTCCCTCTCCCACCCTCCCCGCTAACCCAACCACTGCCAATCTCCTCCACACTCTACATAGATCCTTTCCCACTACCCTCATCCACGGCCACCCTCCCCCAACCCTAGCCCACCACCACCATTTGAAACCCTAAACCTAACCCTATATATATATATATATATATATATATATATGAGAGAGAGAGAGAAACAGGAGGTGGAGGGGAGACGTGGCGGACAGGAGGGGTGGCAGAGGTGGCAGTTAGGGATTTAAATTTTAGTGTTCTACCTAAAATGGTAATTTGAACAAGGGGAAAAATTGTAATAAAAAATTCAAATTTGAGGGGCGGACATAGCAAAAAAAAGTGTGCATTTAAAACCTCCCATTTATTATCGTGTATTGGGATGGCATTACAATTGCAGGCAAGTCACCACATTAACTTGAGTAACATAATCAGATTTTGATAAAATTTTAGTGTACATACTATAAAGTCCTGTAATGATATGATTATTATTATTTTGGAATAAATATTTTACCTTCAATTCCTGGGCAGAAGGTCTAGGTGCGCCAGAGGCAGCAGCTTCAGGATCAGTTGATCTTTTCAATGATATGTTGGCTCTACCATCAGTTATTGCAACAATCATTACTCGTCCAACATCACCACTCTTCTCCGCATTTAGCCCAACCCTGACAGCCTAAAGCGGTTCAGATTAATACAACTGTTTAAGACAAATGTCTATAAAATATGGAATCACTAATCATAGTTAAAATTTTGGATTTAGGATTCACTAAGAGCCGAAAATAAAGATGCATATGGCATGGTACGGATTGAAATCTAACAATCAAAAGGAGAGAGAAGAAGCAATGCATAATAGTAAAAAAACTAGCCATTTTTCCATTATTTTTTAAGGAACGTGTACTTCGGAATAGCCCCTGCAAAAATGTACATAAATACCACAAAATAGATGAATAAAAGAGTTTGATTAAAGAACAGATTATTAAAAGCATAATTAAGACATATTATATGTTTCAGCCCATGTTATATGAACTTGGGTACTGGGGTTTGAATGTGTCTAAGCGCCGAATTCATCTAATTTTTATATCAAAGCCATTGAAACACAACAAAAAATTAATATTACTTAATATATTTATTTTATTTTTTAGGGTAATAGAATTTATAAGGCTCTATAAAGTATTTCATGCATAATATGATAATTTGCGTATAGTTCCATAATAAAATCGAATTACTAGATATGCTTTTTAGATATTGTCCAATTAAAAACATCTAATGCATATTTTATACCCTTAAGTGTCGAGTGTCCGACATAGGTATTTTATATATTTAGAAAAATCCATTAACATAGGTTTCAGCTAAATTATAAGCTTATGACATTTTAGTCAAGATGCTAGAAATTGTAAGGTTTATATGAACTTGCATACCGTGGTAAGACCATGAGCTAGGGGAGAACCTCCTCCACAAGGAAGTCTCTCAAGACGTTTTCTTGCCATTGCAATTGACCTAGAAGGAGGCAACAGAACTTCCGCAGAATCTCCACGAAAAGGAATGATCGAAACCTATTTTTAGCAGTAAATAAAATCAGATAGGTTACTATAGAGGAATAATAACCTATACAAAAATAAATAAACATGACCTTAAACTATTTATTTAACAAATTATACTCAGTAACTCATATGGGAAAATTGAGGACTTTGATAAACTTTTAACACAAGTGAAAGCAACAAAACAGTAAAATGTAGCATATGGGAAAAAGATAATGGGAAAAGAAAAAAAAAAAAAAAACAGATGGGCTGGCACAGGACCATCCCCCATATCATCTTTTCTGTAAGACAAATGGAATTTCTCTTGAAGCCCATTTCCATAACAAACAGGTTTGGTAACTTCACCTCTTAAGGGATTTGTTTTTTTTTTTTTGGGAGATTAGATGAGGAATCCTATATTGAGTACTTGTTTAGAGATAAATCTTGTTTAATTTTTAACTATTCTATAAAATCCTATTTTAAATGTTACTTGTTAATGTATGTGTATATATACATTAACGCTATTTATACACACACACACATTTTCTATTTGTTAACGTTTTCATTTTTTGACTTTTCTTGATTGCAATATTTTTGTTATGAGATTGTATATTTCTATTTTAAACATCTACATTACTTTTTGAGTCATGATGTACTAGTTGAAGTACACGCACACAAAAGTACAAGCTTTCATATTTTTGTTATTTTAACCGTTCATAGTTGAAACTTTGAGTTGTATTAATGTTAATTGAGCGTAGATTTTATTTTTGTCCTCATATTTTTTCTTATTTGTTTTACAATGTTATCATTTTTTTGTTGCAAGTTTCTTAATGATAACTTATTGTAAAAAATGAGAATGTTCCCATTTTCAACATGTAAAAATTAGAATTTTCATTTTCTGAATGCTAAATTTCTCATTATTATTATTCTATTATTAATGTAATATTCTGACATTTTACATTATTTTTCATTTTCAACTAATGAAAAAAATTTCAAGTTTATATCGCATTTGTACATTTAACATTTATTATAAATTTCAATTTTTAATTTTTTTTTACATTTAATATGGATCTTGTTTTATAGTTTACGATGAGTAAATTCTAAAAATATAAATATTTTTTTTAAAATGGATGAATATAACAAAATTTATAAGATTTTAAAATTCGAAACGCAAAACTAAACATCAATGCCATATCGCCAAGATATTTATCACTCTTTTTAATTACTAAATGCATCTTTATGGGAGAGAGGTAAAGTTGTCTATATTATTAATAACTTTTAAGAATATGATCTTTTAGAATGAAAAGTAAAATAGAACTTATCCCAAAACAAGTTCAAAAAATGGGACCCTAGTGTAAATAACTCTTTTTTCCCCCTCTTGTTGATAGAAGAAATAGCCTCTTATCTGGCGCATGAGTCATCTAAAAAAAACCCTATTGATTTTAACTGGAATGTTCCAAACAGATTGCAATTGGGAGGAAAGAAAACAAGGATTGAAGTAACCACAGAAATAGCAAAGTGATATTTTAAGCAACTATAAATAGTCAACATCTGTTCGCATCTTTAAACACACCTGATCTCTGCTTGTATAACTCTCTGCCAATAATTTAAGAGCCGCACCTTTTGCATTCTGCATACGGTTCAATGCCATACTTCCACTAGCGTCGACCACAAATATTACCTGCCATTGACAAAATTCTCACAACATTTGAAAATTCACACCAGTTTCCCCACAAGAAACTCAGACAAATGTGCTCCCACCAAGGGTCCCCCCAAAGCAAAACAAAATCAAAAAAAAAGAAGAAAAAACCAAGTTGGATCCAAAGTTCCACGATCAAGTCAAGTTAAACTGGACATTTTCAAGGTTGAAATCAACAATTTACAAAAGGCAGGTTTAAGATTTTATTAAAAATCTATCAGGATTGCACCCATTCTAATTTTAGGAAATTTTCAAGAAGTTGAAACAAATTTGACACACAATACATGAAAATTGTCAGATAATCATTGACGTATTTTGATTGCACTATAAAACTGTCAGAAAACTGCCCTCCCTGTCTTTGGATAAGTAAATAACTTCTTTCTAAACATGAATTTATTAAGATCAGGAACAAAGACCACAGTTTTGACTTAAAAATTGCTAGTTCAAAAAATTAACCACTCCACAAATTTGATGACACAATAAAAAGGAAGATTTTGAACAAGATTGGAAAGGCATAAGTGAAATGGAAGCTTAGGTGCAAGAAGTTGAGTATAGCCATACCAGTGCTCCTGCTTTTCGTGCCATTCTTTTAGCTCTCATGTCCGTTTTCTCTACAAACACTTTCCTACTCTTTTGAGTATCCTTCTCTCTTCGCAACTTCTGATAGGGTGCAGCAGCCCTAAGAGTCGCATCAACAGCTAACCTCTTTACAGGACCCTGCTTAAGATTGTAAAATTTGTTGAGGGCAGAGAAAGTCCCAAATGAATTTTTCCAAAGAAAACACAGTTCTATATTCACGATGTAACATCCCCAATTTTGTAGTTATTTTGTAATGAAAAAAAAAATTAATAGTCTTAATTGTATGTAGAAAAATAATATATATATATATACATTGAAATTAGGGATAATTTTAAAGTTTTTAAAAAAAATTCTAAAAAGTTGAATTGAGATAATCCAATAGTAGAGGTGGTTGATAGTTTTAGGAAAAGAGGGTATTGGGGGCAAAGAGAGAGAATTTTAGTAGAAAGGTGATATGGATAAATATGGAATGCCTTGGAGATATATTAGGATTTGAATTTTAAAGACCAATGACAATTATCAGTTTCATTCTTGTTTAATGTATGCATTATTTGTATTTATCATTTTACCGTTTCGTAAAAATAAATGCACCTATGAACGATTTAATATTGTATTCAATAACTTTTAGTTACTGGTCCTGAACATATATATAAATGGTTTCATGGGAAAAAGAGAAATAATAAAATAAATAATAATTTAATAACTATTAAATTAAAATAATAAATAAATCATTGTAACTAAAAATTAATAATGAATTAATACAAAAAATTCATGAGGAATTAATGGGGCTTTCGGTCATAGGTAGTGTGATTATATATATATATATATATTAATCGTGTATAAGCAGCTATATTCATAAGATGGCTTACTCTTTTTTGCCCCATCTTACCCTTTCCATCAATGTGTTTTTACCGGTTGTCTTCTTGCTTTGCTATATAATTATGGGGTAAGATGTGGGCAATTTCGTCAATTCTTTCTTAATTTTGAGAGGCCCAACTATAGCCACTCCTCCTCATTACAAAATTTATTATAATAATAATATTTATTTAATTACAAAATAAATACAAAATTAATTAAGAGAATTAATAACAATTATATTGTAAACCATAGAGATTTAAAATTCCTTTAAAACTGAGCCTTCAGTGTATATATATATATATATATATATATATATATATATATAAAAGAGAGAAAGAGGAGACACAACCCGACCACTGCCGCACCCGTTGCTGTCGTCCAGGCCAGTCGCCAGCGGCGGCGACCCCCTTGCCGCCTTCTACGCCGCCGACCACCTTCCTCCTTCTCTCCCTCTTTCTCCCTCTCTCTCTCCCCCGTCTCTATCTTCTCTCCATCTCCTCCCTTCCTCTCTCTGGACAACCACCACCACCTCCACCAAAGGCCACCACCAACACCTCCCACAGCCTCCAAAACCCCCCATGCACAACCACCGACACCACACACCCGCACCACCTTTGCACAGTCGCCACCCACAGCTGCCACCCACGGCCATCACTCGATACCCTCCTGACCACACCTACGCCACCATCAAACCACCAGAAGCCACCATGAAACACCCTAGTACAATACACCAAAAATTTTATCGTTTTGGAAAATTTCCGAAACAGTCCACCGGACTAACTTTAGACACCCGCCGCCGTCACCTCAGACCTCCATTTCGACTGCCGTAAGTTTGGTTAGACTTGCCTCGCGGCCACCTACGCGTAGCCATGAACGGCCGTTAAAACCGACGTCCGGATTGTCTGGGAGTGTCTCAAAGTCGGACGAAAAATCACGGCGTTGCTGCGCTCTGTGTTCATGCATGATTCACTGTAATGTTTCATGGGATTGCATGGGCCATGTTTTGGTTGTTTTATTGTTTGTCTTGCTTTTTATTACTAAAAAAAATAGAATAAGACTAAAAAGTCATACTAAAAATTTATATATTACGTGATTTAATTAGTTTTTTAATACAAATCAAATTTTAAAGATATAAGCTTAAATATTTTAAATAACATAAAAACAAGTGTTTTTTTTCATGGTTTTAGTTTTTAATAAGTTAGGATTCTAATAAAATAA
Source organism: Heliamphora pulchella (assembly GCA_032270985.1). Taxonomy (NCBI): domain Eukaryota; kingdom Viridiplantae; phylum Streptophyta; class Magnoliopsida; order Ericales; family Sarraceniaceae; genus Heliamphora; species Heliamphora pulchella. Next base: position 10,367,561 of record JAULJZ010000009.1, on the reverse strand, counting down.
AGATGATAGCTAAATTTTTTTAGAAAGAATCAAACTATAAAATTCATATCAAAATTTATGAGTTTAATTAGTTTTATAAAAAAAATAAGATTTTTAAATTAAAGGGATTAAATATTTTAACAAAGTTATAATAACAAAATTCTGTATTTTGCTAACTAATAAATATTTAACTAAATAATTAATTAATTTAAGAATTATCCTATTATTTGGTATAAAATAAATATTTTAAGTATAAAAAGGTAATATGTATATAATTTTGAGAAAATGAAATGTTTTAAATTAGAAGTTATTTTCTATTTTTAATTAATAAAATATTTTTAATGATTTGGAGTTTACTAAAATGTCAAATTTCATAAGAACCTTAAATTAAAATTTTAAAGTGAATGACAAGATTTTATAAGGAAATTTTTTTTTGAAATTATTTTCTTAAGAAAAAATAATTATAAAATTTATAATAAATAAAACTTAAGAAAGTTTTAGGGAAATGAGATAGTGATTAAAATTCTCTTTTTTATGTGACATGTAGATTATGCATCAAGTAACTAAAATGTTTCTCCTATTCAGTTCGATCTTAGCTTTTGTCTCCTTGTACTTTTGTATATCCCATAACTTTTTGTGTACTAGATCTACGGAATCGAACTCTCTCGATTTGACTTTCTTGTTGTATTCACGGGTCATCTCCTGTTGGTATGATTTGATTCTAAGCAACACATTTTCTCATCGTTTCGTAAAATTAGCATTTTTTCGTTTTCTTTTAGATCGTACTTATCAGTTCTCATGATGGAAAGACCAATCTTTAGTGGTATAACCACCTCTGTTATGTAAGCCATAGGGTAGGGCACTTCCCAGTCTTTGAGGTGTAGTACGGTAAAACCACAGTACATATGGCAATTGATCTACCCATCTCTCTTTCGCTTTTTCGAGTCTCTTTTTGATTCTGTCTAAGATCGTCTTGTTTGAAACTTTTGCCTGACTATTGTACTGCGAATATGCTAGAGTAGAGTTAAAGAATTCATGATCGTCTTGTTTCATTTATGATCTCTAAATTGACCAATTTTAAAATAAATTTGTCTGTTGTACAATGTTATCCTTTTACATTACAATTCTGTATAATGTATGAATTCTAATTATGTTGTCATCCAACTTCATCGAACTACATTTGACATCCATTATTTTGTTTGATTTTATAGATAGCATGCTTGGTTTGGTGGTCATATAATTATGTATGCATCCATTTCTATAGAAAAATAGTATTATAAACTTCTATTTCTGTAAGCGACATGAGTTTCTTAAAAAACTACACGAGTTTTGATTTTGCAGAGTTATCTTAACTTGCCCCTTTGTTCATTGTAATGCCAAACTCATGATTACATTTATGTGATAGATGCTTGCCAAATAATTTACAATTGCAGGTAATTCAAAAATCTTGTCATTGAAGGTGCTTTAAGAATAATTGTATTGAGGAGCAAGAAACTTAAGTGGTGGCATTGTTGTGACAATGATTTTCTTATTATAATCTATTCTTCCATAAATGCTTGTTTCATTGGTTATTCTATCTTTTGTACTTACTTTGCTAACATACCTTTGTTAAAACATGGTCTTTTGTTAGATTCAATTTAAAATTTATTTATGATTTTTTCTACCATTGATGTAATATTTAATGTTTAATAGTTGCTTGGTATTATTGTTTTGGTAAATTCCTGACCTGAATTTATTCATCTATGCTTGTTTCGATCGATATTCCATCTTTTGTACCTATTCTACTATTAAGCAATTTGTTAAAACATGGCTTTCTATTTCATCTAATTTTGGAATTTATTCATGATTTCTTGTGCCATAGAGATTTTAAGGCTATAACTTAGATTTTGCTTATTTATGTTTTTTTTTACCTTTTTTCTTATTTTTGTTTTTTTTTTTGATTTTTTTAAAATTAATTTTTGGCTAATTTTTTTTATTTTTTCAAATCATCTTAATAAGATGAATTGAAAAAATAAAAAAATTTAATAAAAAAATATAAAAATTCACTAAAAATAAAAATAAACAAAATAAAATAAATAAATAAAAAATAAAATAGGCAACCAAGTTCTAGCGACATAGCCCTCTTAAACAAATATATTATTAGATCCATTCAACAAAACATAGGCATAATTTGACATACATTTCTACACAAATATATAATTTGGCATACCTTTTGACACAAAATAACTCTAAAATCTTTTGACCAAATTTTGCAAAGTCCTTAACCTATTAATCTAAGATGACTATTATATGACTATTTTATTGTTAATTTTATAATGCTTTTTGATATATAATTTTAATGCAATGCTAATAAATGCATTGAAAAGCTTACATTGTTATTACTCAAGTATAACGATGGACTAAATTGTTAACGGTAACTTTTTTCGTTTGGTTAGTTAACGGTAACTCACAAATGGACTAAATTATTATTTAAATAATAAAATAAGAGTGTAATGCTATTTTAAAAAATAAAAAAATTATTATTATTATTATTTCTCAATACAAGCGGTGTAGATAAAATTTACCTAATTTTTTTTTGGGTCCAAACATTATACACAGCAACAAAAATCATTAATCTTCCGGTCAACATTTTACCGAGTTATTTAAAAAAGAGAACCGCCCCATAAAAAGACGACGGGTTTAGTAAACCGAAAGCAAGGTCGGACGAACCGGCATGAGTCCTCCTCGTCCAAAACTAGTCGATGCCAGGTGGGGTCAACTCCCAAATCCAACGGCGGAGATTTCGTCCTCTTTAGATAATCTTAGGGTTTGCAAACGACGTGACCCCATGTATAAGACGCACGGAGCTCCGAAACCTCTGATTCTGCAGTGTGCAGTTCAAAGCTGCCCTCCTATCCTCATTTATCTTCTTCCTTTTCTCATCCCCGGCGCCTCTGTTGCCGGCGGCGAAAGACTTCCGTCCTTCGTCGGATCTCCGACCAATCCCTATCCACTCTTCCCTCTCCTCTCTACCAATCCTTCCAAGAAAAAGAAAAGAAAATCTTACAAAATCTTCAATTCCTAGGGTTCTTCTTTTTTCAATTTCGTTTTTTTTTCCCGTGTTTTTTTTTGTTTGTTGGCATTTCATTATATAATTATCAAAGAGGAGAGGGAAGAAAGTGCAAAAAAAAAAAAAAAAAAAAACTGAAAATTTTCGAAAAGGAAAATTTTTGCTAGGGTTTTGGTTGATATGGCACAGGTTCAGATTCCCCCTCAGGCTGTGAATGCTGGTGCAAACCAGTTCGTGACGACGTCGCTTTATGTGGGTGACCTCGAGTTGAATGTGACCGATTCGCAGCTCTATGATCTGTTTAACCAGCTGGGTCAGGTTGTTTCTGTTCGAGTTTGTAGAGATTTGACTACCCGGCGATCGCTCGGTTATGGCTACGTTAATTATTCAAACCCACAAGATGGTAAGTTCTTGGCTTTTAACATTCAATTCATTTACTTAATCTGAAATGTTATTTATAACGTCTGATTTGTTTGCGTTATGTATTCATTTAAATATCCGGTTTTATGAGGCATGGTACTTTATTGTTGGATTGTGTTAAATTGATTGTGTTTGTTGAAGATAACTTCATAATTGTTGAACAAGTAAATGCAGCTGACTAACAGTTGTAGGAAGAAAGATTTATTTCTTGTGATGGAAATTTCTTAATGGTAAGAGAAGAGGTGACCTTTTCAGTGACTGTTGAACAATCTCTTAGAAGTGTTCAAGTGCCATCCCCTACTTTCGTCACCTGCTTACTTAAATGGATTTATCGGGGGGAAATGCATGTTGTAAAGGGTTCTTTTGTAGCATTGTCTACAAAGGTTGTTAGGACTTAGCTTTCAGAACCTTGAAAAGGATCGGCTTAAAGCAGGGGTGGCCACTCGAACAAGGCTATGATCTAAGGCCTCTAACTTCAGCGAGGCCTCTAAATTTATAAAATTCTTTATGATATATACTATTATTTATATCATCTTTGAAAATACTTGATATTGAATTTTTTTATTAGATCCAATAAGGCTTTTATGATATATACTATCATACATGAATCTTAAATACAATTTTTATAAAAATTATATTATTTATTATGCTCAATGCCGAACCAAAAGAAGGAGAAAGGGAGAGAGAGAGAACACACAAAAGGCCACAACCCTAATTCTCAATCGCATTCAATATCGTTAATCAAAACTGATGATTATAAGATAACTACCTTATTTATAAAAAACCATAACATAAAAAGAAATAATAAAATATTCTATCCTATAACTTAAATAACTCATAAGTAACTCCTAATAAATTAAATAATTACCAACGGCACTTGTTGGACAAAAAAGGTTTATTCACTCACGTCGAGCCCTTGGGTTTAACTTGAGATTTTCAAATTGGATAACGACTCTCTATGCCATTAATTCTCATGCCATCAATAAAAGAATAAGTGTTGGCACACCCAACATGCTTGATATCACGACCCCATATTCGTATACAACCTAAGAGAATTTGTCAAAACTTAAGATGTAGCACAACACTCATTATTGTCCCTTTGAGCTTGCCAATAGTAAATGTCACGGGGCACTGCTTATCAATTTTGAGCTTAGTGTTGGTTATCCATGTTCCAGGATATGGCTCAACCTTCAAACTCAATTTCTTCACAGCTTCTTCAGACACGACATTACTGCAACTTTTCATGTCAATTACCAAAGAACGAATACGATCATTGCAT
>JAULJZ010000009.1:10342071-10362734 GCA_032270985.1 Heliamphora pulchella | reverse complement strand
ACAAAACACAAGAATCCAATTAAGGAAATAAAGTAAAAATATAAAAGAATGAAACTAATAAACTCTCAACAACCCTAACCATTTGGCTTGATGTGGTGAAGTTTGGAGGGTGATGGCTAATTAGAGAACTTGTAGTTTTCTTGTTTTTGATTATTTTGAATCATATAATCGTTGTAATACGTTTTGTATATGTTAGAATATGTTTTGTAAGCTTTACGGTTATGGTTTGTAGGGACCCAGCCCCTTGTAATTCCAAACGATTAATTAAAACTAGTGATGATGTGTTCGATGAGACGTTTAATTTCGGAAAAAAATTTAAAATTTGATCATGGTTTGATTATTGATAATAATTATGTACTTGTTTATGCATAAGATTAATTATCATGAGTTGTTTGAACGAGTTTCGAGGCGTTGGAACAAAATTTAAAATCTATGTACTTTTTCTTTCCTTATTGTGCATTCACATGATCATCCTCATATGTCATGCAATTGTTCATATTTAGTTTATTTTCTACGAGTCTCGGCTCATATTGTTTAAAAACCTTTCAGGTGATAACGGGAAAAAAGTGGTTGACTGAAGAGCTTGGTCTCAAGACCATGTTTTAAACTTTTTGGATAGAATTACATTCTTAGAGAAAGATTTTTAGAGAAATGTATATTTGTATATGTAATTCTTGATACAATGATTTTTTACTTGGATTAGTTGATAACCGTTTTATAAGACCCTAAGGCCACACGTACCCATGAACTGTATGCATGTGAGATTATGAGGCATTGCCTTGGGTTTATTATCTCTCGTTTATAAGATTCTAATTCTATGTAAGAAATCGTTGGATTTTCGATGTTCAGAGATGGTTGGGAGTGTTTTCTCTATCTTTTTTTTATGATTTGTATGTGGAATCCTTTGGGAGGCTTGTATGGATGTATGGTTGAAGTGTGGAAGGTTGGAATTGAAAAATATGTTTTCAAAAATGGTTCAGTGTTGGACCAATCGATTGGTCCATCGATCGGTCTAACACTGCTCTCAGTAGTTTCAGTCTGTGAAAGACCGATCGATCGGTCAGCCTGCTGAAGCATTTTTTTTTTAGGGGGAGTTCTTTTGGGTTCCGAAATCTTTTCTTTGGGGATCTGATTCCTTTCTTTTCAAATGGTTTATTCGAAGAGTTGGTGAGGTTTTGAGCTTAAAACCCTTTTTACTGAGAAAATCTTCTTTTGGTTAGATTGTCGGGATTAGTTCACGGCTCGGATGTTGAGGGCGTAACATGGTTCCAGTCCATATATGTTGTATGAGAACGAGAGAAACCTTGGGTGGTTGTATTAGTTCCATTGTCATTTGAAACAGTTTTTGGTTTGGTGATATTAATGTTTTATAAACCGTTTTCGGTTAGTTTATTGTTTAATTTCAACTCATGCGCCTCAAAGGAGGTTTTGGATCAAATTTTAGTACTTTTAAAGTTATACCTTTTTGCCTTGAATATGTTGAAAAAGTTAAAAATTTTGCTAACTGTTGAATTTCAAAGGTTTGGGTTTTGAAAAGTGGTCTAAGACCAAACCGCTCGATCTGTCTGGGCAGATTTTTGAAAAATCATGTTGGTTTATTTTCAAAGCCTGGCTCTCAGGACCTTAAACCTATTCTTTTGGGTTATCCTTTTACCTAAAATAAATTCTCGGAAGTGCGCTTTTCAAAGGTTCTCAATTTATTTTTAGGTTAGGTTCTTTAACCTTTTGGGTTTGGATGGTTTTAGTGGATCTTGGTATCACAAAATGGGTTTTTCTTTGGTGATTCATGTGACCCGGGTTTTGGGGTGTGACAAACGTCATAGGATTCACTTTGCATACCTAGTTAAGATTTAAAATTAATTTCAGTTGACTTTTAATCAACTTATACATGAGTGGTTATTTTAGGGAGCGGTTTGTATCCAACAGATATTGTTTATGATTTGAATTATCGTTTTATTAAAATTTTTAGCGGGTTTCAAAACTTTTTACGGTTCATAGCATTTGTTTTAATTTTTAGGTTTTCGTGGCTATTGGGCCAAGGCCCATAATCCACGGCCGGTCATGCCTCTGGATTTGGAGCGTGACACATGACATTCCTAATAAAAGTGCGTGTCCATCAACTAACTTCATGCACTCAAGAATGGCCAGCTAAGGATGAAACCATGATTTCTTTCAAGATGAACACATTTCTCTGCTAGCTTTTTGGTTTCTAAAAGTATCAGCAAACACAAGTTCAGAAAGGGCAGAAGGTCCATATCAATGATTTTCTACATATATTATTCAGTTTTTCTTTTCTAATATTAAGAGAATGGGGGATGTGAAACTTACCTTTGGAAGCATTGGTTTAATATATCGGCCTCTATCCTCTGAAAATATAACATTTTTTGCCCTCCCAGCCTTTCCTCGGCGTCTCTGTGCTTGTTGTGCAAAGAAGAGAAGTTTCTCATCCACTAGACCTCCCTCCGCATCAAAGATAAACTCCTCAGGAATTTGTTCTTGTTGCTGTGTCTCTTCATCATTTTCATCCTAATTACAAAGTGAGCCTTCCATCATAAGCACATATGATTCACAATAGAAGTTTCTTCTGTAATTGAAGTTAAAGGCCAAGCAATCAATCAAGCAGTGTGGCAAGAGGAAGTTAATTTCTTGAAATAACAGGTAAAAGGAAAATAAATAAATTATAATTAATCTGGTACATCAAAATGAAGTCTCAGGCAATCAACGAACCTCTTGATCTTCTTCTTCATTTTGCTCCTCAGCAGAATCTTGATTTTGTGGAGGCGGTGGTGGAGGTGGAGGTTGCTGGTTTTGCTGTTCAGGTGGGTTTTCATTTATGATTGAACGAGGAAGGATAACAAGTTCAACCTGTATAAAAGAAATGTCAGAAGAGGAAAATTATGTTTGTCTGCCCAAAAGAAGTCATTTATGATTCAAAGTCTCTAACTAACAACACCCATTACGACAGAAATACAAATACTTTATTTGAATCAATGTAAATGATTGATAAAATCATAAAAGATGGGGTAGAAGTTCACCAGTATTAACAAGAATTCTTGTTATTGTTCAGATGCCATGCATATGGTCATGTTTGGAACTTATTCCATTTAGATACCCATTGCGCATTCCCATTAAAGGTTAAGAAACTTGATAGTTCAGGTTTATATTTTTATTGATAAATTTCACCTAAAGATAACCATTTTTAACCCCGAGGTTGAACTTCACAGTTTGCATCATGCCTCAACAAATGGCATTGCTGTCAGCACTCACATCTACATGAAAAATGGATGCAATTCCAAAATAAAGTGCTTTAAGTTGTTATAAATGAAGTGTTTTAAGTTGTTATACTCTGAAAATATATGCAAGCTTCACACATGCAGGAAGCGGAACTCTTTCACAAGTCAATACTTCTGAGCAGATATGACCAAATTAATCCTACAACAACACAGCCTATAACAAACACAACATTCTTTCAGCCACATGCTCTGCTAATGCGTCAAATGTCAAACACTCAATGATATTTTTCCCATTCAAACATTAGGCCATTCCATTCGAGCCTTCCTTTTGGTTTTCTATAAATATTTCCATTTGACATGACGCTCAGTTTGGTTTGGTAAGGTTTTCTATAAATATCGAATAGATGCCCTAAAGTAGAGGAACTGTGACGAAAGAACTCTTAGTCGAACTGATGGAGAAATCGATTTTTTGTTGGAGGTTCAAGAGGAAGGAGAGGAACCACTGCCCAATGTCATATAACTTGCAGAGGGGAGCTCAAATGCAGAAGTAAAAACTATAGTACAAAGGTACCAAACCTATCAAGAAGAAAATTCTGAACTTCCTTCTCAGAAAAGGCTCATGTACACAAAAATTTCAATTTCTCCAAGACAAAACAATATGTGTAAGAGGGAAACTACATATATTTTAGAAAATTATGCAGAAATACAGTTGGCTTGAGATCAACAGAATTTGGAGAGCCCCAAGCCATTGCAAAAATTGTAACAGTTGCACTCTTCTACAGAACACAGATCTTGATTATCTGAGATGAAGAAAAGAAATAAAAGAAAATAGGAAAGAGTGGAAAGTAAATCCTTTTATTTTTTTTTGGTTGTCCATTGGATAAATGATGGGAAGGAAACTATTATAGAAAAGGGGTTCCAAACACAACCTTCCCCCACCCCCTGAGCAAAGGAAACAGTTTCCCATGGTAAAAGCTGTCATAACAAAATATATGAGAGGAAACAATATCCCATGGTAATCCCATCATTACCATTTTCCCATTCACTTTCTTCACAACCAAATAACAAAAAATGAAATGCATTGATATTTCCTTCCTTTGCTTCCTTTTTTCAAATAATGCAACAAGGCCTAGAAAGGAAAACAAGCATATATCACACAATATTCTCTGCAGGATAGATATGTAGAATTTGAACACCCAGAGAATTAGAAAACAAAAAAACCTCTCATTGCTCATTATTGGGGAAATATAATAGCCATAGGAGTATTGAACAGTATGAAGACTTGAAGAAATCAAGGAAAGAACATATTTAATCAAATTTATAAAAAAATAAAGAAAAATAAAGAAAAACTTTACAGCTTTCTTCAGATCATCCACATTGACTTTATCACGTCCTTCAAATGCTGTCAAGCATTTGGCAACACGAGCAGCATATAGCTCAGCTCTGTGTCCCTGTCATGAACAGAAACATGAAGAAATATAATTCTGCAGAATCTTTTCACTAGTGTTATCAGATAAGATAAAATTATAGTGTATCCTGCGGTAATGCCTCACATCGATTACATTGTATGCAGTAAGATATATGGTCCAACATTAAATGTGAAGTTATTCTGGGTGGTTCTCGATCTGTCTCGTATGTGACAACTACCTAACTGTTGTTTGATTTTCTATTAGCATGTATCTTCGACTATTTGTTTTGCAATTATATAAACACAAGATATTTAGGAATCAAACGAAAAGATGGAGACAATATAAGCATTTAAGAGAAATCAAGGAAGGGTTCCCATAAAAAAGAACCTGGCAACCACCTCGAAGTGCTTCCAAAACGAGATACTTCAATTGCTCTCTGCTGATAGTAACATCCTTCAAATACTCTCTTGCCAAAATAATCTACGTGGCAAGAAGAAATGCAAATCAATCATTAAAATAACCAAATAATTAAGCTCATCTTATAACAAGACAAAGTTCCACATGAACCACAAAAGACAGTGGTAACACTGAAATATCAACCACAGAACTGAAAAGAATCAGCACCTTATGCTCAGTTTGTTTCAGTGGGTATCAATTTCCATTTTTAAATTTTTTTTAAAAATTTCTCTAGAGTTTGATACAATGAAAAACGAAACTTAGTGGAAAATATTTTCAAATAAAATTTAATAAAAAGATGGAATTTTGATAAGTGCAATATTCAAGTACCACTTTTAGAGAAACAAATTTCTTTTTAATGGAAAATCCAGGGTTTTGACAATCAATTGCACATCAGGGTCTTCATCTTGTATCTCAGGGTCTTCACGCCGCCACCACCACGCTGCCACCGCTGCCACACCACAAACACCACTGCCACCGCCCCTTTGCAGCGGCCGCCGCGACCACCACCGCCACCATTGTCGTTGCCACCCCCCTCCACCACCACCACCACCACCATGACCAATGCCGTCGCCACTACTAACTTGACAACCACCACTACCACCACATCTCCACCATTACCACCAACACACTCCTAACCAGGGTTTTAAATTGCGGTATCGGCCAAAGTAACAGTCGTGGTCGCGGGTAACGGGAGAATCGGTCAGCTTGTAAAGAGAATCAGTAACCGCGCTCATGATTTTTTTTAATCGCTAGCAAATAACATAAACTCATTAATAAGCATATTTTAAACTTATTTACTACAAAAAGAACGTTATAAGTATTTTCAATTAGCATTCTAACACCTAGCTTTGAAGACAAAGATAGAGTTCTAGAAAGGAAAACGAAGCCAAATTGTTGGTTTGCCTCGGGTCCTATATTAGTCCGTATTGGTCACATATTGGGAGTACCGGCCGATACGGTACTGATACGCGATACGTATCGGCCGTATCAGTTGATATTCTAGAAATTTTCTACAATTTCGATATCAGAGTGCATATCCGAATTATATGCCTAAAATACCATTACGTAACTGCTTATACGTAACTGTATCAACAATATTTAAAACCGTGCCCCTAACACCATCGCCATCCTTCATCGTCACCACCGCCACATAGGCCAACAATTGCCACCACAATCTCACCTTCGCCACTCCACATAATATAACTGAAAATTTGTGTTTATATAAATATTTGAAAACGTAAAATACTAATAATGTTCTGTGCAAGACAAACAATGGAAAATGTTTAATGGTTCATTTTTAGGGTTGCAACTAAACCAAACACCAGAACATGGCTCATTTTTCTAGAAAATGTCTTTTACCAAAACAACCAGGACATTAGAGTAATTGAAATCATTTGAATAAAGGTTCAGTGGTCTCTATTTTTATTTTTGAAGAGTACGGCAGATGACTAGCTGTCAGGTTGTAGCAATAGAATATTTATATTCCAATGAAATGAAACCCATATCCGTTATCTTCCCCCCTTCCCAATCAAGGAAATGGTAAGAATGTTAATGAAATGATACTTTCATCAACACGTTTCCTACAATAAATACATATCATTATGATTTATGATTTTTTGAGAAAATATATTATTCATTGTGCATATAAATCCAAGATATTATAGAGGGATAATGACGGTTATGATTGCCGATTAATGATATGCATGAACCATTAATGATTAAAGAACTCAAACAGCCAAAGGCATGAAATCAAGAACTTTGTTTACAGATATGATCTTGTTTTACATATCATTAACATCAAATTAGAGACTTTCAAAAAACCAAGGGGTCAAGATAATAGAAAACAAAACATGCCATGATATTGTCCAGCAAGAACCTTTTAGAAACTTACCAAATGTGAGCCACACAAAGTGCTCTGATAGTAAGACTTCTTAGAACCTATGTTTATGGAAAACAAGTTGAGTAATGTTTACCAAAATCGCTGTGAGCTGCCACCAATAACAGATGAGCAGGAAATTGAGAAAACTTTGAATAACAAACAATTTTCTTGAAACCAACAAAACAATTAGAAATAAGTAGGATTCTCTAGACAATTGCAAAGGGAATTTTACAAGTTTTGATTAATAAGATATTTCCAGTAACAAAAATAATTAAGATTATTATTCACCACAATTAGATTCCTTCAAACCGAGAAAATGTAATGCATTCAAAGTGTTCCATGAGGCCAGCAATAACAAACTTGAGGAAAGGCTTCAACGGTGTTTGATAAAATTGGAAACTGAAAATTGAAAACTGAATTAAGTACTGAAAACTGAATACTTAAATGTTTAAGGTAAAACAGTGCTTGATAAAAATATAGTGTAAAATTAAAACAAGTTGTTTGATATGAAAAAGAAGTTGAATATAAAATTTATTATTGTTAATTCTTTCTTTCAAATTTTATATTGTTGTGGTGGTATGGTGGTGGTAGTGGTGGCGGAACGTGAAGTGGGTGGTTGCGGTAGCAGCAATATTAATAGTAGAATTGACGATGGTGGTAGAAGAAGAAGAAGAAGAATTGTGGTAATGAAAGTTGGTGTGGTAGACAGGGGCGGAGCTAGGACTCCAACATTGGCGGAGCCAATTTAATGAAAAATATTCCTTAATATATAATATGTTTTAAGAAATTTTCAAGAATTTGTACAAATTTTTAAAAAGTTGGAGTCCTAGCTCTCCCTTACTGTTGGCGATGGAGGTAGAAAGGTTGTGGTGACAGTAATCGAAATAATAGTTGAGGTGGGGGCTTAGGTAGTGGAGGTGATATAGTGATGGTAGTGGTATGTTAGCGGTGGCAATGGCGGTGGTATGGAAAGGTAGTGGTTGGGGTGGTAGTGGTGATGGTGGGGGTGGTAATAGTAATAGCTGTGAGAATATATTATTATTATTATTGGAATATTTACCTATTATTAGGATTGTGAGAATATATTATTATTATTATTAAAATATTTATCTATTATTAAGATCTTTCCCATTATTAGGATTGTAAGAATATACTATTATTATTGGGATAATTACCCATTATTAGGATCTTATTTCCTAATTAGTCTTATTATCATTATTAAGATTTTCTATAACTTATACATATGATGTATCCCTTTATTGCTATTCATACATTTGTATTATAGTAATAATACTTTTAGCTTTGCTTTCATGGTATCAAAGCCAAAACCCTAGCTGCTGCCATAACAGATTGTCGTTGGCCTTTGCAAAACCTCGTCGCCAACCTTCGCAACTCTCTCCCTCAGTTTCGCAAACCCTAGCACCATCTCGTTCGCAAACCCTAGCACCTTCGCATCCCCCCTCTCGCATCTCTCTCCCCCTAGCACCTTCTCGTTCGCAAACCCTAGCACCTTCGCATCTCTTGTTCGCAAACCATGCAGCTTGCTGATTTCTTCACAAAGACTCATACTGTTGCTCGTTTTCGTTTTTTGTTGCACAAACTCTCGCTGCTCTTAGGGCTCGTATCATGAATTTGAGAGGAGGTATGAGAATATATTATTATTATTATTATTATTATTATTGAGATATTTACCCATTATTAGGATTGTGAAAATAAATTATTATTATTATTATTGGGATATTTATCTATTATTAAGATCTTTTCCATTATTAAAATTGTGAGAATATACTATTAGGGCCCGTTTGTTTGTTCGGGAGATAAATTGATGGATATAAAACACTGTTGGATATAAAGGTGGATATGAAATGAATGGATATAAGGCTGGATATGTTATACTTGAATATATACATATACTGTGTTTGTTTTTATGACGAATATGAATGGATATAAATTTATTAAATATAAATAAAAAATAACTTTTTCCAATTTGCCCTCATAAAAATATAATTATACATTTTATGTCCCTTAAAAAAGAAGGAACCAATAACCACACACCTTCAAAAGAAAATGAGAGAAATCTCGTACTCAAAACTTTCAAGAAAAAAACCTACGTACACCATCATCAACCCCCCATCCTCACTCCATTTTCAATTCAATATCCATTTTCAATTTAATACTTACTGTTGTTTGCAATTGGATGCTCATCCAACTGCTGACCCTTTGCGGCTTGTGCTCTCCAAGTTTTCTATAAACAGATTTGGAAGTGAACTGATATATATATATATATATATATATATATATAAGAATGGAGAGAAAATTTGTCTTTTATAATGAGAGGATATAATATAACTCATTACCCCTGTTATATATAATCCTGGGATATGCGAGTAAGTTGGATTGTAAATCCATCTCATAGGAACCACCAAGCAGTGGATATAAGGTCATGTTGGATTATATCTCCAATCCCAAAAATTTTATACCCCAAACAAACAATGCCTCATTATTATTGGGATATTTACCCATTATTAGGATCTTGTTTCCTAGTTAGTCTTTTTATCATTATTAGAATTTTCTATAGCCTATATATATATATGATGTATCCCTTCATTATTCATGCCTTTGTAATATAACAATAATACTTTTAGCTTTGCTTTCAGTGGCATGGTGGTTGTGGTGCTTGTGGCGGTGATGGTGGGATTATGGTGGTGGCATGATGGGGGTGGTGGTGGTGGAAGTGACGGTGGTGACGGTTGTGGCATGGTGATGAGGGGGTGGGTAGGGGTGGGATAGTGGTGACATGACGGTGGTGGCGGTGGTGGGGTTCTATGGTCAAATGGTGGGGGTGGCAGGAGTGGTGGCAGTCGTGTCATTATGGTGAATGTCGACACTCGTACATTAGCAGATATAAATTCACGCGTAATTAAGTAAAAGATTTGCTATTTAAGTTTTTCTAAACTCGTAGCCTACATTTTAAGAGGCTCTTAAAATTTAAGTGATAAATTTTAGTTACCAAACAAACTTAATCTATTCTCACTTAATTTAATATGTTCAATATTAAGTGTGGAATTGTGTATAGTTCACCGCCTAGACCACTGTGAATAACCAAATGTGAGTTAAATAATGGCATGGCCTTCTAGAAAAACTTATTTGCTTTAGCAGCCACCAACTCCAATGGCTAGATGTTCTTGACTTAGTTAAGGAATTAAGCAATCAAAACTCAACCCGAACAAGATTTTCATTTTATTTAGAAGTTGGAATTAGAATAGGATGATGGTTTTAGTAGAAAAATCTATCTTGTCTGAAACTGAAAGTGACCACACCTGTAAAGATCCAAATTTTGTATGTCTTATTTCTGGGATATGCAGGTCTTATAAATTGCTGCAAAGAATTTTATGTTTGCTTCTGAAGTCAGCTTTAAGAGAATTCCAGTTTGAATATAATTCCCCTCAAAGAACAGAGGCCAAATCTTTGCAATAGAAGCTTAGAACAGAGAATTTCAGGGGCACAACTCTATTATGGCCTGATACTAAAGCCTTTAATGACAAAATTAAATACACTTATAAAGAGTAAACAAATGAACACACTTTGTCTAAAGGGTGAGGATTCACTATTTGACCAAGAAGTGAGATAAAACTCCTCTACATATCCATTGGACCTATCCTTTATGGTTTGACTAAATTTTTCTACCTTAAAGCTATTTTGGTTCTAAAATTCCTGCATTGTTCTTTTACCTTCAGCAGCCTTTCCTATAAACGCTAACCAATATAAAGACCTGCTGCTCACCACGTCCCAACTTACAATTAATCTTAACATTACAGAAATCTACAGCATCCTATCTTATTAGGGAAACTCAACTTATACTTACTTACCTGAGTTTTTGCATTGTCTGTTTCCTCTGCAACTGTTTTAAAAACTTCATCACTATGTTCCTGAAACTGTGTTGCAATACCAACAGCAGCAACACGATCTTCAAAACTCATTGGAAGATCTGCACTGCAGAAGAACAATGTCATTAGTAGTAGGACAGGTCACAGGATAAAAAGTGACTACACCAGTTGAAGTGATATTCTGTGAAGTAGAACCAAAACTGATAGATGAATTAAGATTTTCAGAGTTGGAGACACATGCCTATTGATTGCACCTCATGGGAAAGCAAATTACAGACAAATGTGATTGTGCAATCCCTCAATCAAAAAGTTTATATGCTGATAAAAAAAAGTGTACCTCAAATTGATCGCAATCCGATCCAGCAAATGTTCACGTACCGCACCCTCTTCTGGGTTATAAGTAGCAATTAAAAGTGGCTTGCATGGATGCCGAAAGCTGATGCCTTCTCTTTCCACAGTATTAACTCCCTCAGTTAGCACATTGAGAAGCAAATTACTAATGCTTTCATCCAACAGATTGATCTCATCAACATACAGAACTCCTCTGTGAGCTTCGGCAAGAAGGCCTGGCTGGAAAACAGTTGTTCCAGATTTCACAGATTCCTCAACATCCACAGATCCAACAAGTCTATCTTCAGTGACACCCAGTGGAATCTGCAACAGAAATTGAACTAGGATACATGAGTAAAAGAAGGGGGAAAAAAACATATGTATATGGAAGGGTTCTAGGATAAGAATTACCTGGACAAAAGGAGATTTGACAATCATAGTCTTGACATTACCAGCAAAGTCATATTCCACTTTATCAGCTAGTCGATCTTCCCATCTTCAAAGAATACAATAAAATATTAAGTATTTTGAAAGCAATGATTGCACACAACAGATCAGTTAAATGTTAACATTCAACTCATCTAGAAACTTAAGATGCTAGAGGGAGATACAACTTTATTCATTTGTCTTCAATACTCCCCCATTATTGTACACCTGGCATGTGGTTTCTCCACCTGAGCATGTTTTGCTTGCGACAAGGGAATTGATGACTATTGAACAAACTACCTATTATAATACTAGGTTGAATTGTTAACAACTAACTCATCTAGAAGATTAAGTTGTTAGAGAGAGGTGTAGTTTATTTATTCATCTTAACACGCTCCCTCGCATTTGGCACTTCACACATAGATTGTCAATGTGCATTTGTTTTATTTAGGCAAGAACCAAAATAATTTCTTGTTGGTATGTTGTTTCTATTAATTTGGCAACAAAAACCTTTTAGAAACACAAGGGAAAGCTATATTACATGGAGTCGCCATTTTTGGTGGAGTACCCGTGTCGACACAACACGATATGATATGGGTACAGGAAATGTGTTGGATGTGGCTACTTCTTATCGAACATGGATAAGATATCAATTATGAGAGAAAAGTGAAGAGTGAAGAGTAAAGACAATATATTAAAATTAGATATGTGATTTATAGTTATCATGTGCAACAAAGCTATTAAGGATGGAAACGAATGCTTGAAGTGAAAAATCAGGATGCAAAAACCAATAAATACGTGAAGAAGATGGAATATTGCCTTGTGGATTGCTACTCGAGTCATTTTTTTGCTGTATCCACGCACTTATGTCTAATTTTTGAATATTTTTTTAGCTAAGTATGCATATTCTTAATTTTGAGATTTCATGTATCTGATCCCTAAATACACACTCATACCCGACACTCGTACCTGAGTCCGTGTAACATAGAGTGAAAGAATGACAAAAATTTAAAATATATGCAAATGTTTGGAAGCATAAACTTAAGTCTATATAAATGTTTATACAAGCTCAATAATTAAATAACTAAACATGTTTGAAGTCAAAAACTCATTACACAAAGGGCACAAGTGTATAATTTGGAACTAAATTCAATAGGAAGAAAGAATTATCAAAATTAATGTCAAACCATTCAATCTCAACATGAACAAGGGTGTACAACCGTAAATGTGCATAACATCCAATCAGGAAAAAAAAGTTAGTATTTTTAATGGCCTCTTTTTATATAGGGAAGCATTCCCTTAATGCTTCTATTTGAGTAAAATTTATTTACTTATAAAAAGTTGTCAACAAGAAAAATACGAATGATTGCAAACAAAGGCCAAAGTATTTATATACAAATCAAAATAGTAAACAAACATCAAGGGATATCTAAGGTGGAGAAGGATCTTTGGGCAAACAAGTTTTTTATTTTTATTTTTTAACAAGATTAAGAGAAAGGCTCAATAAAGATCAATGAATATTAGAACCATTTAAGGTTCAAGGGGTTAAATAGGTAAACAGCGTTGCCGTCGTAAGATAAAAAAATCCTAGATTATAATAATAGTAGGAGAAAGAACAGAAAGTAAAAATCACCGTATTTATCTAATAAGTATCTATTAATGGTAATGAAACCAAAATTTGTTTTCTTTTCACCACTCTCTCATCTTCTCTTTTCAACTTTCTAAGTCTATAACAAATCAAATCTTTTTATCTAAAGCATTTTTTATCAAAGAGAGGCAAATAGAATTAACTTTTGTTATATATTCTTAATTAGTGTCAAAATTAACTCATTGTTTCACAATCTTTTGGTGGGATTTGTTTGAAACACCGGGATTTCAATTTTCCACTAATGTTCGTGTCAATTTCTAAGGATACAGAAACATCTCAGCCGTTTCAGTGAAAAAAAAAAAAACAAGATTTTGTTCCTTAGTTTAGGGTTATTAGGGTGTTGGAGTGTACTTAAGTTCCAAGCACAAAATATAACTAAAATGAAAATAATTTCCATAGAATTAAGGAAATCTTCACATCAAAGATGTAAAAAACCCTCACTGTTCTAATAGTATGCAGGTCCCACATATGATGATTTCCGCATCCATATTGAGGTGCATAGCTGTAAGCCTGTAACACTCAGTGAGAGCCCTAAAGTGAACACCAATCTGTTGATCCTAGTATAACTAAACTACACACACACACACCCAAAAAAAAATGTAAAGAATAAAGCCAACTTCTAATGGAACAAGTTCTCACCTTTTGCTTACTTGTGCATCCAATGTTGGATACCATATAAACTTTATACAAATTTATATCAACTTCTTAAGAACCAACTTAAGTCAACAAGAAAATCAAGAGTTAGATTTTACATACAAGCATTTAAACCCAAATAGCAATCTTCTTTCAATGTTAATAATTAGTTACTAGCATGCTATCACTTGAATATCTATGGTTAAAATGTAAATGTTTTCCACAACATTATAGACTGCAATATATTTCAAGTATAAAACAAGGCACGTGATAGCTAATTATTTTAGGCTCAAATCATAAGCTTTTCAGTTGTTTTGTTCAAGAAGTTGGGGTATTGGATAACTCGATATACATTGTTAAACCCATTTCTTAATAACTTTAGTTTATAGGACAGTTGGTGACTTAGCATGGCAACGTGGTATCAGAGCTCTGGTTCCAAGAGGTCCTAAGTTCAAACCTAGTAATATATGTTTGTTGCCCTGCTATGTTTGTTATTGTGTATTATGTTCTGTGTGTGTTGACGCACCTGTTTAGTTCAATTTATTCGTCTCTCCACGTGCGAGATAGGGCCACACTTGAAGAAAAGTGCTAGATAGTTTGATATACATTGTAGAGCCTATTTCTTAACAACTTAATCTTTTAGGATAATTGGTGACTTAACAGATTTTGTATTAGGAATTTTTATTTATATGGAAAAATTAGTTTAAATGCATAAAAATGAAAGTTTTTTTTTATTATAGTAAGTTCAATACTTCATTTAATCTAGCAAAAATTAAGTTAATTAAATTTTAATTTTCTCAATGTAATATTATTCGTCCATGGTATTTTTTATATTCAATTTCTCTTTTCAAATTATATTTCTCTGCCAAAAGTTTTCTTGATCAAAATCGATAGTGGCACCCCGTGTGTTAGGTCCGCCCTTGCACATGCACGTTCAAGGTTCCCTTAACAAATACTATCATAGAAGTTTCCACAAATTTCCAAAGATGTTCTCTGACTTTTTTTTAAATTAAGAATATTTTAACCCTTTGAATGGGTAAAATACTTTAATTTATGAAAAATCATTATGAATCCTCAAACATATTGATGTTTCCTTGTGCCGAAAGACTAATGGCTTAGAATGCACTATAAGGGGGAGTGCTGAGCCACTACCAATCTCCTTATGTCAAAGTGGGGCACTAAAAGGGCATCCTCAAGAGAGCTTGAAGGCGTGCAACTGAAAAAATTTAATCATTTGCCATTCCTAATAGACCAATTTCAAAACATACAAAATGAAAAAAATATATATATATACTGTTAGGATGATCTATGGTCCAACCATAGAAGGAGCCTCATTCAATCTAATCTAAGGTAAGTTAGGTAATAGAATACTGTAGTGTTAGAGCTCTGAACCACCCCATATAAGGACCCTCATTCAATCCATGTAGAGATAACTGAATATTGTATAATGACTTACGTGAGTCATCACACTAGGACCACCGTGTATAAAATAGATATAAGAATATTTTGTTTAAAATAAAATACACTACATTGGTTGTCATCTCATCAGCATCAGCAACAGTATGAATAAGGTAATATACACTAACCTCCCTTAAGGTCTGGTTGCATAACATTAGTATCCTTGACCTTTTTTAAATTACCGTCCCACCCTTGAAATTTAAAATTGTGTTACAATTACACCCTTATTAACAGAAGGTTAACCAAGTCAATAACTATTATTTACATCAACCAAAAATATGTTAAATTGCCAATCTTATCGCATTTTATTGAATGAAAATAAAATTTCATTATAATCACTCGAGTCTATAACTACAAATGGCCAGTATTAACATTTTGCTATGAAGCACGGATACTTCAAAATAGACCCCATACGTGTATCGAATACGTATCGGATACGGATACGCACCCGATACGGCAAGATACGTATCGGATACGCCAAATAAGTATCAAATAATTTTTTTTATTTTTTTGAATTTCGGATACGGCTCTGATACGTGGAGCATACAGCAGAGATACGTGAGAGATACGGGAAGTATACGGTGTAGATACGCGATGCTCTAATTTTTTATATTTTTTAATTTTTTTTGGATATTTTTTGCTTTAAATTTTTAATTTATTATATGTTTTACTATATTAACTCTAATACGTGATACCGTTGTGATTTATTTTTAATTTCTAATTTTTTGATTATTTGTCAGTGTCACGTATTAAATGCTCGACTGTAACAACCAAATGAATTTTCTCTTACTTTGGGTTTTATTTTTATAAATAATACATTACTAAAAATAAAAAAATAATATTTTTTTACAAATGTATCTTAGCCGTATCCGTATCCGTATCCGTATCCTACTTTTTGTAATTTTTCTGTATCGCCGTATTCATATCGTATCGTATCCGTACATGTGCTTCCTAGATATTTTGGGATGTTTTTGGTTGATGTAAGCAAGATTTTATTGGCTCCGTTAACATTCAACTAATAGCAAGGGGGTAATTGTATTTTAAAAATCTAAGCCTCAAAGGTGGAACAGTAATTTCTAGAAGGTCTAGGGTACTAATGTAATTCAACCAAACTTCAAGAGAGCTTAAGTGTATTTTACCCAATGAATAAATATAGAACTATTTCAAGTACATAATACGTGACAAAAGAACAACATAATAACAGCCTCAAATCCATAACAATTTCAAAGTTATGATTTGCCTATAGTCTAGTACCATCTAAGTAGCCTGGACACGGATACATGACATGATACGGACACGTCAACGCCAATTCTCAAAAATTGCAGGACATAACACCTTTGGGAGAAGTTAAAAACTTATATTTTTATATATTTATTCTATATCAAATAAGTAAATAATTTATTCAGTGATAATTAAAAATATGCAAAATATCACTAATAAAATTAAAAATCTCTATATTCCATTTTATAAATTCCAAACAAATTTACTGTGTATAATTTGAGTTTCAAAGAATGCAAAGCATTGTTATTATGAAGAATTCATCACATAGGCCGTGTTTGAAAAGTTCAAGAAGTGTCATTGACGTGTCCGTCATGTGCGTATGACATTATAAGTATTAATTTTTTAATTTAGACATATTTAAAAAGTGTTGGACACAAATTTAACAGTGTCCAAAGAGTGTCGTGTCCGACATAAGTGTCCAACACAACACGCTTCCTTCGTAGAAATGTCTGTACTTCTTAGAGTACCATAAATCATATTTATATTGCATCAGAAACAAAGAACATTTCGCATCCGTATGATGTAGAAGCTGCTTAATTCAATAGGCGTACTCTTCTGGGCAGGCTGGATCAGCATTAGCAATTGAACCAACAACTACTTCAATAGGTGGCAGAACAGCATGCAACCCACGTGCCATCACAGTTTTCGCTGTTCCTCGCTTTCCAGATATTGCAATACCTCCAATCTCACGGTCAATAGCCCCAAGCAGAAGAGCTATTTTGATAGCATCCTGTAAAAATAGTTAACTACTCAGGCAAACTTATATTCACAAACCAAATAGGGAAAAAGAAAATAAAAAGCATGCAACGAAATATGTCACATTTGATAACAACTTTTGCCAGGAAATACAATGGAAACCAAGCACTAACACTCTCAAGAAGTATGCGAAATCTGAAGCTAAGCAACATTGCTTATGAAGCGCTAACAAGGTAACAATATAATCCACTTGGTTTTCAAATGTTTTCATTCTTTTCAGTGCTTCGATTGGCCCCTCATATAAAAAACTTCCCCTAATTTGATAAGGACACTACAAAGATAATTCCTCCTATCTCAACTTTATGGTGAAATGTGCCAGTATAATATAACTTCATTTAGGAAACTCATAAGCATGAATCTAGACCATTTCCAAAATAAAAAATATCATATTCACTATTTAATTTGCTCTAGGTGCATAATATAAAATGCTTTCCATGATACATAAATCAAAATGCCAGGTTTTCCACATGCAAGAAAACTGATATGCACCAAAAAAATAAGCACTAATTCTTAGGATTAACGATGTGTTCCAAAGGCTAACGGTTCCATAATTTGTACTTCTTCATTTCTGGTTCAGGAGTTTCAGCAGAATTCCATGACAAACTATTCAGTATTCACCTAAACCCGGTAGCTTTCATATGCTTATGGAATGAAACACTTATCCCAATTTAATATCCCACGTCATTTCTAAAATTTGAATGTATCCAAGTATGCAGAAAAGCCATAACAGTCCTGTAGTTGTGATCATTCACTACAATTTAGCCACACAGGATTTGCGTAACTGTCTATATTGGAATATGAACAAAGAAAAGTAGTCCAATAAACAGCGGGATAACATCCTTTTTAACCATGGTGCTTATTTACAGAAAACGGACTTAAAACGCATGAGTATAAATTCATATAAAAGATGCTAAATACACATTAACGGTGTTTGAGAACAAGAATTTGTTCTTCCTATTTTTTCAATTTTTTTCATAAGTAAAATAATTTACCTTTAAAGCAGCATAAAGGGAATGCCTGACATATAACAGGGGAAGATCCATTAGTATTCGATTTTCCCCGTTGTTTACTAAATTATAGGAGGTTACAAACTAATGGCATTACATAACGTTACTTAGTTGGGAGGTGAGTTTGCTTCCAAACCTCGCTCCCGCACTCTAAAGTAAAATCTTGTAAGAACCTCACTCCCATCGAGAAAGAATCTTGCTCCCAAATAAGATGAGCATTTCAAATATATAAATCTCAAATAAACAAAAGAATAGCTGCAAAATAAGAAAAATCTATAGAATTAATAAGATTATAGAATAAAATTAACTCAAATATATTCTAATACTTCATATTTACTCTATATTTATTTGTATATATACAAAATAATTTAGATATCGCACTAATCTACAACAACTATTCATATTTTAACATATATTACAATTACGTAAAAACATATTTTTAGAATATATAAAATATATAAACACCACTCTCATAGACGCTCACAACCTTAGACTCTTATATAGGCTCTCGCTCCCCTGCCCCCGTCCCTGCTTCGTGCAACTAAGTAATGTCCTTAAAAATCATTAAAACCAGCATGCCGAAAGAAAAACATATAGCATGGTATGCTGAATGGTTTTAGCATTTTAGGAAGAGCTGGTAGGAGTTCTTAAATTATATAATCACTGCAGTGGTGTGTGGTCATTGTGTGAACATCTAGCAAGAGACATTATGCAGGAGTGCTTATTTAGAGAGGTGTTCACTATTCATGGACCTCACTTGTATGGCCTCCAGGAAGGAGGCTTTGATAGCAAATTATTTTTGTTTCTCAGAGAATGGAATTGTCCAAGAACACATTCTGTCAAAACTATTCGGGATTGAGAGTGGGTGACAACAATTACCATATTTTGAGATGTTGAATGGTGCTCAGATAGCCAAGGACAAGGAGCATGTGTTGGGGTGATGGACAGAACCTTATGGCTCGTTCGGTGTGAGATTGCTTTATCGAATTTTGTTTCTGGTCTAGTTGCTCTGGGCTTTACATGGAAGGGCAATTATATTCAAGTACCCTACAAAGTATCTCTCTTTTTACAAGAACAGCACAGCTCTCGATGCGATCTTGACCATAAAATTTGGGTCACAAGGGGGAAAAGGCCTCCAAATTGGTGCTGGTTGTGCAGAGCACCTGAGTAGACAATCAAGCTGTTAGAAACTTATGGAAGTTCTGATTGTTTTCCTTTTTTCTGCTATGTTACTAATAATGCCACTGTTGGTGGTGGAGTTTGTGTTTCTTGCTTGAAATTTAAGCCAGCAAAGGCATTGGAGAAGGATTGAGAGGAAGCTTTTTTTTGTGTCTAGTTGAATTGTAAAGTGGTGATTAAGAGTTGAAGGAGAGGAGAAAGAAGAAGAGAGAGAGAGAGACACAAAGGAATTGTCAGGAGGAAAACAATAAGGCTTGAACAATTTTCTTAAAAGCAAAACACTTAACAATTGAAAACCCAACCACCATGTTTTCTACTCATTGCGCATAAAAAAAAAATGATCAAATTCATAGATGTTAGATCTTCAAGAAACATAGATCTAGAACTATGCACATGACTCAAACTAGGAATGGCCAACTTAAGTTTAGCCACAGACGGATGGCATAAGCGAAAGTGTTGAGAAATCGTTGCACTCAAGGCAGATGGAGTGCGAGATGTAGAACTAGGAGCAACATCAAGATAATAGAACCCATTCTTCTCATACCTTAAACCAATCATCTTCTTAGTCATAAGGTGCTGAAGGACACAAGAAATAGGAAAAAAGGTTATCGAGCAATGTAAAACTTTAGTTAATTGACTGCTAGAAAGCAAATTAAAGAAAAAATCAGGAACGTAAATATTGGGAGGTAAGGTAAAAGAAGGAGACGGATGGAGAACACCTTGACCTTGGACAAGTCAAGATGAGCCATCAACTAAAACAATATAATGCTTAATACGAGTCAAATTAGAGAAAACAGATGAATAACCAAGCATATAAGAGCTGGCACCAAAATCTAGAATCCAATATGGAGGTGTAATGACAGCCCAAGCAATATTACTTGAATTTGCTAACGTGGCAGTGGAAGATGAAGGCAGAACAGTGCGCAATGTTTGAACAATCTCGCTAAGTGTAGTACTGAGAGCATCATTAGAGGTAGATGAAGACACCTTGCTAGAAGGCCCAAACGATGTCTGATACGAGACCTAAAAAGAGCTATCAATAACCTAATGAACGTAATATGGTTTAACATACTTGGTC
>JAULJZ010000009.1:10319538-10342061 GCA_032270985.1 Heliamphora pulchella | reverse complement strand
TAAGGCTCGGTATGATTAGTAGCATTACAGTAGTCGCATTTCTTATGACCACGAGAACTACCACGACCACCACCTCAAGATACACCAAGAGGCAATCATGAAGTCCTTCCAATGTAGCTTCTGTTGTTGCATATTAGTAGTGAAAGGACGATGCTATAACAACTAATCCCACAAAATCTTAAGCTAATTGTAGTACTCAGTTAGGGGCTTCCCAGACTGCCTGAGTGTGAAGATCAGCTCATATAGCTCATAAACTCGTAAAACGTTACTCTGATTTGAAAAAGAAACAGCAAAAGAGTCCCAAATCTGTTTGGAAGTATCACAAAACTCAATAATTGTAGTAATATGAGGTTTTAAACCGTATTACAACCAACTCATAACAATAAAATCTACAGTCAACCAAGTAGAGAAATTGGGATCACTATTGGTTGGAGGAGGATCTGTGATGTATTTTAACTATTGCTTGTCTTAGAGGAAAACTTTAAATGCAAGCGCTCTGGCTAAATAATTTAAGACCATTTAACCGTTTAGAGGTAACACATCACGGGAAAGCAATCATCCTTTGATAGGTTTTGCTTCAGCCATATCAGATTACTCCAAATGAACACCGAAAAAGAACCAATAACTAGGTGGGATATAGATCGGATCAATAAACTAAAGAAGAACAAACCTGAAGTAGGGACACACTAAAGAAAAAATCTTTAACCAAGAACACGGTAGAAGCAACAATCCAGAAGAACAAGGAATCCTAGGTGCCGACCAAACTAAGAAGATCTGAGGCAACCAAACCAAGAACCAACTAGATTTGATGCACCGAACAGCTTCGAACCACAAAGAACAAGACAAAAAAATAGGCGCACCAAACCAGGAAAAGAAGAAGATCTAATGCGAAAAAAAACCCAACAACAAACAAGAATGCTAGGCGCCGACCATTTTGATGCTCAAAACATCTCCAAGGGAGTCCGAATCAGCCAATCGATACCCAAGGATACTTATAGGAGTGATTTCGACACGCATAAACTTATCCCAACTACCGAAAACCATATCTAAGGCTCCAAAAAGCAAATCGCAAACTAGGGTTTCAAAATTTCAAAAGAGATTCAATAAATCAAAAGACACATCAAATAGTTTCGAGAACTTCTACACAAATCACCATAAATCTTAGGGAGTCCTGACAAATCAATAATGGTAAACGGCAGCAATGTTGCTCCGTTCCAATGATGACGTCATCGTACAGACATTGACGTCAACTCTTCGTGATTGCCCAAATCGAATCTTAGATGTTCCCAGTATGTTCTAGAGTAAGATCGAAATACTCTAATAGCAGGTTGAATCGTAAAGTAGCAACTTAGAGTTATACGAAAAGAGAAAGAATAAGAGAGAGAAAAAGAAATTATTAGGAGAAAAATAATAAGGCTTAAACCACCTCTACACCTCACAAGTATTTATATTAGAATCATTAATATAATTACAAAACTACCGTAATAAACATAAATAAGTATCTAACATGTCTCCTGGTGCATATAGAAGGATAGGCACCAAAGGAGTTCGGTGGATCTGATCCCAGCCATAGATGGAAAAAGTGAAACACCAAACAGTGGCTCCAAAGAAGTTTTGTATTTCTTTACATTATCATGTAGATTTAAGGGAGATTTGAGCTTTTATCATGATCTTCCTTTTGTTGTACACTGCAAATACACAGTTTGAAGAAGAACCATTGCCATGTTTAGGGTTGTTCAATTTGAAGCTGTAAGTTACTAGAGTACCATGTTCAGGGCATGTGCCCCACTTCCATTTACTCTAGCTTTTCTATACAACTTTTTTCTATGTTTAGTAAGTTTTTTTTAAATTTAACATAAATGAGTATATTTTTATAATGGTCTTATAAGGGATTAAAAAAATAAAAACATTTTAACTTAAAAACAAAGATGAAAAAAATCACTTAAATATAATTTTTTTAATTTTTTTCCTCTTTATTAAAAAAAATCAATGTTAACTCAAATAATATACTTTTAAAATTTCTCACGTAATTAGATAAAAGACAAAAAATCTAACTCAAGAAATTTAAAAAATCTAAAAAAAACGAAAAAAATCTCTGAAAAAATTGTCTGGGCTTTTTTAGCCCAAACTCAACAGGAGAGAGAGAGAGAAAGAGAGAGAGAGAGAGAGAGAGAGAGAGAGAGACCTGTCCAATAACGGCAGCTAAAGGGAAGTAGTGTCTTCCATAAGAGCTGGTTTCCTCCTCTGGGGCGACAGAAACAGCACCATTGCCGGATTCGAGAGTTGCAGTGGCACGAACGCGGAGGCGATTAGGGACGAGTTTAAGCTTCGAAGAAGACGAAAGAATTGGATACAGCTTGAAGGAGGGAACAAGTGCGGAGGATTTGAGGGCAGAGAGAGACGAATATGTTGGTGCTGCGGGCGAAATTGCCATTAGAGAGTGGAATCGTACCTTTCTCTCTCTCTGTTTAGGGGGGTGTGTGTGTGTGTGTGTGTGTGTGTGTGTGAGAGAGAGAGAGAGACCTTATCTGCACAGTAGTAGTCCGTTATCCATTTCCATTTCATGCGAGCGATTCTGGTATGGTCAAAGATTTTGCCCCGTTAGTTATTTATTTGCTTATTTTATATTATTTGTTTTTATTTATAATTTTTTTATAATTTAATTAAATTATTATACTTTCTTAATTATTATACTTTTAACTCAAGAAAAGTAACTTTTTATCAAAATAAAAAATAAAGTCAAAATAAAATAATAAATTAAATTTTATATTACTTACTTTTGTTTATAGTGAATTTTGTTGTCTTTTAATCAAATTTTTAGGTTTTTTTATTCATTTTGTTGATATAATTTAAATTTTGAAAATAAATAAATCATTTAAAAAACAAAATAAGCAAAAACAACTCAAAATTTAACACAAACAAGGCCGTTATTTTGATGTAATTTTCCAATTTTATGAGATTTTTCTATGTTTTTTAAAAAAATGAGATTTTCTAAGTTTTTGAAGTATTACAAATTAAATAGTTAAAAAATTCAATGTACGGTTTTAATGTTTAGGAGGTAATTGATACTTAATGATAGTTTAAGAGGTGTTTAAGTAAATTTTTCATATATTTTTATCCTTAAACAATACAAAAATTCACATACACAACTTTCACATAACCTGTAGCATATTCAAAATTATCATAAATTCTTGACATACAAATCATCCAAAATTTAAATTCAAAATTAAAAATCCATTATGAGCCAAAAAAATTCAATATTGTTCATGATAATCAAATGTTTTCCCTTAAAAATTACAATTCAATTTTGTGAGGATGATGTGATGATGTAAGGACACTGTTGAAAATCCTAAAATAAAATTAAAAAAAAAGCAATTCTTTTAATCTAAACAATTATTTAAATACCACAAAATAATAAAACCTAGAAATCCCAAAGTCTTATAAAATAATAATTAAGCTCAAACAATGAATTAAAAACCCAAAATATAATTATTAAAATAATAATAATAATAATAATAATAATAATAACAATTATACTATTTAATTATAAACTAATTACTAAGTCCGTCACAATAATAATAATACTATTTATTAATCATTATTAGTATTGAAATGACTTAGGTTATGAGTAGGATTAGGATTCATTAACAAAAAGAAATTAAAACACCAATTTATAGAAGAAGAAACAGGGGTCTGCCGCCCATTACACTATCCACAAAACGTAATAACTAAATGGTATTATAATAATTTTAAATTACAAAAATAACGAACCAAACAAAAACTAATAAATTAATTCAATTTCATAAGAAAAGTAACTCAAATTATACATTAAGTTAATTTTGAGCTCATTCTTGAACAATATAGTATAAATATACCATTGAATAATAAAAAAATAAATTAAATTTTTTTAAGTCTTAAATCCCACACCAGTCAAATTTTCTCTCTCTCTCTCTCTCACTACTTCTCCTACACACTCAAATTTCAACTTTACATATTCCAACGTTACTTAAAACTCATCATAAAACACACTATAAAATTCACTATAAAACTCCCATAAAACTCACCATCACTATCAGAACAATACCCCATAATGTCTTCCATTAACGCAAAATGATTATAAAAAGCAACCCTTCGCTTTATAATTTTTGGCAAAAGAGGGAGAGAGAGAGCCACAAAGTCTTGCTCTAGGTGTTCTTGAGAGAGGAGCGAATAAGAAGGAACAAGGAGGAAGAATGAAGGAACTCTATTAAGATCAAGTTTGAGGTTTTATCACTCAAGCTTAGATTTAATCTTAAAAGTAAGTTAAACTTTTTAAATTATCTCTTTTTACTCAAATCTAGATCCATCTTAATCAATCTAAGAGATAAAATAAGGATTTTATATCAAGGTAGCAAGAAAAAATAAGTTAAAAGCAAGATTATGGACTGTTATAGGTTGTTCTTTCAAGTTGTGATTTTGTATGAACTATTTGATGAAAGATATTTGTTTAATTTGTTAGAAATACTTGATGGAATTCTTATTTTATAAGTAATACATGATACATGTCGAAAATAGTATTAGATCTAAGTCATGCATGAAGGGATAAAAGCTAGATCCTTCAATTTCATTCTCGGTCTAATTTTGTTGCTTGATGGACTTAACTTTGAAAATTCATAAATAATTTTAGAAAAATCGTATAATGTTAATTTTTGTGCTCAGAGTTAGATCTTAAAGTTAGCTTTTATTTAAAACTTTTGAACAGATTTGGATTTGTAAAACTCGAGATGTGATTTTTTTCCCAAAACATGTTAAAATCTGAACCAGTCCTCATTGCAAAGGCAAAAACACCATTTTAGAACGAGCTCCGAGCTTGGGTTCCTTCACGAAAGTTGTAGCTAACATGTTTTTATACCAACCCTCCAAAATGGGCTTGTTTTGTTAAGTTTTGATTAGTCAAACACCCTCTGTAAGTTTCTGTTCTCGTTTAGGGAATTAAAACAAAATCCGTCCTTTCTTTTTATGAGACCAAAAACTAATTTTATTAGTATTTAAATCCAAATATATTCTTCATAGGTTATTTAGTAGACTTCAAGACCGAGTTACTGTAAAAACTTGAGAAAGAAAAGAATTGATTTAGTGCCTCAAATAATTTTTATAATCTCTATTTTTCGTTTTGAAAATCATTACTTCATAGTTTTTAAAGCTATTCTGACACCTTTCCTTAGAAGAGAAAAATCTTAAAAATTTTCTTAAGAACTTCACAAATGTCCTTCAAAGAAGTTTTAAGGGACATCTTAAATTATAACATATCCAAAAATCAAAAGTCTAAAGTTGATTTAGTATCCCAAACATGCTCAACAATTTAGGTTAAAAGTGCTGAATTTTGAGAAAATCTACTTAGATTTAAAGTATGCATTTAATTAGTTAGTGTAGACACTATAATTTGACCCCGTCTAATCTTAGGTGAATCTAATAATGAAAACAGTTGGAATGATCCCTCAGTACGATTATCAGGAAATGATCCAAGCTCGGTATTTTATTTGAACCCAATGATCAAAACCTTCAAACCAGTGAAATCCTCATTGAACAGCTACATTGAACCATGGGGTCGCCAACCCTATTGTGGCGACCACTAATAGAACCTCTTGGAAGTTTTACCTTTTTATGGCGACCGCCATGTCCATACCTAGCGAGCACCAACTCCAACTTAGCGACCGCCAACTTGCATTGTGGCGACCGCCAATAGAAGCTCTTAGAGCCTTTTCAAACATGGTGACCACCAACTCATAACATGGCGACCGCCAACTTCAAATGGCCTGACGTGTTTTAAAACGTGTCAGTATCTCATTGGTTGAAAAATTCTATAAATACCATACCCCAGCGTACGTTTTCAGGACAGATTTTGAGAGAGAGATTTAGTGAAAGAAGCTCTGTCGAGTTGTCGAGCAATTCTGAGCCCCGACGCCGAAACCCTGCCGAAATACTAAGAGCCGAACCCCTGATACCGAAATTCTAAAACCCTAGCTTAGATCATCGCCCGAGGAACGAATTGTCCATTGCCATTCCCCAACTCGAGGATTCATTAGTGATTCTGGTACTTTGCATGGATTCCCGGTCCTTCTAACTCTATTTTCTATCTCTTTGGAGTGATCGGGTTAATTTGATTGTTTTATCTTTATTACGTTTTTGCATTGTTTATAGTTGCTTTATTTATGTTTGAATTCAAGTTTTAGTTTATTTAGCTTATTTGTTATGTTTATTCGTTTACTCGCATTAAATTAATTAAATATATTAAATAGTGCTAACATAATTTAGCAATACGACTAAATAATGTCGTTATTATTATAATAATGCACTTACATTTATATGAGTATAGCTGTAAATACTACAGTCATATTTGCAAATTAAATAGTTGTATTTAGTCTCTTTTCCTTTAATAACATTTATTTTCATTTTCTTTTCTTTTCTTATAATATTAATTTAATGTTATTTTATTTTCTTAACATTAGTTTAATATTCTAGCATTTTTTTTCTTATAATATTAGTTTAATGATCTTTTAATAGCCTCATTTTTTTTTTTTTAATATTAGTGTAATTTTCTTTTCTAGCATTGTATTTTCTTTATTTTTTTTCTTTTATTATTAGGTTTAATTTTCTTATAATGTTTCATTTAGTGTTTCTTTTCTTTTAATGTAAGTATTTATTTTTCTTATAAAACTTCATTTTTTTTTTCTTTTTCTATAATTTTATTTTCTTTTCATAGTACTTATTTTTTTTCTTTTATTTTGTTAAACACAAAAGTCACAAAAACTCATTTTATGATAGTTAATATTCTTCTTATTTTTCTTATTTTCATCTTTTAAGTTAGTAGTATAGTTTTTCTCTTCTAATAATAATTGAAACTCATTTGTTCATTTTATTTCTTTTATTTTTTTATTTTGTCTAAAAATGTAAAATGTAAATAGTTAAGTTTTCATTTCATTATTTTAATAGCATTTTTTAAACTTTTTTATCTTGGCTTAATTTTTATTTTGTAAGCTTTCCTTTTATTTCTTTTTCTTTCAAATTAAATTTTCAAATATTCCTTTATCATATTAATAAATAAAACACTTGTTATTAGGTTTCATTACTTTTTTTTAGTAAATTTTTTAATATAGGATTTTCACATTGCTTTTATCTTGGTTATGCTTTTAATAATTTAAGAATATGCATGTTTTATATGTTATGAATAGTTTGGCTTATTTTGTAGCAAATCATGTTTAGGTAATTTTAGCATCTTTTAGCATATTTTTACTCTTTTATTTGAATCATACTAGTTTAGGTTGTTTTAATAATATCGCATGTGGGAGTGCTCTATGTATGCTTTAGCTAGAAATTTCATGTCATTGGATTTGGGAATTTTCTTTTAATACTTGTTTTTTTGGCATTCTATATACATATGTTATGTATTTTTTATATTTGATTTTGGATGTTCTCTCTTTGATTTTACTTTCTTTATTTGCATGCATTTGAGAAATTCTATTAAATAATTAATGATGATTAGTAGAGGCCAACCTTACGGTTGGGCAAACCGGGTACCTAACATCTTTTCGATTCGTACCTTAGCCTCCGAACTCTCTTTCTCTGGTTAAACGTTTTAAAGATCAGTAGTCATTTGTATTTTTCTTGATTTTTCTCAAAAATCAAGTTGCGACTCTATTTTCAACAAAAAGGGTTTTCAAAATTTAACTTTTAAAGTGTTAAAATATTTTTCAAATATCTTTTGAATCCCATATTTTTAAACATTTTCAAATTTCCAAAATTCCGACACTACAGTTAGGCATTATAATGGTTGTACCATGGGCATAACGATAGTTATACCTTATGTGTAATAGTGGTTGTACCTTACGCTTCACGTTGATTGTACCATATGCATAAAATAATTGTACATCATGCGAAAATAATTACACCTCATGCTTAAAATGGTTGTACTTTATACCTTGAATTGGTTGTACCTATTATGGTTATATACTAAAAACAACAATTTTTGTTTTGGTATTTTATATTATTTTTTAATAAAATTAATTTTTTTATTTTATGAGAATCTTAATAAGTAATGTATGTATTTCATTATTTATTTGATGTCGTGCATGGATATTTTTTATTTTACATAGTATTTAATCTAGTGTGTAGAGTTCGGCTTGCATACAAAAGACCAAATTAAAGGTTCTTGTGGAATATAAGTTTTTGATTCATAATTTAGATAGAATTGGATAAATCATCGGTACGACTGCAATGCAGAGTTTTAGTAGTCATGTCTTGGTTACGGAGAATAGATAATAGCGTCGTCTATTATTCCGATTCGCTGTGTTAGTACACTTTATGTGTATTGAACAGGACCACGTTGGGGTAATTAATTTTATGCTGAATATATAAATTAATTCATACTCCATAGTTATCATGAATTCGAGTAGATTTAGATTGTGCTAACTCGATTTTGCAGGCAATTTAATCATGGCTTTTAATGGTCATTATTTTGCATGTTTGATTGCATGATTTAATAATTATTAAATTAAATAATTTTTTTTAATCACGAGTGTTGATCGTGGTTGTAGACACCCCAATTTGATCACGCCTAATCTTAGGTTGATCCAGGTAAATCTGATGATGAAAATAATTAGAATGGTGCTTCAGTACGATCATCGAAAAGTGATCCATTCTCAGTATTTGAACCCAATTATCAAAACCTTCAAATTAATGAAATCATCCTGAACCGTCATGTTCATTATTGTGACCGCCAGTAGAACCTCTTGGAAGCTCCACTTTTTGTGTCGACCGCCATGTTCAATTGTGGCGACCGCCAGTAGAACCTCTTAGAAACCCTAGCACAAGGCAGTGACCGCCACATTGGACCTTGGGGTCGCCAACTCCATTGTGGCGACCGTCAGTAGAACCTCTTGGAAACTCCACTTTTTATGGCGACTGCCATGTCCATACCCAGCGACCGCCAACTCCAAATTGCCTGACGTGTCCCAAAACATGCCAGCATTTCATTAGTTGAAGAATTCTATAAATACCGTACCCCTGGTATGTTTTTAGGATAGAATTCTAGAGAGAGAAATTCTGTCGAAACCCTATCGAAGTACCGAGAGTCGGACCCCTGATACCGAGATTTTGAAATCTTAACTTAGATTGGATCATCGCTTGAGGATTGGATTGCCCATTACCATTCCCCGACTCGAGGATTCACTAGCGATCCAGGTATTTTGTTTGGATCTCCGATCTTTCTAACTCCATTTCCTACCTCTTTGGAGTGACCGAATTAATTTGATTGTTTCATCTTATATACGTTCTTATATTGCTTATATGGTCGTTTTAATTACTAGAATTCATTTAGTTTATAATAAATGTGTTTAGTTTGGTAAAGTAGCTACATTCATGTTATAATTGAAGTCTTAGCTTGTTTAGTTTATTTGCTTCACACATTGCACACTTGCAATAAATTTTGTTAATTCATCAAATAGTACTAACATAATTTAGTAATACGACCAACGGTGTCGTTATTGTTATAATCCAAGCACTTACATACATATGGTTGTAATTGTCAATATTACACTCATATTTCTTCTTCTTTCATTTTTTTAATATTAGTTTATTTTTCCTTTGTTAGTATTCCATTTATTTTTTTATTTTTCTTTTAATGTTAGTTTAAATATTTCTTTGCTAGTATTCTATTTCTTCTTCTTTCATTTTTCTTTTAATGTTAATTTAATTTTCCTTTACTAGTACTCTATTTATTTTTCTTCTATTTTTCTTTCAAGCTCCGTTTGTTTCGACGTAAAATAATTTTGTAAAAATTATTTTTTTTACTTGTATTTTTTGGTGTTTGGTTAAAATTTAAAAAATGAGAATGAGAGATGAGAGTGACAAAAGGCGGGAAGGATTCGGGTGAAAGATTCCGAAAGGATTCATGTGGGAAATATATGCCTTTCATTCCCTCATTCTTATTCGTTATGAGAATTGACCAAATACAGCAAAGATTGGGTGAAGGTTCCGAATGTACATTCCAAAATTAATTTACGAATTAATTTTTTGTAAGTTAAATTTGGTCCAATAAGGTAATATATTTTACTAAAAAATATTTTACATAGATGTTATCAACCAAATAATGAAGATTAAGTAAAATATTTTACGTCAAAACAAACGAAACCTTAATGTTAGCTTAATTTTTCTTTCATAGTATTTATTTTATTTTTTTTCTTTTATTTTGTTAATCTAAAAAATCACCAAAGTCTTTTATACTAGTTTAATATTCTTAATATTTTTCTTGTTTTCACCTTTTAAATTTTGGTGTAATTTTCTCTTTTAATAGTAGTTTAGACCCTCTTGTTCATTTCATTTCATTTATATTTTTTTCTTCTCTTTTGTTTCTTTTAAAATATAAAATATAGTTAGATCTTTTGTTAATTAGTTTAATTGTGTCTTTTTCTTTTCTATTTGGTTAAATCTTCTTTTGTAGATTTTTTTTGTTTCTCTTTATTATAAAATCACTATAACATTTAGCAATATACATTTTTGGTACAATTCGTTTAACATAAAAACATGTTTAGAATGGTTTAGGTAACATTCTTACCAATTCGTGTTTATTCTTGATTTTAATTCATGATTTCTTTTCTTTAGCTCATTATCACATGTGAGTGTGCTTCATGTATTAGTTAGTTAAAAATTGTATACTGTAAAACTTAGGATTTTATTTTTTTTTTGTTTTATTTTGGTATTTTATATACATATGCTATGTATTCTCTTTATTTGATTTTGAATATTCCCTCTTTGCTTCTATTTTTTATATTTGCATGCATTTGAAAAATCTTATTAAAAATTAATGATGATTAATAGAGGCCAACCTTACGGTTGGGCAAACGGGGTGCCTAACACTTTTCTCAATTCGTACCTTAGCCTTCGAACTCTTTTTTTCTTGTTAAATGCTTTAAAGATCAGTAGCTATTTTTATTTTTCTTGATTTTTCTCAAAAATCAAGTTGTGACTCTATTTTTAACAAAATGGGCTTTAAAATTTTGGCTTTCAAAGTGTTAAAATATTTTTCAAACATCCTTTGAATTCTTATATTTTTGACCTATCAAAAATATCAAACCCTAGCGCCACAGTATTTTCTGGCGACTCTGCTGGGGACTGGTTTATTAAATCTATTAAGTGGGCTAGATTTGAAAACATCATTGGTTCTTTATACGAATTTCTCATTTATATTTTTGCATGCATGTGCATTTTCATTAAAACCCCTTGCCTGGTCAACCTGATGTCCCGATTGTTTATCTATTTCAGGGATTGTTGGGAAAGCAGAAAAGCCTTACTGACTGTATGCTTTTGTAGGTACAGTAAAAGAGTTCGGGCATACTGTTTGACCATGTCCTAGACCATACCAGGCATGGGAGGTATATACCCGGCTTTATTCAGAAGGTACCCTGATTGTTGACCAAAATTGGCCATTTTGCATATAATAGTTTAGAACCCTCCATTAGGTGCTGCTAACCCAATAGGATTATGTGTTTTGTTTGCGTTTGTTAGGGTTGTTTGTTCGGCTTAGACTAGTTCTTTTTTCAGGTTTGGCCCAGATTTTCTATTATCCTTTGTGTTTAGGTTAGTTCTTCCTTCGGGTTCTTATTCGAATTTTGTTCTTCTCCTTGTTTGGCTTTGATGCCGTTAGTTTTATTTCTCGGGGTCATGCCTGTGTTTTGGTTCGAAGCCTTTAGGATAGTTTTTTTCTCTTCGGGGTTCTTCCCGGGTTGTTGATTTTATCGCCCCGTTGTTGTATTAGGCTCCCTTTTTTCGAACCCTTGTTAGACCCATATGAGCTAGTTTTGCTTTCCTACCGGAGTGCTGCCCACTTTTCTTTAGAATCTTAGGTCAAATCGGTCCCTTTGGCCTAGTTCTATTTTTTTGTCGGAGTGCTGCCCGTTTCTCCGTTTAAATTCTTTGGATAAATCTTCCCTCTAAAATTTGGTTGTTTTCCTTCTTAGCCATCATCCTGATTTGTGGGTATCTAGTTGTTATGCTGCCAGTATGAGCCCAGCAGGGGCATTGCTTCAGTTTCAGCGATTATCTGCTTATGATTTACTATTTTGGGTATCTGGGATGTTTACTACCTATCGTCAGAGTTCTTTCCAAAGAAGTGTTTGATACTAGTTATTCTGCTTTTGCGATCTAAGTTTTCTTCGGATTTAGATCATTGAGCCGAGAAGATTACAGTCAACACGTGTCTAGGCTAGATCAGTGACAGGTAGACTCTACAGGATATCTGAACAGCCAGCTGAATCATCTGAAATGGCAGAGAATGAAGCTAATCTGACAGCCCTGATGAGGGCGATCACTAAAATACAAAGAACCGTGGAGCAGCAAACCCAGCCTCAAAATTAGTGCCAAGTGCAGATCAAGGCAATTCAGACCCGTCTGCCCGGCGTAAATGGACAGTCAGATGATACGAATGAGAACGATGAAGATTTTTGGGATGATAACCAAGGATAAGACGCACTGTAAGTTGCTATGCCACCTCGGGTCCCCCGCCCGGTTGTGGTAGAAGAAGAGAATACTGCTCAATCCAGGGAGTCCGCGCTGGCGGAGAAAATTGACCGTATAGAGAAAGTCTCGAGGAAGGCGAAAGGAGTGGAGGAATATATGCTGGACGTAGGGGGACTTTGTTTATTCCCAAACACTAAGCTTTCAAAAAAATTCAAAGTACCTGAGATGGAGAAGTTTGACAAAACTGGTGATCCTCGAATCCATTTGAGGATGTATGTCGGCACTCTCTCCCCCATGGAGATCAACAATCAGCTAAAGGCTCAACTTTTTCACCGCTCTCTTTCGGGGATGGCTCAGAGATGGTTCCTCTCCCTAGAGGTTGCTAAGACCCTAACCAGGGAAGACATAGCCACGGCCTTCATCAGCCAATATAGTTACAACGTCCAGCTAGACGTAACAACTCGCGAGCTGGAAACTACTCGTTAGGAGAACTGGGAATTATTTGTTGATTTTCTAACCCGGTGGAGAGAAAAAGCGGCCAAGATGACAAATCGGCCGACCGAGAAGAAGCAAGTGAGAATCGTGGTAAAAAATCTGTAATTTCCTTTAAAACGTTATCTTATTACACAGCCACTCTCCAATTTTGAGCAGCTATTTGATGTCGGGGTGCAGATTGAGGATGTAATTCAATCTAGAAACATTGAGAAAGCTGAGCCCAGTCAGAAATTGAGAAGGACCTTCCCTGCTAACAATCAAAACCAGTCTACCTCTACTAACCTTGTTTCTCGCTCGAATGAGGTTAGCCTTTTAAATCCTTCTTCTTTCGTCCAACCTTCAAGCAGCAACAAGCAGTCTAACAACAACTAGCAGTTGCAACAAAGGCCAATGAGAGTCTTCACTCCCCTTAACATTTCATTATCCACAGCACTAAATTGGCTTGTTGAAAAAGGACTTATCAAGCCGCTAGACCCCACACCCGTACCTGATTCCCTACCTCGGCGGTACAATGCTTCTTAGTACTGCGCTTACCACCAGGGTCCTAGGCATTTGACTGATAAGTGTATGAGGTTGCGTCATGAGATTCAGGATCTCATTGACAATAAAGTCATCCCACCGCCATCTGCTATTCTAAAGCCAAACGTCACGACCAATCCTCTATCTAATAATGCCAAACAGGCTGAGGTAAACTGCATGTCTCTAGGGCAATCGAAAGATCCAAGCCAGTACATCTGTTTATCGCATCTGCCACGCCCGTACGTTTCAGCTGCTGAAGATCAAACAGCTGGTTCTTTAATTATGGTTGGAAATGGTTGGGATATGATGGAAGAATAGAACGATGATGCCTGGGAGGGGTATCAAATGGCAATCCAAGATAACCAACAAGAAGAGGAGGAGCATAATGAGGAGGACGACTGGCCGTTGGACTACCCGGCACGGCCGTATGAGTTTGGCCATGTGCTTGATGGCATTACCCTTCCTCAACTTTTTGAAGAAGAGGTATATGTTGACGATATGCAATCCTACTAGTTAGTAAGGGTTGTGCTAAGATCAGACGAGACTGAATGGATTGACTTCTAGGCTGCCCGGGAATAGCTAATAGAATACATCGAAGAGGACATCTGGGAAGAAATCGACAACACATGGGCCATAGAGGACAATGAAGAAAGAAGGGGAATAGTAATAGTCACTGACTTAAATGATTTATGGGCATTTAAAAACCCTCTGTGCGTGGACGAGGTAAGGCAGACTGAAAATGCAATACCGGGATTGTGGGATCCCGAGAAAGGCGTAGAGCATCTGACTAGAAGTGGACGGCATTTCAAGCCAGCTCAATTTGAAAAAGGATAGACAAGCGGGAAGGGAAAAGAGAAAGAATAAGGAGAAGAGGACAACGATGTACTGAAGCAGCTAAAAAAGACACAGGCCAACATTAGCGTCTAGGGTTTACTGATGGCTTCACAGCAGCACCGGTAAGCCGTGTTGAAAGTTCTGAATAAAGCTAGTGTATCGATAGATGCGACTCCTGAACAGTTAATTGGATTAATACTGCCAATTGCAGAGCTTAAAGTGATTTCTTTTTCTGAGAAAGATTTATCATTAGAAGGGAAAAATCACAATAAGTCTTTGCACATCATCGTCAAGTGTTTAGAGAAGTGGGTTCCGGTAACGGTCATCGACAATGGTTCAGCCTTGAATGTCTGCCCACTCAGAACTGCAGTTTTCCTGGGGATGAAGTCGGACCATTTCACGCCCTGTAATCAAGGAGTTCGAGCCTACGATAATACAAGGAGGGATGTATTGGGATTAGTATCATTCGCGGTATCAGTTGGGCCTCTAGAAACCTCAATGGAGTTCCATGTGTTGGATGTCCCAGCATCCTTCAACTTGATATTGGGGTAACCTTGGCTCCACAACCCTGAGGTGCAGGCGGTTCCCTCTACTCTTC
Organism: Heliamphora pulchella; assembly: GCA_032270985.1. Classification (NCBI taxonomy): domain Eukaryota; kingdom Viridiplantae; phylum Streptophyta; class Magnoliopsida; order Ericales; family Sarraceniaceae; genus Heliamphora; species Heliamphora pulchella. The sequence continues at coordinate 10,327,123 of JAULJZ010000009.1, read as the reverse complement.
ACCAGAAGCTGAAATTGATTACGAACGGGGCAGTGCTGACTATCAATGGAGAAGATAGTATTCAACCCCCAAAAGGAGAAGGCTCGACCCTCTTTTAGATTCAGCACGGAGAAGGGGATGTGTCATTGAGTGGGTTCTAATTCGATGATGCACAGGCTGTGCAGATGCTATTGAAAGAGGAGGAGAACTACATCAACCCACGAGCAGTTACAATGATGAGGTGAATGTCTTACTTTCTAAGAATGGGATTAGGTTGCAAACAACAAGGTATTCCGAAATCTGTTCAAGTATTGTTAGCTTTGAAAGTTTCGGTCTTGGGTACAAGCTGACGGAAGAAGATTTGAAAGGGCCTAAAAGGGGACAGAAGGCTAAATACTCAGGAATGCTCAATAGCTGTTTTGTTAAGGAAGGAGAAGATTTCCCATACTGCGGCTTCCCGGAGCTGTGGATTGATGAAGAAACCAACCAAAAGCTACCAGGGTTAGAAATCTTCTTTGGCCATTAATTATCTAATACAGAAGAAGAGGAAGCTGTGAAAGGGGAAGAAAATGAAAAGAAGATTTAAGAGGAAGATTGGGCAGACAAGCTAGATGGCATTGACATGGGAGTGTTATTCAGCGAAAAGATGGCTTAGATGCACATAGCTGACCAGGACTATCTGATGATGGGCTACAATGCACTAGTAGATTACATCAAGCTCATTGTGGACGTATCTGCAAAGGGTGTGAAGAACTGGTCCATAGAGTCTTGTAATTTTCATATTGCATGCTCCGAGTCTGAGTCGGAGTCTGTAGTTGAGAGCACATCTGTCTGTGCATCTCCCCCTGTTTGTGGTTTTAAGTTTGTAACCCTGTCTTCCTTCAATGAAATAAATGAGATTTTTGAATTCTTTGTTTTGTTTGATTTATTTCATATGCTTTTTGATAATTTTAAATTTAACGGAGACATCCCTGAAGAAATAAAACTTTTAATAAAAGAGAAAAAGAAATGCGCGCTCAACCAATAATTGAAAAAACTTTGTCAATAAATCTAGATAATAAAATTATTCCACAGATTGTACAAATTGGTTTTTCTTTATCCTTAATTGAACGTGAGCAGTTAATAATTTTATTAAAAGAATTCAAAGATGTGTTTGTATGGTTTTATGAGGATATGCCTGGCATTGATTCTAATATTGTCCAACACCGTATCCCTCTATACGCTAATGCCAAATTGATCAAACAGAAGTTGAGACGGATTCGGCCAGGATGGGCTCTGAAGATCAAAGAAGAGGTCACCAAGAAGATCAACACTGGATTCCTGATGGTTACCAAGTATCCAAAGTGGGTGGCTAATATTGTTTCAATTCTAAAGAAAGACGGACGTATCTGGGTTTGCATAGATTTTTGAGATCTTAACAAGGCCAGCCTAAAGGATGACTTTTCACTGCCGCACCTTGATGTCTTGGTAGATAGTACAGTGGGGCATGCTCTTTTGTCCTTCATGGACAGCTTGTTCGGGTATAACTAGATTCTAATGGACCCCGAGAACAGAGAAAAGACGACGTTCACTATACCCTAGGACACTTATAGTTATCATGTGATGCCGTTTGGTCTGAAGAATGCAGGAACAACCTATCAGATGGCCACTATTACTTTACTGCATGACATGATACATAAGGAGGTTAAAGTGTATGCAGATGATATGATAATTAAGTCCAAGGATCGGGATGGCCACATCACAGCGCTGCGAAAGTTCTTTGAAAGGATTTGAAAATGTAAGATGCTGCTCAACCCACAAAAGTGTGCCTTTGGAGTCACCGCCGACAAGATGCTTGGGTTTATGATTAGTCAACGGGGCATTGAAGTTGACCCTTCAAAGATTAAAACAATCTTGAAAATGCCTCCTCCAAAGACCCAGTGAGAAGTCAGGGGCTTTCTGGGTAAGATACAGTTTATCAGTTGATTTATTGTAAAACTGACAATTACATGTGAGCCGCTCTTCTGTTTGTTGAAGAAGGGGGTTAAATTTGAATGGGATCAGAAATGCCAAGACGCCCTCGAGGCTGTACGACAGTACTTACAAAATCTACCTGTTCTGGCTCCTCTCAAACCTGATAGGCCACTGATTCTCTACTTATAGTGACTGATCCAGCTATGGGATGTATGCTAGCATAAGAGGGAGAAATTGGAATAAAAAAGGCGGTCTACTATTTGAGCAAAAAGATGACGGGGTTGGAGATACGTTATACATCACTAGAAAAGACATGCTGGGCTTTGGTTTGGGCTTCTCGAAAACTGAGGCACTACATGTTTTCTTTCATAGTGAACATAATTTCTCGAATGGACACGTTGAAATATTTATTTGAGAAGCAGGCATTAACAGGAAGGCTGGCCTGCTGGCTACTATTATTATAAGAGTTTGACCTCAAGTATGTCACCCGAAAGTCAGTTAAAGGAAAAACGGTAGCAGAGTTTCTAGCCGACCAATTAGTTGAGGGAGATGAAGACGCAGAATTCCAATTCCCTGATGAACAATTGATGAGAGTTGGGGATGACCAGTGGACTCTATATTTTGATGGCGCATCAAATTAGTATGGCTATAGAATAGGAGTTCTTATTGTCACTCCTAACGAATCGCATGTTTCTTTGTCTCTGAAGCTCAATTTTGAAGTCACCAACAATCAAGCTGAGTACGAAACATGCTTAGCTGGATTAGAGGCAGCTTTGGAACTAGGGGCGAAGAAGCTGAAAGTCATCAGAAACTCGGCATTGGTGGTCTCACAGGTAAGAGGAGAATGGAAAGTTAAGGACTTAACATTGATTCTCTACCATCAAGAGTTAGAAAAAATGATATCATGCTTTGAATCAGTGATTTTCACTCATGTGCCGAGACTACAGAACAAATTTGCTGATGCGTTGGCTACTCTAGCATCAATGATTGATATACCACCCGGGATTAGGATGAGGCCATTGATAATCGAACAAAAGAGAAAGCCAACATACGAGATGACAGTCGTAATCGAGGAAAGCACTGACGAACTTTCGTGGTATTTTGACATCTAGAACTTCGTGAAAAAAAGAGAATATTCCAAGTTTGCCAGCAAAAAGGATAAAAAAGCAATATGAAGGTTAGCTGCACAGTTTGTCATTTGCGAGGGAAGACTATACAAACGAGGGCATTCTAGGGTCAACAAGCTGTGTGTCAACAGTGAAGAAGGGTAGGTGCTGATGAAGAAAATATATGCGGGAGTCTGTGGGCCTCACATGAGTGAAAACATGTTAGTCAAAAAGATCATATGACAAGGATACTTTTGGATGACAATAAAGACAAATTATATACAGTTCGTGCGAAGGTACCATAAGTATCAGATTCATGCAAACCTTATTCACGTTCTCCCATCTCAACTGTATAACTTAACATCACCATGGCCATTCTCAGTATGAGGCATTGATGTAATTAGCAGGGTAACACCAAAGGCGTCAAATGGGCTCTAGTTCATTTTAGTGGCCATTGATTACTTTACCAAGTGGGTGAAAGCAGCCTCATACTTGGTATTGAAAGCTTCACATGTCACCCGATTTATCAAGTAAAATATCATTTGTTGGTACGGGGTCCCTCATGAGGTTATTTTGGATATTGGTTTGCACTTCTAAGTCATCACCATATCGGCCACAAACCAATGAAGTAGTAGAGGTAGCAAACAAGAATGTCAAGAAGATCCTGCAAAAGATGATCAGCTCGCATAAGGATTGGCCGAAACATTTATCATTTGCACTCTAGGGATACAAGACGTCAGTAAGAACTTCAACAGGTGCCACGCCGTATTCTTTAGTGTATGGGATGGAAGCTGTGTTGCCCATTGAGGTGCAAATCTCTTCACTAAGAGTAATGGCTGAGTTCAGTATTCTAGAAGTAGAATGGCAGAGGAATCAGATGGAAGAATTGCTTTTGTTTGACGAAAGAAGGCTGTAGACTTTATTTCATATATAAGGGTACCAAAGGTGGATAGCTCGAGCACTCAACAAGAGGGTCAAGACCCGAGATCTTAGAGAACGAAATATGGTTCTTAAGAAAATCAGAGCTCCCATCTTCGACCTAAGGGGCAAGTTCAAGCCAAACTCATCCGAACCATTTTTTATCAAAACCATTATGACCGGTGGTGTAGTTATCATCATGGATTTAGATGGCAATGTGTTCTCCACTCCAGTTAATCTTGACCAACTCAGAAATATTGCCTTTGAGAGAAAAATAAAGATAAAATAAAAGTTCGTTGAGTTAAAAATCGAAAAGGTAACTCAGACAAAAGTTAGAGCAGCACGCAAAGCCAAAAACCCAAAAGGAAAATATTGGCAAAAGTTAGGGTATCACAAAAGGAGAGTGTCAATACCCGAGAGCAAATCGAACCCGAACTACGTTAAGACGTGATTCCACTTTCTTGGGATACGTAGGCAACTTCTTTTAAGAAGTCCAGCCACATTCTTCGTTTTTAACCATCTTTAAATCTGAGTAAGACCAATACAAATTTATCTTTGAATTTTGATAATAAAGTCATTTAATTACAAAAACTATAAAACTTTGGATAACTTTGAACCTTTTTAACATAAATGTGGTTTGCTTTGGCATCGAGTATAAAGTTTTGAAAACAAAAGGGAGGGCGCGCAAGTCCCAAACTCTACAAACAAAATAAAAGAAAAATTTTAAAATCTTTAAAACAAAGCAAGATGCCTCAAATCTTCCTCCTTTTTGCTGCATGTTTCTCCTCTTCTTTATCTCTCTTCTCACTATCCTGTAACAGCCATGACCTGTACTCGTCGAAAAGCTCGGGGCACTGCAACTCCTGCATCTCCATCAATGAACGAGATGGCCAAGCCTCCTGATATAACGCTAGAAACGGGACCCCTAGTAAAGATGAAAATAAACGGCCTTGAACACCGTGAAAGATAATCTAACTGCGACCGAACTACTACATGATCCGATGAGGATAATAAAAGTGGACTAGCGTAGGCCAATCAGCAGAACACCAGGGTGATCCATGGTAGTCAGGGTCATAGCAGGAACCCGCCATCAGGAACACTCCCAAGTGATGTCCGGGCCAGTCAAGGAAGAGAGATACTGCCATCAAGATGCCTCGATGTTGCATATTTGGTAATAAGGGCGGTAAAGGAGAGCTGCAGTACTGTACCTATTTGTAGGAGGTTTCTGCATGAGATTCACCTTTTCCATCAGCCAGATTTGCAAAAGGGCAAAGGAAAGCAGTAAGAGAAAAGCCGTGCAAAGAAATAAAATAGATTGGAATGAGATCTCAAATGGCCAACGAGGATTACGAGATGAACGGAGGGTATGATGATGAGCCCTTGGAACCTGAGCCTAAACTAGATGAAGGGGTAGAAAGGGGGCCTGCCGGGGAGCTGAGAGGGCGACCTCGGAGGACATCAAAGTATATGATAAAATATGAGCGTACAAGAATTTTGGGTATGATTTAGCATGAATGCACCTGTCATGGTTGAGTTGGGATGAAATGGACCCCCTTGAGGACGGGGCAGAAGGTCCCCGACAAATGCCCGGGGGGTGGATGAAGTGATCGTTGAAGACTCATGGAAGAGGCAAGTGGGAGGTGGTACCGCAAAGGTGTGGAGATCACGATAAAGAACTCCGACAGGGAAAGATACACTTCACGATTTGCCGTTACCCATTTGATGGAAGTTAGGAGAACTGGGGAGTGGCTGAATTGATCGTTGAAGACTCGTAGAAAAGGCAAGTGGAAGGCAACTATCAGGGGCAGTGTGTTTTTAGCCGACAAATGTAAAAGGTATTGAGTTTACCTGAAAAAGCAAGGGGCTGCTAGCAAAGGTGGTAGTCTCGCCGCGGTGGACAGCGTCCAGGCCAATTAAAGTCTCAGCCATAACTAGTGGGGCAAAGTCTTTCCCCAACTACATTTGGCCTGCAATGTCTACTAGTGTGCAGTTAACTCGTCCATCAGAAGGAACGAGAAGGAATTGAGCGAAGATGCAGAAACACAGAGCATAACGGCGCCGTAGCTGAAAGTCGTGATCATTAAGATCGTCGGTAGGACGAAACCTCTCAATAATTTAAGGAATGTCAAGACAGTCGTTAGATGTTAAGAGAGAGGCCTCCATCCTAGACAAGCCACCGAGTTACATTATCTGTTGTCGGGTCGAAATGAAGAAAGTGGGGACAACAACGGAACTCCGCGGGGTCAGGTCTAGAATAATAGCAAATTCCTCTATAGTAGGGCATAACTTCTCCAAATCAAAACGAAAAACATGGGTTTGCGGGTTCCATAACTGAGCAGCAGCCTTCAATAATGGTCCATCAATCTTTATGGTCATTAGGGAAAACAAGGCATTGATACCGAATGAGGTAAAGTTTAGGCATTCGATGTGGGAGAATTCTTTAATCCATGCAGAAGGTGGACCATGAAAAGAAGCCATCTGGGTGAAAGTAACAGGAAATAGGGCCTTCAGGACTGCATTTATAAGGCATGAAAAGGCTGAAAATCGAAAGTTCAGAGAATGGTATAGTCAAAGTGGCAACCGCCACGTTGGAGTGTAAGACCGCCAACATGAAAGTACATAGTATAGTGATGTCACTTTGTTAACTGAGCGACTGCCACGTGGCTCTTGGCTTATGTGGCGACCGCCATAATGGATTGTTGCGACCGCCAGGTTCAACTATGGCGGGTGTCTATGTTTTTTTCAGTTTCTATAGTTTTGTAAGACTTGTATCATATGCCTAGAGCAGCTTGAGTAGTAAATAAGGATAAACCATACAAACAGATGTATATCAAGCAGTAAATGGCACAGAGGCCCAAATGTTACAGAATGTGTCAAAGTGTGAAACTGCGGCACCCAGGCCCAATAACCAGTGAAATTGGGGCACACAGGCCCAAAAAACTAAAAGTACCAGAATAAATGTATAGAAGTGTACTAAACTAGGGCACGCAGGTCCGAAAAACCAAATGTTTGAAAATATATCTAAGGGGTGGAGGAATCTCTCTCACTATCTCTCACCGCCTCGAGCGAACCCGACGGGAAGAAAGACCGGCCTCGTCAGAGCTGTTATCCTCGAAAAGTTCTTCAAAGTCGTTGTGGCGTTGAGATTTTGGGATTATTTTGGAAAACATTTCAAATATAAGAGAATTCAAAGATGTTTAGAAAATATTTTAACACTTTGAAAACTAAATTTTGAAAATTCCATTTTGTTGAAAATGGAGTTGCCACATAGTTTTTGAGAAAAATTAAGCAAAAAAAAAATGGCTACTGATCTTTAAAACGTTTAACGAGAGAAAAAGATTCGGGGGTTAAGATATGAATCGGGAAAAGTGTTAGACACCCCGTTCGCCCAATAATAAGGTTGGCATCTATAAATCATCATTGGTTCTTGAATAAGACTTCTCAAATACATGCAAATAAAGAAAGTTGAGGCAAAGAGAGAACATCCAAAATTAAATATGAAAAATACATAACATATGTACATAGAATTCCATGCAAAACAAATAAGAAAATAAAATCCTAAGTCCTACGACATGTAATTTCTAACTAAAGGATACATGGAGCACATTCATATGTAATATTCACAAAAA
>JAULJZ010000009.1:10281773-10305787 GCA_032270985.1 Heliamphora pulchella | reverse complement strand
AGATGTATTACAAATTAACTTTTTGATGCCAAATGAATTTCACCACTGTAAATAAATAACTAACAACTATTCGATTTCCAAATATCCATCTAAAAAAATATTTGGCTAAAACTCCCAAAAGATATAACACCCAAACAGAAGATCCATACTAATCACTTGAATAATTTTTTATTTTTATTTTGCATGTCCTCGCTAAAGTACTAACTACTATCCTACCAAGTAAACAAAATAAGATACATATTATTTATTTATATTTACACAAGAATTTATAGAACTCTGGGATCCGTGGATCTCTACTAATGATATGATGATCTAATGATATAACACGATCTATAATAACTAGAATACGATAAATCTAAATTCTGATACCAATTTGTAAAACCTCGAACCTTACATTCAACAATGTCTTTTTTCATGTAGTAGAGACCCTAGTAAAACTCTACAGTTAAGCGTGCTTGAATTGGAGCAATACAAGGATGGGTGACCCCTTGGGAAGAGAACAAAGCCGTGAGGGTTTTTGCCCAAAGCAAATAATATCGTTACCATGTAAAGGGTCGGGGAGTTACAAATGCAGCTGTTACAAACCAATTGAATTCAAATTTACAACATAAACTATCCTAAAACTAATATTCTTTTTACATGATGGTTCAAACGGAGTGTATTAATTGCAGAGAACAATTCAAAAGCTCACAAGTGTTCATTACAAACGTTTTTTATCGTGTTCACGTCCACTAGAAGGATTTGAACCAACTACGAACTGAGTTGCCTACAAAATATATAAAGTAATAGAATTTTCTTAAAAAAACTATCCCTTAAAAAATATTTTTTTTTCACCTCAAAACTACTTTTATCTTTCTCACTTCACTCACACCACAGAATAGGCTAGCTAGAAAGCCTTTATATATAATTTTTGAAAAGGTTCAATTAATTACCACCACTAATTTTATAACAGAAATAATATTTATTTTGTTATATATTAAATACATTAATAATAACATAATTATTTTATAACGGACAAATTATGAATAGGCACTAACGTATTAAACTTTGTAACAGACAAGATAATAAATACAAAAATAATTTTTTATTAAAACTCTAATTAAATAATAATAATATTTTTTTATATTTTATTTTTATTAAAATTCTCCAACATTGGATACAGACTTTGGTGGCGTTCGGCATTACTGAAACTAGTAGTTTATAGATTGTAACTTATTTAAGAAGTTGTGAGTGTTTGACAAAAGTTATAACTTGTAATTAAAAATAATAATAATTATAACTTGTAATAAAATTTATGATATTTGATAAAAATTATAATTTATAATTACAATTAATAATAACTTTGCCAATCACCTCTCTATAAAGACAAAAGAGTTCATAGAGAATTGAAAGAAACGAAGATGGAAAAGGAGATTTACAGGCTACAAAGGTTGGGGCGACTGGATAACCGGATAATGGCTTCTTTAATTATTTTTATTTTTAGTGATTCTTTTATTATTTACTCAATTTATTAAATTTTTTAGTTCTCTCTCATCGAGACATTTTTTTAAAAAAAATGATTTTTTTGATCAATATATTAAAAAGGTAGAAAAAAATAAAAATATACCAATAAGTCAAATTTATCTTATTTATTTTCATATTTAAATTATTTTTAAAAAAATAAAAATCTTGATTAAAAACAAAAGTAAGCTAGAATCGCACAAATTAAAAACCAAACTGGCGAAAGAACTGGTGACAAAAAAAGAACAAAAACAAAATATTGTGTTTATATAAGTTAGAAAAAAAATAAAAAAAACCTTGATTAAAAATAAAAATAAATCGCACGAATTAAACCAAATGAGCCAAAGATGTGGTGACAAAAAAAGGGCAAAAACGCAATCGTCGCCTGAGAGATTCGAACTCTCGCGGGGAAACCCCATGTACTTAGCAGGCACACGCCTTAACCACTCGGCCAAAGCGACGGGTTTTTAACTTCATTTTCAAGCATAAATATAATAAAAAGCATCTCCTCTACCTTTTTGATCCTGTTGCTCCCTACTTTTCCATTTTATGTGCTTTGCGAGCACAGGCGACGTCGTAGCGACGAGCAGAGAAGATTAGCAGCAGTTAGCCGACTATTGGATTGAGAGGGAAATGGCGGCGGTGCAGGCGGTGACTGGGAATTTGACGGCCAGCGATCGGCGGATTCTGACGACGGTCAACAGTGGAGCAGCCAGCCTCTCGTTGGTTGGCTCAGGTTTCATAGTTCTCTGCTACCTGTGCTTCAAGGAGCTCCGCAAGTTCTCCTTCAAGCTCGTCTTCTTCCTCGCTCTCTCTGTACGTTCACTCCACCCCTCTCCCCAGTTTCTTCCTCCCTTTTTGTCTTAATTCGCGTTTAAAACGTTTTCTACGCTCGATTGGGTAGATTTTGGGTTCCAATATTGGTAAAGAAAAGGTCAAGTAATGTTTCTGTGATGGAATATCAAAGGTTTGCTTTGTGTTGTAATTAGTGCTTTGCTCAGCTCGGCTATAGAACAATTACTTGATATTAAGGAAGGAAGACTATATTACGATCCTGTTCCATATTGATTAAACAAAAGAATTCTCCATATGTATATAAGCTACTTGGTCACCCTCGGAGTTTTAAGGATTGAGTTCTACTTAATACCTTGTAACATTTGGTATTAGAGAAGGCACTATGTTAAGTATGAGTTGAATGTCCAATCAATGTTTTTGTTTGTCGCTATTCATTTCTAATCAATATATTTCCAATTTCCATCACATTACCTTAATTAAGGAGTGATTGGAGATTCAACTCAATCGAACTTGAATTCTTCGATTCCTTTATACTCTGCAAACAAGGAAAAACCTTTGTGAAGTGCCCATTAAGTACGCCATTGCTTCTTTCCATATGAGTTGAAGTTATGGAAGGCATTGATAAGTTAGGGCCTAACTCAATTAATTTGCCTACCCGCACCCTTACCTAGGGTGCCCACAACTCATTATTTTGTAGAATAACGTGGTTCCACTGCTCCCCTTTTGTACACAGCTGGAGAGATCCTGCCACTAACCAAATCAACAGCAAAAGAAGCTCACTTTTGTCGAGGTATACACTTTTTCATCACGTCAGTCGCTTTGCTCGGAGCTCTCTTTTGAACAACCAACAATCGTTGCTATTGCTTCTTGCCGGCATTCTGCACGCCATCTCATTTGCTCACCTGCGTACTTGTACGATCTCGTCGTTTTCGCCTATTATGTGTGCTTCTCCGCAATGGTTGTTTATTTTGACAACCCTTATATTTTGTTTGTATATGTTTTCTACCTATACTACTCATCTGATATTTGGCAGTAGCTCCACCTGTCATAATACTTTATATGAGACTGTATAGGTGGTTAGTGATGGCAATTTTCCTTGTCTCGCCCTGTTCCCGTCCAGTTTTGTACGGGTTTATTCGTCCCCGATAACAAATAGAGTGAAGATGGTATTTGCTTTTCCCTTTCTCACCCCTGATTATATAAAATAAATATTTTTTTAATATGAATACATGTATAAAATATATATTTTTATAAATATAATAAGTTTGAAATATTAAAATATTATATTTATCTCTAATTTTTCTTCTCTATTTGTTACATTTTATATTTTTAATTCTATTGATTCATAAATTATTATTATTTTTATTTATTATTATCTATAACTTATTAATATCACTCTTTTAAATTTTAAAAGTTATCCCCAAAATATCCCTGTTCCCGCCTTGTTCCCCATTACTTTCTCGATATTTTCTCCCATCCCTGTCTCGATCAAATAGGGGATGAGGGAGCTCATCCTTGGTCCCGCCCCATTGCCATCCATATAGGTGGTCAATCATCTGTTACTGCAGGACATCTTTATTTTCCTTGGAAGTCCAAAGAACTCCACCCTTGGACGAGAACCTGTAGTCTCTCGAATCCAACATTTCGAGAGAAATCAAATTCGTCCTTAAATTCAGTACATGTATAACGTCAGTTAAGATCAAAACAGTCCCATCAAACATGCAAACCACATTGTCCCTACACCAACAACTCTACTCGTTACATTTTTAGCTATCCTGATAGTACTCCCATCATATAACTGATACGTAGCAAAATATTATTTGATTGCACACATGTGGAACTAACATCCATAATCTAATATCCAATTTAATTTTTTCATACCTGAAGTAACTTTGAGTACATCTACTTCTTCATGGTTAGAGCTCTCTATAACCGCCGTCTCTGATGATTGTTCATTCTTTTTGTTCGCCATGTATTTTTGGGTAATTTTTCTTAAGAAGACCATTCTTGTCACAATAGTAACACGTCACTTTGTAACCCTTTCGATTTAGAACAACCCTTCTTCTTGGACCCTTTTTGCCTCAATGTCGTCCTGCTTCTGATTTTTTCATTACCTAATGCAATAATGATCCCGTTCTCTAATGATTTGTCACTCTTCATCTTCGTTAACATCTCATTAGATATGTGAGTAGAACAACCTTATCTAAATTAAGAGTATCTTTTCTAAACATCAATGTTGTCCTCAGATGTTCGTATGATGAAGGTAAGAAGATCAACGAGAGAATTTCTTTGTCCTCATCCTCGATTTTTGCACTGATAGAATCTAATTTCGTTAGTTTCATATTGAACTCATCTTAATGCTCCATAAAGTTTGCTTTCTTTGTCATCTAAAGTGCATAAATATGTTTCTTTAAAAACAACCGATTTGTCAATGCCTTGGATTTGTACCTACTGTCCTACTTAGCCCAAAGTTTCGCCAAATCACTTTCGTTAATGACTTCCCGAAGAGTGTTATTCCTGAGATACAGCTGGATCGTACTGGTCGCCGAGTCTCTCGTCTCTTTCCACCCTACATCTTTCATCATTTTCGGCTTTTTAGTCTTCTTCCTGAGAGTCTTGATTAGTCCCTTGTGTGTTAAAATATTTTTCACCATTTGCTGTCATAAGGTGAAGTTGTTGTGGCCGTTACAAGGCTCAATTACGAAATTTGAACTCTTCAATGCCATTAGCTTTGTATGACAATTCATCACAATTTGAATTCGTCGAAATATCAGATATATGTAATCCTTGTCACACACATCTTAAATTATTTCTGATTGTACCCGATTGATCCTAATCACATTTGATTATGTGCAATCAATCTCAATCTATGGCGATGTGTCCAGTTCAATCAAACAATGTAGAATCTAAACAATCTGACCGTAACCATGAATTCGCAACGCTAAAAGACCTTAAGAGACACCTTATCATTTAATTATTTTGCTATATATACAAACTGATATAACAAAATAATTTCAAGCTGTCAATACCAACTTTATAACCATATTGGATTAAAACCCTTGCAGATCAAAAATCACCAAATCCTTAATGCACACAACTTGCACGCCAATCAAATCCTTAACGCACACAACTTGCACGTCGATCAAGGAAACATAGTTTGCAAGGCTAATTCGGTGAACATGCTGCCATAACCAACGCCGTGCTAAGAAATTTATATCCAGTCGTAATGTCTTTTTGCTTCAAGATCTTGCTTTTAATAATTTCTTTTTTTTTTTGTGACAACAAAAACTGTTCTATGCGGTATGAGATAAAAAAAACTTTCTTTGATCACTCATTACGGTTTCAAATCGTCAACCTTAGACTCTGATACCACTTGTTGGGATTTAATCATCAATCTCCGAACTCAACCAGAAACAAATATCTTTGCACAAAAAATAAAGAAAATAATCAACACGGAGAGTTTACATGGTTCGGCTCACACTGGCCTACGTCCATGAGCAAAAGTCGAAAGAAAAAAATTTCTACTATGTCGTATGTGAAAGAGTAGTACCGACTCCTGTCTCTCTACCAGCTAGCCTCTTTATTATTCTTACTATCATCTTAAAACTCCTATAAGTGTCATATTTATGGGCACACCATGGAAACTCTAAGCCCATAAGATCTTATTATTATAAATCCTATACAAATTGGCTTACTAGTGGGCTCCTAATCCTAATCCAACCCAATTAATATAGATAAAAAATTAATAAAAAAATGAGTCCTATAAAATACAAGACACCCTAGACCAACATTTGGGCACAACCTAACATTTAATATTGAAATTACACCCATGGAACGGCCTCTCCATCATGTCATTTTTTAGTGCTCACACGAATATGGGAGATATGACGAGTTTAAGCAAATTAGAATATGAACACAACCAGAAAATGAGAAAAGAAATTTTCCTATACCTTTATTTACTATTTAGTACTTATATATGAAGAAACATGTATCCCTCGGTAAAAATAATAAGAATTGTAGGAGCATCGACACAAACGCACCATACCGAACACGACATTAACATGCCAGCATGTTCATTTTAAAAAAAATGCAAGGCACCATACGCTTAGAACTCGTTAAAAATTTATATTTTTATATATCAAATATGTGAATAACTTATTCAAAGTTAATAACAAATATGCAACAGATCACTAATTAAATTTTAAAACTATATATTTTATCATATAAATGTTTCAAGACATATGTAACAATCTTGTTTAAGGGTGGTGCCCTGTTGGCATGTTCTCTAATACAATTTTAGTATGGAAAAATGATCACTCTTCCTTTGTTCATTTACTATTTTCTTCCCTATTCTTGTATGGCATGTATGTAATGGAAGGACTCGACTATCCATTAACTGCTTGAAACAACAAATCTACTCATATAAATTGTGTAATGCAACTGTTCTCATCCATAAAAAGAAATAACTCGAACTGTTGAACATGTCAATGAGGATTGAGTCTTGCATATACCTGAAAACAAAGATTTGAACTTTGTTTACTTCACTCTGAATGTCTTCTTTACTAGTAGACAAATCTTGAGTCTTGACAACTAACGGAAAAGAAATATTCCGTTATTTGATAAATAATGTCTATTAGACAGAGAAGAAGTGAATTTTATCATTTAGGTCTGAAACTTCGGCTGGTGCTATTTTTCATGGTCATATCAACCCGCACAGTAGATGTTCATCACAATTTTGTGTTGTTTATTTTGGTCAAATACTGGATACGCCGCAAGACTATTCACGGGTCGCTCTTTTCTTATTGTGTGTTCTTGAGAAATTTGTCCATGGCTAATGTATTGTATTTTCTTTGCATGCAGGACATGCTTTACAGTTTCTTCAGCATTGTTGGGTATGCATCTGTGTCAAGTGAGATCAGCGTCTCTGTCAAGTCTTTTGTGTAAAGTGCTGCAATTGCTGATGGGTACCTTCTCTTTATGCAGGGATCCATCCAAAGGATTTTTTTGTTATGCTCAGGGATATGGCACACATTTCTTCAGCGTGGCTTCTTTCCTATGGACTACTACAATTGCCTTTACACTTCATCGCACTGTTGTTAGACACAAAACAGATGTTGAAGATTTGGAGCCCCTTTTTCACTTATATGTTTGGGGTATGCAAGTATCTGTTACAAAAATGGGGCTTCTTTCAAGATTATTATAAGATTGTTTTGGTAGAGTTCATTATTGCCTTGTTTGCACTTGCGTCTCTGCAGCTCCTTGAAGACGTTTTTGTTGTAACCAATTTTGTGATTGCATTGCTTCCATGCAACTGGAGGTATCCCCTTCATGGTTCTAATTATTGAATATTCAATTATCAACAGGAACTTCTCTAGTTATGACAGTCATAAGCTCTATTGGTAATGACCATGGACATTTAGGTGGTTTAGGTGCATGGTGTTGGACTCAAACTGGGAGCACTGGAATGGTAAGCATAGGGTAGACTTTGTTTGCAGCCATTGTGGCTGTATTTTCATTTCCTATTTAGCTTTTTCAGACTAGGTTGATTTGGTATAAGATTAGCCATTTTATATTGTGTTTTGTGAATTCCATTATACTTGCTTTCATCATATGAGTTGCGTGTAGCTCGTGTTTCTTGTCCTTCCTACTGGCTGAAAATGGGTAAAAAAGCATATCCTATTTTGTGATTCTAATTATACAAAAAGTACTCTAGTGATTGTCTACATGACAACTCTTATCCGATTCAGGACCATTTGGAGTATAGTATGAACTTCATCCGATATAGTATTTTTGGCATTATTCTTGAAATATATAAAATGAATTGTCATTTAGAACAGATTGGTAATTGAATTAGGGAAGCCTTTCCCCCCCCCTTATTGGCCATTTGTTAATTTATTGGAAAGAAACATGTTAATAGACAATGTCAATAAACTTTGCTGAAAATGACATGCAATACTTTTTGTTGAACTTGCTCCAGTGGCTAATTCTACATCATATGTTCAGCCACACATTGCACACACCAAGATCATTCATTCTACTGGTTCAAATGGCAATGTGATATGTAAGAATCATCTTTTGATCTGCATAGTTGAAGTTTTAGATATTAATTGGACATGACAGTGGGTCTTAAACAAGTATTGTAAATTAAAAACATAAAACTCTTTAGCAGTAACATTTGGATCTTATTTTGGAACCCCAGAGAGTAGAATCTGCGCATGTCCATGTTTCTAATTTTGTCGATTTTCGGAATGACTTTCTTGATGTTGAGATGTGAACTTTGTATGTAGATTGAAGTTTCATTGAATTACTTTTTGTTCACCGGAATTTTAAATTTTTCTATCTGTCCAACAGGTGGTTCACTTTATAACATTTTATGTGCCGCTCTGGGGTGCAATTATTTTCAATGGTGTCACATACTTTCAAGTGATACGCATGCTAAACAATGCGACACGAGTATGTACTCATTTTCCACTTTCCTTCCTTCTCTTTTCAAGTTTTTTGTATAGAGTCCAGTTACTTATTGAAGTAGGATGCTGGCTGTTGAAATGTTTCGAAGCATTTATACACCTGTTGAAGAAATTACTATAATACTCAAAATTGCAGATGTTAGTGGGCATGTCAAACCGGGCATACCAACAAGATGCACGGGCAGACATGAAGGTATGCTGTGCTTTATCTACTTTTTGTAGATCAACTTTTGTAAGAATTTGTGATATTTACACATTTTTAAAAGAATGGGCTTTTTGGCTGCAGCTCCCTCAAAACAAAAGTTTAGTGTATGAAGCCCAGTGCAAAAAAAATTGTGGCACAAGGACAAGCACATATTCTACAAGTCACATGGACCAAAATACCCTTAGCAATAGATTAATGGTTTATGGGCTTCAAAACATCACAACTTGTTCCTTGCAAATCTGTTTTTTATAAAATTGACGTTCTTAGAATCCGTTCACAGAGATCTATCAAACAATATACATGATGAATATCAAAATCCATAAGAAAGGGACAAAATTTTTTGTGGCATACCAAATAAAGCAACTTATTTGTTGAAAAGTGGTTGAACTAATTAGAAAAATTCTAACACTTTTTCTGGAAGTTCTTCTGACATTGTTTAGAATACTCACCCACTTTCATAATCAAATTCGTTATGGTTTTAGAGAAAAAAAGTAGACAAAAACACCTAAATTTGAAAAAAAGAAAACTTTCTTGTGAACTTACGAAATTAATTCGGAGTATTCCTAAACATGTTAACATGCATGTTAAACAGTTTTTTAAAGCTCAAATCCATTGATGAGGTAAAAATTGAAGAAGAAACTCGTTAAAAATATTCGAACAATCATATAAAATTTTCTATTCTTCCGTTTTTTTTTTAAACTAAGGGCTAAAACAATCATCATTTTAGGAAAATTTGCTGCAACCAAAATGTTAACCTAAAAGATTTCATAAAAAAAAAAAAAAACCAAAACAAATGTAATAATGCATCAAATTTCACTAACTGATAAATTTCAATATTAGTAAAATTCCCTTGGCTGCACACTAATTTAGAAAGTTTTACTGAGCAGAATAAACAATTTAAGCATTCTGATTGGATTTACACCAAAATCCAATCTAGAAATGAATGATGAAGAAAGAAATAAAGAGAGAAGAGCTTGGAGTGGATCTTCAGGGAGCCCGAAGAGAGTTTAAGGAGTTCAATGTGTGGAGGAACAACAAAGTTTTACAAGCATTGCTTAAATAAGGGAAAAAATTGAAACATCGTTTATCACTTGGAACTAAAGGATAAACTTGGAACTAAAGGCAGTTAGCCAAAAAAGTTGAGGGACTTGAGAGTTGAGACGTATAAGAAAATAGGTGTGTACTATGCCTCATTAGAAATAAGTTTGGAGGATTTTTAATGAATTTTTCCAAGAAAAATTGGGAAAAAAACACTTGCTAATATTAATATATCTATCCTTTTACATTTTATTATCCCTTACAGTGCTAAGTCATCATCCATGTCATTCATAACTTTTGTACTTATGACCAAGGATCAAAACTTCGTTTCGATCAAGGATCAAAATTTTGTTTTTGTAGATTATTTTGGTCGGATTGAAAACGGAAACATTGTGAAAATATGTTGAAAATGATGAAAATGAAAAAAAAATAAAAAACATAGGAAAACCTTTAGAAACATGAACTAGAGTATATTTTTATGCCCAAATCAACAATTTTACATGTTTAAGTGTTGTATATTCATTTTAGAGTATTAGATTATAGAAAATTACATTAGAATTGAATAGTGTTAATATACCACATAGATAGAAAGTAAAAAGAATGTCAAATATATTATTGCTATATAAAACCTTGTAGGGATTAAAAGAAAATTAACATAAGAAAATAAAAAATTATAGTAATCGTGGCAGAGATTATAAGAATATAAAAACTATCAGTGTCTATCAGTAAAAAAGCGTACTTTACACTAACAAACAAAAGTAATTAGCCTTGTAGGGCTTAAAAGAAAATTAACATAAGAAAATAAAAAACTATAGTAGTTGTGGCAGAAATTATAAGAAAATAAAAACTATCATTTCCGATCTTTATAAAAAGCTTACTTTGCGGAAACAAAACAAAAAAGTAGTTTAATCATGCTTGTATTATCTCTTTTCGCCATCTCTGTCCTTCTCCTTCCTAGTTTCTTAGGTTCTCTAATAAGTTTATTTTCTCTCTCTCTCTCTCTCAACAAAAAGAGGCCAATAGAAGTTAACATTGTTGAATATTTTTAATAAGTGTCGAAAGAACTCAGTTTTGGTCCATTTCAGTGTACTTTGGTCGGTTTTCATGTGTTTTGGTTAATTTCTATTGAAACACACCAATAATATATTAGAATTCGATATTCCACTAATTTTTTTGTTTTGGTTTACTGTCAAATGGAAATGTATTGGCTGTTTTAGTGGAAACGAAATGATATTTTGTTCCTTGGTTGTGATGCTTGTTTGCGCAACATTAACTCTCCCGGCTCCCCCCCCAATATGTGAAGGAGCATTATATGCTTCTACCATTTATGATATAAATCTTCATGCAAGATTTTCTTTCTTTCTTGGCTTTCTCCCACCGTCACCCCAAAAGAAGAAAAAGACGCTAAAACTAGCACCACCCACAATAACCTTCTGTTTTATAAGAGCAATCATTGATTCATGTTTAGTATCAGTTCCTTTCAAAATCTTTTTAATTTTATTTTTTACCTTCTCTATTGGTCACAAAGGATATATAAATGAAGAGAAACAATGTTTTATTGTTTATTCTGCTTCAGTGAATAATGACTGCTACTACAAAATGTTGCGAATAGTTTTTAAATTCAATTTTTTCATTAAGAACGTATTTTATTTGTTCACATTATGTCAGGTTTGACATGATGCTCAAAGTAGGTAGAAGCCCTAACAAATTTTCAGATATGATCTTTACTTTTCCTATTATCAAAGACTAAAAGTCTTGGAATCTACTTTACAAAAAATAAGAAATTACAGGAAAGCAAAGTCGATGCATCGCTAACCCTTTCCTTTTCGAACTTACATTTTACAGGCTTTAAATCGGTGGGGCTATTATCCACTCATTCTAATAGGATCATGGACCTTTGGCACAATCAACCGCATTCATGATTTTATCGAACCAGGCCATAAAATCTTTTGGCTCTCAGTTCTTGATGTTGGGATGGCTGCACTTATGGTAAATGCCACAATCCGTGGGGAAAATTCTCATCTTTTGATTTGCTGTATCAATGAATTTTCTGTTATATCTCTTGGAAGTAGGCATAGTCTCCTTTTTATCGGTAGTAGCTTTCTTAGTGTGATTGTCTGTAGACAGTGTTCTTCTGTTTTATGACTTTTTATAGTAAACTTAAACTTCCTTGTATTGACTATTTATTGGTGTACTTGTTAAGAGACATGCTTTTTATTTTCCTGTTCCTGTTATTGCACACATGAGACACATACAAGGGGCGGGCTAGAGTTTCAAACAGTGTGTCTTGGAGGAGATAATTTTGATTGAATCTTGTATAATTTTAACCTTCCACTATAATGTATGAGGGTGAATGGTTGGTGATGTGGGCAAACCGTGAGCCCTCTGGAAAGATGGAGTTATCATGCTGGCCAGACAGCACCGGAGGTGGTGAGAGGAGAGAGTAGTGAAGTCTTGAGCCCCCAAATGCTGAGGGTGGGGAGAAGAAGATGAAGATCCTCACACATTTCAGGGAGGATACCTTTTATAGGGTTGTTGAAGTTGAAGGGCCAGCTCAACCGAGTGGGGGGCCAGCCCAACCGAGTGCGGTCACCCCAATCTGAAGAGGATGAGCAGTTGGCATCGAGGAGATGGCACTTGGTTAGGCGAACTCAGTCGTATTCTTCATAATGTGTTGAGGGGAAAAATAATATATATTTTTAAAAATATCATAAGCTTCCAACCGTATAACACTTCATATTTTTTAAAATATCTTCTAACTTCTATGCTATTTTTAAAAGAAAGGTTAAGATTATCAACTGCCAAGCTCACTCGCTTGCCCCAACGAGCTCCAATTGGCACTATGAACTTGGTTGGGTAGTAAGGGTCCTACCGTACCCTTGTCATTCCCAGGAGTCAGGATGAGGGACAGAGTTGACACTATTTGAGTTGTCCACGTGTCGGCTAAGGGGTAAGTGGACATTGGATCGAGTCATGTCTTGTCATGCATCTAGAGCTGACATGGGATACCATGTGGTTCGGCTGGGTGGCACCAGGAGAGCCATACGGCCCATACCTGCCTGAACTATAGCAAATTTCCCATGCAACTTAGCCTGCTAGGATCATGATGTTCAGTACATTTTGAGAAACTTACATAACATAAAAAGGAAAATATGCCATTTGCTTTTTCATGCTAATGTGATCTCCTGAATGATAATTATTCTACGGAGTTGTGGAAGTGGGTTTCTTAATATTGGAATCAAATTTGTTTGACTTCTGAAATTCTGTTTTTAGGGCTTGTTCAACTCAATAGCATATGGCCTCAACTCTTCAGTACGGAGGGCAATCTATGAAAGATTGGATCTGTAAGTCACTAATTCTGAATCTTTAACTAATGTGCTAAGAAATTTGTCTATTGAGACCCACAATCGATATTTTGCTGTAAGAACCTTCCAGGCTGCACTCTTCATCTGGTAGCCTAACCATTTAATCTTAGTCATGAATTTTTCAAATGCTAATTCAATATTTGTCAATTGAGGCGCCACATTCCAATAGTTTGCTAAGAAAACAGATCCCTAGTTTTGGATATAATCATTTACTGCTATGTATATATATAGAGTACTTTATGGGTGCCTTGGATTTCCTCTCGCTCAATTGGTAAATCTAGTTGATGTGGGTGGTCTTTTGGAAAGTACGGAATGTGCATCAATCTCCTTTACATATTTTTTTTTCTTTTTCTTTTTCTTTTTGAAGCTACTTTATAAGTTTGTTGTAAAAGTAAATTTAGAAAATCTTAACCTCAATCTAAGGCCCAAAAGAAAAACATACAACATTAAAGTAATGACATCTCCAATCATTAAAATCGATACGTTAATCTTTAAATGCATCTTTGATTTCTTGGTAGTCTTTATGTTTCTTATAATTTGAGTGGAGGAGAAAGCCAGATAGGGGAAGTGATACATTAGTTGGGATCAAAGGGCTAATGTTTTATGGATGTGTGTTTGTGTTTTTGATTTCAAAATACGTCTATTGAGGTAGATGAATGGGTCTACAATTTTCTCCAGGTTACCAGAAAGTTGCCGAAGATGGCTCCCGAAGAACTTGAAGTCAAGAGGCCAACAACAAGACAGTGAACTAGTCTCACTGAAGATTCAAGACCCGCATTAACAATGAGTGCATGATATGGTTTCGCTTCCTCCTGCAGAAGATAGTCACTCCCAAAATCTTCAAGATCTGTTTATCAAGCTCAATCAGAGTGCGGTTGGGGATCAATACGAAAACACAAAGGAATACAGCTGCCAGTGCCTCACTTACCACCCAATATGATTCATATTATTCTGTTGATCACTTCGGCCCCTTTTTTTCTTGTTCGATTCTTTGATTTCTCTTTGTAAAATACTGCTGCCCTTGTGCTCTAGAGTCAGGTTTTGATTCTTTCTTTTGAAGGTTTCCCCATCATATATCAGTCGATTGCTATTCCAACAAGAATCTCTACCAGAGGGGTTTGCAGTTTGTAAGAGGCACAGGACCTCGGCTGTGTTCTTAGGCCATCCCCAACCTTGAAGACTTTTACTTTCAACGAAAGAACTAAATGTTCCAATCCTTCATCTTCTAGACATTTTTCACTTCTTTTCAAAAAATTCCAAACTTATTTTCTAAATCTTCTTTCGCTTCTCACCCCCTCAATTTGATGAAATAGTTGGAGCTGGTTTTTAGTCCTTTTTCCCATCAATTTTAAATTGGGTGAATGGTAGGAAATGCCCTTAGGCCTCGTAAAGTAACAAAATTATTAAATTTTGTATCAGAAAATGGTGAAGTTCCTTTATAAGCTATTTTTATGATCGACAATAATTCATCAACGAGAATATAGCGGAAGGATCCGTTTAATCTTTTGAGGAAAGAAACGGAAAACCAGTAATGAAGAATCCATAACACGTATCGAAGATCCAAATCATAGTCACCATTTCCACTTACGGAATTACAGATTGGGGATTATCGCTGGCGCGCGCGAGAGCCAGAGAAAGATACATGTGTATAATTTGATTTGATATACGTACATATAGAGGATCATCATCAAACGCTGGGATCCTCAGATCCAACCATCAAACAACATGTGAAGAATAAAAGAAGAGACGCGCCGCGATCGAAAGCAAGTTGTGTCGATCTAATTTCAGTTTTGATTTTGCTTTTGGTTCTTTAAGCGCAGGCGCAAGGATTATCAACGACGAGCGCATCTTCGTCGGCGCTCCTGAAGAAAAAGTAGCCGACGGCGAGGCCGGTGACGATAGCAATGAAGACGCCGCCGTTGAAGGACATGGCGGCGAGCATCAGGAGGTATCCGATGGCCGAGTTGATCCCGAACAGCACGGCTCCAGCGAACCTTGCAGGACTCCATCGGCCGGCGGCGGCGGCTAGCTTTTGGAAGAGGAGAGGCGTATGGATGGACGAAGGATGAGCGGCGGAGGCGGCGGCCCCGGAGGAGGAGGAGGCGAGGAGTTTGAAGCGGAGGCGGCGGTCTTCCATGTACTGGTAGAAGACGGAGAAGAGAAGGCAGGCGCAGAGGGTGAGGCCGTACTCCGCCCATGTCTTCGTCTTCCACGAATCCAACAACAGCGTCACCTCTCGTCCCCAATAAAAGGTCATGTGCATCATCTTTCCACAATTTGTGTGTAATTTTCCCGATCCGACTGTATCTGTATGACACAAAGAAAAGCTCAGCAAGAGAGAGAGAGAGAGAGAGAGAGAGATGCAGATTGGAAGGATTGGTTTTTGGGTAGATGAAGAAGACTTTTTAGAGAGAGAGAGATGCAGATTGAAAGGATTGGTTTTTCGGTAGATGAAGAAGACTTCTTACCAGCCAGTCAGACCCTATCTGCGCTTGCTTGTAGCCTCGTACTATTCTCGTCTGCCTGTACTATCGTGCGATCAAATAAAACTGTATAAAAGGTAAAGGATTTTAATTATTTTTGTCTTTTTTTTTTAAATTTTGACCTTTTTTTTGTTTTTTTAATTCGTTTCAATAAAATGAACTTAAAAAGTAAAAATATTTAATCAAAAATTTTTTTAAAAAATCTAATAAAGACAAAAATAAGTAACAAAAAATTTGACTTATTGACTTATTTTTGTTTTTTTTGAATTGTTTTTATATTTTAATTAAAATTTTTTACTTTTTTAACTCGTCTCGATGGAAAAAGTCTAAAAGTATAATAGTTTGACTAAATAATAAAAAAATTTACTAAAAATAAAAATATACAACATCAAATAAGTAAATAAGCAATTATCGCAAACAGAGCCTATATATATATATATATATATATATATATATTAAGTATTTTTTTTATTTTTTTATTTTATAAAAATAAATTAATATTATTTTATTTAAAATATTTTTTTATTGCATAATTAAATAAAAACATTATAGACAATGTCATATCTAGTACTACCAACTAATTACTTTTGTGTGCTTTGCCTTTTGATTGACAATACGTTATTGTGACCGCAATAGACATAACTTTTGAATGTATTTTTCGATCGTTTCGTTCACTACGTATAGAAGTGTAAAAATAGTTTGAGACCTGTGAGCGGCTCAAAGCCCGCAAGAAGCTCGGGCCCAGCCCTAGTCTGCATGTTCCTTGGGCGGGCCTGGGCCTACCCCCTTGAGCCTGTGGGCCTGCTCGTCCGACTTTTTGGTTCGAATATTAATATATAATTGAAAAACAGTAGATAAACTCGATTAACTCTAGAGTGAGAATGAGTAGGTTAATTCACAGACAAATTAAAAACTAACAGGATTATTTTGCATTTGTAAATAAATAATCAACATCTATGAATAAAAAAACACAAGATATAACGTGAAAACCCTTGAGAAAAACTTCGGAATAAAAATCACGACACTAATACAAAAAACACTTTTCACTATGAATCAAAAAGGTACAAGCTAAAATAACAAAGGATTTACACCCGTTACCCAACGACGACCTATCTTTCTAACTTGTGACAGCTCCCCGAGCTCTTTTGAGATTCCACATATCAAAACTGCTTCAACTCCTCGATCCAAGTAGCTCAACGACTATTTTTTGATCCGAGCAAGTCTTAAGAGTGAATGAATGACCAAAAATATAGTAAAATAAAATCTGAGAGAGTAGCACAATATAGGTGGCGTGTGTGCACTTTAGAAAGATCTAAGGCTCTTAGATTGGTGTAAGGAAGTAGACAAATGTTTGACAAGGTGTAGGGAAGATAATGTGTGCCAAACGGTCACTCTTAGCTCTCTCAGAAATTTTTGGTGATTTTAAAAACGAGATGCCAAAAGCTTATATACCATGCACAAAGAAGGCAAGAAAAACGTCTAAGGGCGCTCGAGCTCCTTGTGAGTGCATGAGCGCTCAAGCGTGCCGCAGGCGCCTAGCGAGCGCCATAAATGCGATTAGGTTAGGGTTTATGTAAGGGCGCTCAAGCGCTGCTCAAGCACCTGATGAAGTGCTCGAGCGCTTCTCAAGCGCTTGGCAAGTGCTTAAGAGCGCTCAAGCGCTACAACAGCGCTTAGCGAGCGGAGCAATCTAGAAAGCCAAGGGCCAAACCACAAGGGGCCAGCGCTCGAGCGCCTAACAAGTGCCTAGCGACCACAAGACTAGCGCTCGAGCGCCTCTCGAGCGCTCAACGAGCGAAGGCTACTGGAATGAGAGTATCAGCTTAGCGCTTGAGCGCCTCTTGAGTGCTTAATGAGTGCCAAGATAGCGCTCGAGTGCCTCTCGAGCGCTGAGAGGGAAGAGAGGAAATGCAGAAAAAAGGAGGGGCATGCAACAAACACAATGAACCTAAAAGTGTCCCAACCCAAACCAAAATACAGACACTGCGTGGTTTTGTCAAAATACCGAAAAACATGCCAATTACATTTACAATCTCCCCCTTTGAAATTTCCAAGACAAAACCCTAAACCAACAAAAAGTTACAGGGAAAGAAAATAAAGACATCCTAAATTAATCACTGAGGTTGGTGGTCAAGACCAGAAGATGAGGGCGCTTTCATTCCCTGATACACATGGTGTTAGACAACAAAGATACATAAATTGCATATGCAGATAAAAGAACATGAATCACATGAACGAGACTAGCATTAGATTATAACATTTGCATATATCCCATCAACTTTAGATTTGGTGGCCATTGAAAATAAGACTTATCTTTAATCTGGTCCAGGAGTTTGTGCAGAGGTTCTTTGAATACTATTTGCAGGGCTTGGTAGGCTTTTTTCTCCTAGGACTCCTTCTTGGACCTCTAGTCTTTTCGTCCTTTATTCTTCCTTTCGGGTTGTTTAACTGATGCGACACTCTATTCAGCTTGGCTTATATCTTCCTCAACCTTTGCATGTTGCTCAATTTTTGCCATTAATTCAGACATGGTGGATACGGCCTTCTTGGTGAGGGATTATCTCAGATGGCTTTGTGGAGGCAGCCCTATTTTGAAGGATGCCACAACTAATTGTTCACTGCAATCTTCTATCTCGTTGTAGGCTTCTCAATAACATCGAGCATATTCCCGAATTGTTTTGCCTTCATTCTTCCGTAGAGCAAGAAGCGTGTCAAAGCTTTTTGGCTATCTGTTATTGGTAATGAACCAAGTAGTGAAAGATTCAGCCAGTTGCTGCCAATTAACTATGGAATGGGGTGACAGCTTATAGAATCAACTAAGGGCTGTTTCTCCTAAACTGGATGGGAACATGCAGCACAAGAGTGCATTGTTCCTGCTCCAGAGTGCCATCGCTTGTCTGTATTGCCGAATATGGCTCACTGGATTGGTCTTTCCATCATACAACTCAAACTTTGGTGGAGAAAACTTACTTGGTGGATCTGCATTCTCAATAACCTCGGCTAATGGTGATACTGAGATCTGCTCAAGGGCCTTCCTTGCTACATCTTGAGCTATTCGGCCACCCCAGTGCTGCATTCTGGAATCCATTCTTTTTTCTAATCACAACCAAAGGTCTTGGTTTGGGTCCAGTTCGGCCTGAGCTACCCTTTGAGGGCTTGGCCGAATTAACTCAGCTTTAATGGTATCAGTTCGCCTAGAACTCCTTAAGCTCTCCTTGGGTGCCTTATGCCTTTGCCTTTGAGGGTGACTCAGGCTATAGGATTTTGGGCTCTGCTTGGTTTTTTCTAATTCGGGACTTTCTCTTTGCCTTACGCGTGGTTCCCTTTGGGTTTCCTGCCTCTGGATCATTCGCCTGAGCTCGTCAATTTCTCTGTTGCGTTGTTCCATTTTTTTCTCGAGGTTGTTAATGATCCTATCTTGCCTGACCAACCTCTCCTCTAATCTTCCTCTTTCTCTTGAAGATGAAGGAGAAGGACGTTCTCCTCTGGAACTGGTGGTAGAGTAATGTAACCGCCTCCCATTATGCGAGGCGTCGTCCCTTCGCCTTTGAATCTCCGATGGGATCCTGGGGACCCTTGGCCGCTATGGAATAATTGGTATAGATCTTTGAGGGATGCCTCCCTGCCCTCCTGCATGGCTTTCAATTAATCCAGTAGGAGTCTGGCTCATGGTTCTTGTAGGTTTGAGATCGTCGTTCCCACAGACGGCGCCAAATTGTGCGCGTTGTAAATTGGATGGCACAATCAAAACCAATCAGATTGGTTTTAAATACGGTTATCCCGAATAGAATCACGATCTAAACTCCTAGTTGCTAAACTCACTGGAGGTTGCTAGTGCTGGTGCCAAACTCACTGGAAGCTGCTAGTGTTGTTGCCAAACTCCTGCAAGACAAGGAACACCGTTAGTGCTTTCCGGCCAGCACCGTTAGTGCTTTCCGGCCAGGTTTGACCGGGAAGTACTCCGCCGTTCAAGTTAGATTTCTCTCTGGGATGTTTCTAATCAAGAACTGGGGTGGAGTTTCATACCTGTAGGTATGGAGTATTAGCCTTTATATAGGGATCAAAACCAAGGGAGGTTGGGTCCTCTTAGGACTCCGCCTCTTATGCTTTTAGAGATTTTGCCTTATCTTTGAGCAATTCTTATTACTTTAGGATTCTTAGATTCTGCATTCCTGAACTGTTTGTATCAGGAATGGAATCCTTTTGAGTTATCTGTTTGTATGGGGCCGATTTGGGCTTGAGTACTGGGGACTGCCTCTTTCTGGGGTGGCCCGAACTCGTTACGGGCCGAACAATTAGTGAGCTAGTCCTCTTGATGCAACTTTGATCCTGCTTGCTTTGAGCTGGGCCTCAAGCCCATAAATTTGTCCGCCCTCAGTAAGCAATGAAATCGTACACAACAACTTCTTACATATATCATCTAGCAATTCCTTTATGTTGCTCCTCACCAAGACACACTTCTAATTGCAGAAATTTAGGCAAAGATTGAAAATATGTAAGCATGGACTTTTCTAGGAAACTACCTTCAAATTACATGTAAGTAAGGAATCGCTAGCAAAATTACATCGATCATCAATCATACTTCCTTCCTTCGAAAATAAACATCCATACTACTTTTCTAAACTGTGCTGTATTACTTTACCTAACAAAAGTCAAAACATACTTCTAATCGTCAGTAGAAGACCAAAAAAAAAAATATATATATATATATAGATTGACAAAAAGAATAAGAGAAGAGAGCAAGAAATACAATTCCCAATTTTTCTTCTAATTTTCACTATCCATTCATTAACCTAGCTTTTATTTTCCTTTTTCCAAAATAGTACTTTACAAATGATCAAAGCACATTTAATGCAACAGAAAACATGTACAAATTACGAACAATAGTAAGAGGTCCATACGTCAACATCTTCAGGATCCTCAAGTGCCATTTCATACAACAAAGCTTACATACAAAACATCCTACACTATTTTATCAAAAAGCATGTCCTTTCTTAATCAATTCGTTAATATCAAATCTCATAAACATAAGATTCACAAAAACAAAATCAAAACCTATACTATTCTATTAGAGGAGAGTGCCTATTTGGTGTAACATTTTTTTGAAGTTGTGTTGACTTTTAAATTGGACAAGAATGCCCCTCTGAGTTTTTTCTCTCATTATCTTAATATTATTATTCTATTACTTTATTTCTTTTAAATATTTTATATTTGCATAATTAACTTAACACACATTGCATGTGCTCAATTGCAAGTTAAAATAAAACCTGATTCTTGATGTTCTACAAAACCTCCTAATAGGAGAGAGAGAGAGAGAGAGAAATCAATCTGTGAAGTGAAGAGGTAATACCTGCCTATTACTCTCTTTAAAAAGGGACGGTTGCGATTATACCTTTAAGATCTAATGGCTGAATTCGGGTATGGCAGCATGACCCCCATATATAAGGCCTGAAAATTCTAACTTCCAATTAGCTATTGATCTCCAACTTCCGAATTCAAATGCGTTGGTTTCAGTATTATTCTTTTTTTCTAAAGAACCTCAGGGGGAAGAATCAAGAAACGCGAGTACCCTGTGCTTCGTTCTCTGAACTGAGGAAGCAGTAGAGCATGCAGAGAAATGGTGAATTGCGATCTGCCCCAAGAAATCATCCTTCAAATCCTCAAGCGCCTTCCCGCGAAGTCGCTTCTTCGCTTCAGGTGCGTTTGTAAGTCATGGTGCTCTCTCATCATAAATGCCGATTTCATCACCGAACACATTAATCAAAACAATACCGGCCGCAACAACACTCACATATTCCTAAATAATTGCATTGACAACTGGAATGTGCATTGCGCGTTACACTCTGACAATCCCTCATTTGATTTACACACACGACTTGAATTGCCTTTCAAGATCGTCAATCTTAACTTCGATATAGTGGGTTCCTGTAATGGGTTGATTGATATGTTTGGAACACTATTTGGATACGCACGGAATGGACACAATTCTATGGAATCCTTCAATTAAAAAGTTCTTGAGCCTTCCATCGCCTAGTATTGGATCTGAAAAGGTATGTCTTATAAACTTGTTGGGTTTTGGGTTTGATCGCAAGAAAGGTGAATGCAAGGTGGTGAGGGTTGCTAATAAGTTGAGCGCTGATTATAAGGTGATTGGGTTTGCAAAAGTTCCACTTTGGGTGGAGGTTTATGAGTTGAAGACGGGGTCTTGGAGGATCATAGATACGGCTTTGCCCCGGTATGACATGTCTCATCGTGGGCAGGCTAATGTGAATGGCGCCGTGCATTGGTTTGGGTTTGGTCCGAGCGAAAATACTAGGTTGCAGACTTCCCGTTTGATTGTGGCATTTGATATGATTGATGAGGTGTTTCGGGAGATCATGTTGCCGCCTAGTCTTGTTGGTAAGCAGCTTCTGGAGTTGTCTCTTATTGTATGTGGGGGTTCGCTTGCAGTGTGCAATTACTATGGAGGTATTCATGACCACAGGGCTTGTCGCATTTGGGTGATGAAAGAGTATGGTGTAGCAACATGGTGTGAACTTTTTACAATTAATTTGGAACAAGCTGGGGTACGAAAGGCATTAAGTTTTCGGAAGAATGGTGAAGTTGTTCTCGCCACAATGGAGGGAGGCAAGCTGGTCTCATATAACCCCAAGAAGCAACAGGTTAAGCATCTTGGGATCTATGGGTCACATCGGATTTCGTATAGTGACTCATTCTATGTGGATACTTACACTGAGAGCCTAGCTTTGCTGGATGGAGTGGATGGAGTTTTGGATTGTGAGCTACCACTTTCGCAGTTAAGGAATGGTCAATAGAAGCGAAGGAGAATAGTAAGATAAGGCAAGAGTTTTTCCTCCCTTATTGCTAGCTGTATACCACATATGTTAACAATTGATAGTTCTTTGATTAACTGTACGGTCCGGACTACGTCAGGACTTTAATGAGTTCCAAAACTCATCATGTCACTAGTGTTCTCTTTTGAATGCTATTTTAGATTTTGTCATTTCATATTCCCAATGCCTTTTACATGTATATATGCTTCTGTTTGTTCCTATGATATTAGTTCCTCATGCAGTTTATTCTCACTGAAATTTGTTTTGGGACTGCTGATTGTATAAGTTGGTGATGACTTTAGTTTGATAAAGGTAGTTTGTTTGGTTTATTCCAAGCCAAGTACTGAGAATTTGGTGACTCTACTGAAAAACTAGTAAGTACCAGGAACAATCTTCTCTCTTAAATATAGGATTCCCATCAGAAACATTATGAAATAAGGATTATTAACTAGTAACTTCAATCATGCTTAAGTAAACGACTCAAAGCAATTTTCTTTCTCATCACTAAAAAGCAGCTGGGCCATTTGCCATCTGTTCTTGAAGGCTTTTAAGAAGGGATTTTTGAGGACCGGAAGATAAATGGCTTAACACTCGTCTAAGGCCTACCTCACTCGTCTAAGGCCTACCTAAGTATGATATTTATGGTACACTGAAAAACTCAAGCACTGTACCTGATACATAATCGAAATTCCTGATGTTGATTTTGTTAAGCTATTACTAACAAAAGTTGAAGTTGTAAAATTAACCTCTCAATATTTGTCATTTACATTATTTGCTGGTATTCTTTGGTTCATCATAGGCCACAGGAAGGTTTAATGATCAAAATAAAATAGTGTAAATTATACTGACATCTTTTGAGATTTCGGTCAAAATACAGTCAACTCTACACTTTTGAACAAATTACATCCTCTTCCCTTATTATTTGAAATTTTATTACATACTCACCCAAATCGTTAGGGTTCCGTCTATGATGAATCCTAACGATTTTTTATACCAAATAAAAATTCTTCCCTGACCTGGCTTCTCATTTCCTTTGTATGGAGACAGTTTTTTTTAAAATTTTAATTTTTAATTAAAATAAATCAAATTCTATTTCATTTTTATCCAAACTCTAAGTCAATAATTGCATGGAATGATGAAATCTGAATAGTGATTGCAATTGTTTTATCCATACTACGGGCTTGATTTGCTTACAAGTTGTTTAGTTTAGTTTTTTTTTAAATGTAAAGTTAAAACATGTATTATTTGGTATAAAAAAACTAAATTTAAATTAAAATAAAAATTTTCAAGGCACTTTATTTAAATTTTTTTCTCATTAAAAAAATAAC
>JAULJZ010000009.1:10232045-10281673 GCA_032270985.1 Heliamphora pulchella | reverse complement strand
ATTTGGTAACTTTTCACGTGCCACCAACAAAGGCCATTGAATGACCCTCAGAATCTAACTGTCCAACATAAATTAAATTTCTCATTAATTTAGGTACATGTTGTACCTTGTGTTCTTTCACACTGAATCGTTTGGCGCTTTGATTCTGACATCGCATGTACCCACGATGTCTAAAGCCTCCCCATCTGATAAATATACCTTGTCAAAATCACCAGCAACATAATTTTTCATAATCTTCTGGTTTGCCGTCGTGTGGAAGGATGCTCCTGAATCCAGTACCCGGGAATCAATAGGGCTGTCTACTGATAAGAGCAAAGCATCCTGGACATTTTCTGTCACAACATTGGCTGACTGACTGTTAGACTTCTTCTGCTCCGTACAGTTCTTCTTGATATGGCCAGTCTTGCCATAATCCCAGCATTCAGCCTGTCGTCTTGACCTGGACTTGCTTTTGCCTCTTCTAGACTTAGACCTGCCCCTGTTCTGATTCCTGTCATTGCCTCTATCCCGTGCTTCAATATTTAATGCCGTACCGGCATTCGACCCAGAAGTTGATACCTCACCTGAATCTCTTCTGCGAACTTCTTCGCTCAAAATCAAGTCCTTGACATGGTCATACTTCAGTTTATTCTTACCAACAGAATTACTCACTGCCATCCTCATAGCCTTCCAATTGTTTGGCAGTGAAGCTAGTACAATCAAGGCTCTAACTTCATCATCAAAATTAATCTCTATTGAAGACAACTGATATGTAATGGTATTAAATTCGTTTAGATATTGTGCAACGGGTGTACCTTCGGCCATCTTAAGATTGAATAGTTTATTCATAAGATGTACCTTATTGTTTGCCGATGGCATTTCATACATGCTTGACAGTGCCACCATCATATCTGTTGTAGTTTTCTCCTTGATTACGTTATGTGCCATTGACTGGGAAAACGTCAATCGAATAACTCCCAGCACCTGCCTGTCAAGCAACGTTCAGTTCTCATTCTTCATGTCCTCTGGTTTGGATCCCAAGAGCGGCAAGTGTAGCTTCTTCCCGTACAGATAATTCTCTATCTGCATCCTCCAATAGCCGTAATTCGAACCATCGAACTTCTCGATTTTTGTCGATCTGCATTCTTCTCCCATATTAAATCATTAGTTTAGAAGCGAAAATTAATGAAATAGACCACACCAATACGTTCGGAACGGTTGAAATAGTCAGAAACAACTCCTGAATCAGTCAAATCAGACTTAAAATGCCCAAAATATGAATAAAACAAAATTTTCGAATTTTGGCGGGTTGGGTTGACCGGTTTGAACACGTGGCGTCTTCTCAACAGTAATGAACAGTACTCAACAGTAATGAACAGTGGCATCTTTTCCCTATTCTGGAAAAAAAACCAGAGGAGGCTCTGTTTGGTTTTTTCTTCATTCTCGAACACTTTAAACGAAGCTAGATGGCTCGTTTCAACTCCGTTCTCGATGTGTAATATATCATTGGAATCGCCTCGACGATATCTACACACCAGTATAATCAAACGGTGGTTTCAGAATAGTTCACTTCCAGGCAGATCTGGTTTTGGCATGTAAAAACCTCTCCAACCTCGCCCTGATACCAGTTGTTAAGGTTCAGAGAGGTCTACAACACAAGCAAAACACACACAAATACAAGAGAAACCAAGATTACGTGGTTCGGCACGGTCCCCTATGTCCACGGGGAGAGAGAGGAGTTTACTAACTTATGGAAACAAGAAATTACAGAGCTCTTTATACTAGACTCACTTAACACACTTATCTCATACATACAGATTATTTATATAGAAGAGAGAGAGGGACAAGAGAATTCTAGTTCGCTGCCAAATTTTGACAAACAGAGGAGAAATCACAGCGCCGAGAAAATCTCGACTGTTTGTCTTGCAAATCTTGGTGCCTTCTTCATCAATTTCTTTGGCTGCTTCTTCAACACTTTCCACCACGTGGGTGGCTAACACTTATAATACTTAACAAACTTGTATTAATTCAATCTGTAAGAGTCTCAAGGGAGGCCTGCTCAATCGCCTTGCACCAGCATCTGGCCCGGGCATATTTAAATATGAACTATCATGGTATCTAATTGCCCCCTTCCTAGTGCAGCCCCACTGCCATTGTGTATACGTGGATACAGTGTTATGTAATAATACTTGTTACTAGCATATGTTATTCCATCAACTGAATGCTTATGACATGTAGTCTGTAGGGCAGAAAAAGAGGATGCTTATGACTTTATAAACGTCAACTGCATTTACACAAATTACAATTGTCTTTCTCCCCTATATACTAGCATAGTGTTGTATTGGAAACCAAAACTTGTAAAAATTCTCTCTCCTACTTTCAGGTAGCTAACTGGTGCTGTTCTGTACTGTCTACTGTTATTGCTGTTTATGTTTAAGACCACTAGTAACTCATTGTCGAGTGGAAATTATTTACAAGGCAGTTTGAGTAGTTTTATTCTTCACATCCTTGGAAGACACCTTGCAGATTGCCATAAAGATATTAGAAATCCTGCAAATGTGCAGCTTGAATGGACACTCTTGTTATATGTAGATGATTAGCTGGTAATTTAGTTTTATACTAATAGATTTGGGGTGTGTGTGTGTGCGTGTGTGTTTACACACGATTGAGTTGTCCTAGTTACATCTGTAGTGTGTTACATATGATTGAGTTGTCCCAGTTACATCTGTAGTATTAAGTTCAATAATTGATTGATGGATGCCTGGGTTCACATTTACCGGTACTTGATCACTTGTTATTTTGCTTCAGGTTTTTTGCAGATATGATTCTAATTTTGCTTCCTGTATTATGTGATTTCATATGTATTTGAAATATTCATCTGGAAATGTAGAAATTATTGAAAAGCATTTCATCTATCTGCAGATTGGGCTCTAAATGCCCAATCAGCTTTGAATGCACACTTGAAAAACAAGCTTGTATGCTGTACTAAACTGACGAATGTAGACCTGGAGCCTATAAGAATATATTTTTTTGTGAGAAGGTGGATAAAGTTTGAAGAAAAATTACTCTACAATTTAACTTTCAATACTTTTCTTTCTTTAGGATTTGTGCTGTTTATGGCTTTTATGCGATTCTTAAGATCTGCTGACCTGTTTACTAGTTGGTGGAATATTTTGTTTCTACAAGGACATTATCCATTTTGTTAGTTTTTTTTTTTTGAGAGCTCAGTCACCCATTACATGATCCCATCAGTTAAAACACTTCTAATTTTGGTTTTCTGTTGATTGCCATGAAGGTTCTAGGCTTCTAGTATGCATCATTTTTCTTTTATTTCGGTTGTAACCAAATTGTTTTTAGAATGATGAGATGAGCTTCAGCTCATTGCTAAACTTGTGATGTAAATTAGGGTATTCCGTTTTTTCCTTTTTCCTGACTCTTTTTTAGTCATCCCTTGTCCTTAACACAGGCAGTTCAAGTTTGTATGGTCTTTGTTTTTTTGTGTAAATTGGTAATCACAAGGGCCCATTAGTGGCCAATCATATGGATATGTGCATGCAGGCATGCATGCTTAAACATGTACTTATATGCTTGTTTGTTATTTGTCTTGGTGCATAACTGTAAACTTTATATATGATCAATGTAGTAGAAATTTATGGTTGTAGTTTTCTCTTTCTTAAGTAGGTAAATGATACAGTGGGAACATTGGCGCTTGGACACTATCACGATGAAGACACAGTTGCTGCAGTGATAATTGGGACGGGTACAAATGCCTGCTATTGGGAGCGGGCGGATGCTATTATTAAATGTCAGGGCTTGCACACTACTACAGGAGGCATGGTATCGTTGGATGGGTTCTCTTGAGACATATCATACTTGACTTAATCTTGGGAAAGATAACTGCTTTTACTTATGTTCTTATATTCGTCAATTAGGTAATTAACATGGAATGGGCAAATTTGTGGTCATCTCATTTGCCAAGAACATCTTACGATATCGATTTAGATGCCGATAGCCCAAACCCAAATGATCAGGTAAGGTTCAGTTGAAGTGAAATTCTTTCCTTTTCTTGGCCTTTACTTAATCTTGGGAATTACACAACTTTGTAACGATGTTGCTGCAGGGTTTTGAGAAAATGATATCAGGAATGTATCTTGGTGACATTGTGAGAAGAGTAATTCTTAGGATGGCACAGGAGTCAGATATTTTTGGACCTGTATCGCCAAAACTATCGGTGCCTTTTATTTTGAGGTACATACCCTTTTTGGTTCTCCCTCCCTCCCTCTCTGTGTGCGTGCGCGCGCACGTATGTGTGTGTGTGCACGTGCGTGTCACACAAAAATATCAAACACTTCAATAATTTCTGACCCATACGTCTAATACACTACTTCTCTTTGTTTTGATTTTCACCAATTACTCATCCTCTGTAGCTGTTTTAAATGTGCCTGATCTACTCTATCATACTTTCTTGTAAAAGTAATGTGTATAAATTTGTGGGAAGTAAAATTTGCACATCAAGATTGTTACATCTCTTCTTTAAACTTCTTTATTCTCCACAAATTTTAGGATTAAAAGCGTCAAAGTATTTGTTGATTCTTCAAAATACAAAACAAGCTTGAACAAGAGAACAATCTCGTAAATATATTAATCACCAAAAACTTTCCATAGCTTGAAGTAATGTCTTACAACCTTCTTTTTGATAGACTAATCCTAATCCTTGTAGAACAGGGATTTCATGAAAATAGGAAAAGAAAATCAACTCAAATAGGGAGAGCTAATTATTCTAAACTTCCTATTTCTAAAAATTGCAAGATTCCTAATAAAGTACTAATTTCAAAATAATACAAATGAAAATATGGAATTCAGAAATATGCCTGCATCAAAAAGACTCGCTCACACTTAATTTGATATTGGAGAGTTGGTGACAGTACTTAGTAGAATTAAATATTCCCTATATAAAGTTGATTTGATTGTCTGGTTTCTCTGAGCTTCTGAACTTCCAGTTATGCCTTTTCTGCCCCTCTTTATAGTGGTCCCTATCTTGCTGTTTATAGGCTTCTGCCAGCCAAATTATGTTCTAATTTGAACTTGTCATATTCTTAGACATTTTTCTTTTATTAGCTCATGGATGAATAAATTTTTCATTCCAGATATCAAAGATTTGTAAATGTCCCAAATGCAAACAATTTTCCTTCACTTCCATGTAACCTGAAATATATCTTTTCTAATCCCTTTTTGGACCAGACTTCCTAATAAAAATCATTAGTGAACCATGTTCAATTATCTCATATATCCAATTAAACGTTGGTGTTTTTATTCGTGGCATTCTAATTCTGCATTTCATGTGGTGACCCAAATATGTGAATGCAAATGAGTAAAATAAATTTCCCCATGAAGCCAATGTAAAACAAATATCTTTCATGTTTGAAGATAGGTTACGAATATGATCTGCTGAGTTACCATATGCCATTATATTAATCGTTGTAATTATCTGTTTGAATCTAATTTGGGAATGTAATGATGTCAGTATAAAAGGATGGGTTTGAGTTTCAAATGACCTGGCACTTAGCACATGGTTTGCAAAATCACATATTCACATATGATAAGCATTAATCCGCCAGATCTGTTTTCATGTGCATGTATATTGGGCAAAAAGAAAAAGGAAAAATAATCTCCAAATTGAGCTCTACTTAATCCTCTAGGTTAATAAGTCAGGCTTTTTTAGTACATTTGTGTGAAGGTATCTGTCTCCTTGCCAATAAAATTCTGAAAGTGCAGTGGTGTTTCTCAAGCAAAGGACACAATTAGTGGATGGTTGTTGAAGGCCGAATTTGATTAAAAGGGCCGCAAATAGAGTAAAATTAAAGAAAAAAGGGGAAGTGACTATTAGTTTCTGGATCATAACCTATCCACACCCAATTTTGAGACTTCTTGACAATTGTTCTCTCTCTCTCTCTCTCTCTCTCTCTCTCCTTTTTGACCATTCTGAATAGAGAAGAAAAAAGTTGGAGATGCATCTGACGCGCACAGCAACATTATCTACTTCTTGTCCATGATCTTAGCGCCCTGCCATTTTTGAGAATGTTGATGTTGGATGTGAATAGTTCCATCGAGTTAACATTAAATAATTGGGTGGCACTACTAACTGGGCAATTTTGTGAATCGACAAGACTGCCGTTAATATAGCACCTGACAAAAAAGGATTCACATAATCACCCATAATTGATGGGGACACAAGGTTTGGTTCAGTTTGACAGAATAACCCCTACTTAAAAAGTTCCTAATAAATAATCCTAGGCGTATTTTTTTTTATCAATGATTCACCGAAAAGTTGCTCTCTCAAAAGGGCCCCTAAATGGTACCCATAAAAATTCTACCATCCTGCGTGTTTGATCTTATGGGCTATAATTTCACTTCAGCAGCTATGAGGTGCATGCTTAGTTACAAATAGCCGTGTACATCTTACATTGTTACTTTCTGGTAGGCATGCATAGTACTAACTTTATATCGCTGATTCCTCCAAATAATTTCAGTACACCAATGGTGGCTGCTATGCACGAGGAAGATTCCCCCGACTTGAGGGAAATAGCCAGAATCTTGAATGAAGTTCTCGAGGTTGATCGGTTGTATCGTTTAACACTTTCAACTTGGCTGCTCCAATCCATTGATTCACCTATCATTGAGTTCTTTATTTTCTTATATTTCTCTTTGGTTTTTCTATCCCCTTCAATTTCAGATCCCTGATGTCCCTTTGAAAGCTCGGAAGCTTGTTGTGAAGGTATGCGATGTGGTGACTCGCCGGGCTGCCCGATTGGCTGCTGCCGGTATTGTGGGAATCTTGAAGAAGATCGGACGAGACGGGAGCGGCGGCGTTACGAGTGGAAGAATCAAAGGTGGAAAACACAGTAATAAGGTAAGAAGAACAGTTGTGGCAATTGACGGAGCTTTGTATTCCAGCTATTCCATGTTCAGACAATACTTGAATGAAGCCATGACTGAAATCTTAGGGGAAGAAGTCTCCCAGCATGTCATTCTCAAGGTTACAGAAGATGGGTCGGGCATTGGAGCGGCTCTCCTGGCAGCTGTTTATTCATCTCCCAGTGTGGATAGGGTACAGTAGCTATAGATACATATTTATATATATCCGTATATATACATATATAGATAGATAGATATATATATATAGCTCTTGTAAATTGTAGAATTCATTTTCATATTTCTGTTAGCTATGTATATAAGAAAGGAAAGGTTGTGTAAATATTTTATGCATTAAAAGGTTGCTCTTGCTAACAAATTTCCTATCTTATTTTAGAAGGTTTGATTCATTATTTATCTTTTTATGTTTTTTGAAATGGGGTGTTATGATATTGTTAGCTTCTGGTTTTAGGGCTTTAAGTTCATTATGGCATGTGATTCTTGTTTGAAGTAAAATGTTTTCAAGAAAATTCTAGAAAATTTTGAATGCTATTCATTTCTAAAAATTTCCCTCCAAGTGAAAATTGGTTGAAAAGGAAATTTTGCTGAGAAAGTAAAAATTGAGTCCCTTCCACTTTGACAAATATGCATGGATTTGTCAATACCATCTGTCTGGAGGGATGTAAAAATTACTCCAACATTTAGGGCTCAAGTCTAGCCAACTTAAGCCCATTGGGCTCTCGTTAAATTTCGGTTTGTACTGACCTCGGCTTAGTACATCGGCTAGAACTTCTCAATTATTTTTTTGTTGCAATGAAAATTCATTAGTCACGAGTCGTAAGGGGCTAATTGAAAATTGAATTTGTACAGATAAGTGGGAAAAAAATTAATGTTAAAAAGTAACTATTATAAAGTTAAAATTGTCATTACAAATGTGAAATGTACAAGTTATAAAATTATTCTTTTGAAAATTAAAAAATAATAAAAAAGTTATATCACGTAGGTTGAGTATATTTTAACTAAATTGGCACGCACAAGTGTAACAATTAAAATGTTCCGATGAAGTATTAAAAAGAAAATTACATTAATCGTACGATCTGAACAATTCTTTTTTAGGTTTTTTATTTTTCTTATCTATTTCTTGATTTCTAGAAGCTGCATACTGAGAATCTCAAGTAATCATCAAAGTGTGGGTCATCTCCAACTCCATTATATAACTATGATCTCTAACGACTTGTTCACTTGCATTAAAAATTATCTTAAAAAAAAATTATTGAAACAAAAATGTTTAGTACAGCACGAGCAATATAAAATAATGCTAACAAAGAAGATCCATTTATCTTCAATATTCTAAAATATCAAAACTTTCATCGTCGTTATCTTTTAAAAGATTTAAATAACATTGTAGTTTTGACATAAAATTAACTTCTTGTGGTGAAAAATTTTATTGTTTATTTGAGAAAAATACTTAACGTACGACTATCTCAAGATGAGGTGGTTGTAGAAAGTGTGTGCCTTTTTTTGATACTATTATTATTTATACTCTTTAAATAATCTAAATATTATTGAAATTAGTTCAAATTTTGATTGTTCGTCGTAAAATGAATTTAGAAAATATTTTTGTAGATTAAATTTTTTACACTTAGAATCTAACACTATAGTTTTTCTAAAAATATATGATATTAATTTAAAATTTTACCAAATTTAGTTTTCATTTCACTAATTATATCAAATTGTCTTGGATTCCAAGTTAGGGCAATATTAATGGGCTAGTAGAAATATAAATGTAAAAAAGTAATTCTATTGATTCATTAAGAGCCCTTAATTGGCTTTGTACAAATCAAACATTATCCCAATTTTCACTAGTTGGTGAATAAACATTAATTAGTGTTTTAAAAAAGTAATGTATTACATTTTTTAAAATTGTGAATAAACATTTTTTTGTTATTGCAGCGCAACGAAAGTGTGACATCTCGGAATAATATATATATATATATATAAAATAGAAAAAAATATTTTATTTTTTTGAGAGTTATAATATTTATATGGTCATAATATGTATTAAATAGCCGTGAGTTATTTTTGTTTATGAGTAATAAAAGTATGATTATGCTATATACATTATTGAATAAAAATATATAAATATACATATATGCATATATAATAATAATAATAATAATAATATAATTAATTAAATAAAATAAATAAATAAATAATTATAACAATAGTAGCGCTACTAAATTACGACTACTGTTACATACATGAATATTGCACTTAATGAAAAATTCAATACCAAACTAATGATATTTAATTATAATAATATATATATATACATACATATTTATACAATAATAATAATTATTTAATTATAATATAAATACAAAAAAAAAACTTATTAATGATATTAAAAACTATGTAACCGGTAGTAACCGTTGCTCATTTTAGGTCCCGTTAGGATCAGAATATAAGCTGCTTTTAGGTTAGTGGCTCAGTAGTATATGAGTTGTTTATTGCATTAGGAGAAGCCTCGGAGGGTAAGAAAATTAGGTTAGGAGAAGGAAAAAAAAGAAAAAAAGAAAAAAAGAGAAGAAACAGTGAGCGCCGCACAGGGCCGACGGCCCACTGCCCCTCGCCGCCGGCTTCACTGTTCAACGCCACCCACCACCACTGTTATATATACGCGCACTGCCACCACTGTCCACGGCTGCCACTCATTGCCACCAGTGATCACTACCCTTTTGATACCCTAACACCACTACTGAACGGCTCCGATGGCCAATAAATTGCTCCGGCAAACCCGAACCAAAAAATTTTCATTTTGAGAATTTTGTTAAAAAAACAGTTTTTCGGCCTAATTTTGAACTACCAGTCGTCACCTCGGATTTCCATTTTGACCACAGTAAGTTTTGTTAGTTTCAACTTACTGCCACCAATGCGTACCCGCGAACGCCGTCAAAACCGACATCCAAGTTGTCAAAACCGACATCCGACATCCGACATCCGAGTTGTCAAAACCAACATCCGAGTTGTCCGGACGAGTGTCTTAAAATT
Organism: Heliamphora pulchella; assembly: GCA_032270985.1. NCBI lineage: Eukaryota > Viridiplantae > Streptophyta > Magnoliopsida > Ericales > Sarraceniaceae > Heliamphora > Heliamphora pulchella. Next base: position 10,271,731 of record JAULJZ010000009.1, on the reverse strand, counting down.
AAGTCGACAAATCCAAAAACCCGGCGCAAACACTGGTGCGCGTGGCCTGGGCGTGCACTGGTTGTTTTGTTCCTATGTTATGGGTTTGCAATGGGCCATGTTTGGGTGTTTTTTTAATTTTATTGTTCGTTTTGTTTTGTTTTTTTAATTAAAAAAATATAGAATAAAATTATATATATAGAATAAAACTAAAGAATTATGTTAAAAATTATGTGTTATGGGATTTAATTAGTAGTTTTTATACAAATCAAATTCTAAAGATATAAGCTTAAATATCTTAAATAACAAGTGTTTTTTTTCTATGATCTTAGCTTTTAATAAGTTAGGATTCTAATTAAATAAAAATGATAGTTAAATTTTTACTTTAGAGGGATTCAAACTACAAAATTTTTATCAAAGATTATATAGGTTTAATTTATATATATATATATATAAGACTTTTAAATTAAAGGGATTTAATATTTTGACAAAGAAGTTTCCTATTTTGCTTACTAATGAATATTTAATTAAATAATTAGTCAATTTAGGAATATCCTATTATTTGATATAAAATAAATAGTTTGAGTATAAAAAGATTAATATGTATATAATTTTATATTATCTTGAGAAAATGAAATGTTTTAAACGTTTAAATTTAGAAGTTATTTTCTAATAAATATTCTGACTGGAATGTTAATTTTCATATTAAAATAAACATTTAAAATGAATAACAAGATTTTATAATAAAAAATTTAGTTAGATATTATTTTCTTAAGAAAATAAATAATAAATTAAGCATAAAATAAGACAATAACTAAAACTCTCATTTTTACGTGATTTGTAGATCAGGATATTTTCATATCAAATAATTGAATCGAATTCTGCTAGATTAGGTGAGTCTTTGATATATGAATTAGTCTTTATTTCACGTGAATGTTTGATATGTTATACTAATATGGTTACGGTTGACGCTTTAAAACCAAGAACAATTACGGTTACAATTGACGCCTTAAAACTGATTAAAACTGATTATGGTTACAATTGACGCCTTAAAACTGAAAATAGTTTTGATACCTGAAAATTTAATGTTGAAATATATCATGATAACATTGTGAAATAATTAATACTTTAGATATTATTGAATTCACACTAGTATTGTTAATGGACGTTGATATCATCCAAATGACGAATGACGGAATGAAGAAATTGGTAGTCGAAAAATAAAATTTTAATGTGCTCATGTTTCCATTTCAATTGTTGTACTTTGCATTTCGATTTATCTATTTAGCATATGGAACCATGTGTTAATAATGTTGGATGTTAATTTCACAATTAGAAACTCTGGAGGTTTATTTTTTAAAGAATTTACTGAGAATATTCTCTTTTCAATGAATAAGTAATTTTTATTTCAAGTTGGGTTACTTTAAATGAGATTATTTAAATAGGAAAAAAAATTTAGTCGGTAAAATTCAAAACAAGGCCTTTGGTGGGTTTTGTCTTACTGGTCGGTCATGGACACCATATATGAAAATGGGTCGTGACAGAAAGTGAAGCAGAAAAACGTCAAAAAACTACAACGATGTCAGACTGCTCGACTGACCGATCGAGCGGTCAGATGGAACTCTCGGTTTCTATTATTTTTATGCACAGGTCTGCACAACAGTGATTCAGAAGAAAAAATATAGCAAGCATGTTTTGATTGATCGAGCGGTCCGGTACGCGTCAAAGCGTATTTTAAGTTATGCCAACTAAGGTTTGGAGTGGACATTATAAATAGGCTGTTAGGGTTTTTGTTTTGGGTGACTCTTGAGATTATAATTCATATAGCCGCCAAAGTAGCCTTCATAGAATTGACCAACAAGCTCCCAAGCCAGTCAACCAACTTTATTATCTTTTAGTTTCTGCACGTTCAAGCCAATCATTAAGTCAATCAAATCTTTAACGATTCGTTCGAATTCGTGGAGTCTCTTAAGTGGATTCTCGAGAGTTCGAAGTTTAGTGGTGGATTCCGTCATCATCTGAAGTACGGTGGTGAATTCTAGCGACAGTCAAACACGGAGTTAGTGTACATGGATTCGGTAGAAGTAGGTTTACATTCGTAAGTTGTGGATTCAACGGTTGTTTGTAAGATTCTCTTGTAACCAATATTTTTATAGTGTTTGATCTTTCTAGATCTGGATTGATATCGTGATTTTTACCCGGGTTTGGAAGTTTTCACGTAAAAATTATTGTCTCGTGTAGTTGATTTATTTCTTGCTTGTATGGTTATTTTATTTATTTGCAGCGTTTAGTTTCTTTGATTAAATCAATTAGTGCAAATCAATCTACAAATGAAGTTTTTCAATTGGTATCAGAGCGGGTCACTTAAAATTTTTAAATTTTTTTTAGTATAATCCTTAATTGATTGGCAATAAATAGATTTTTTTAGAGAAAGCGCCTCGACCGGTAGACCAACCTCCTTGACAGCTCAAACTATCCATTTTGGAAAGTTAGAATGAGAGCTTTTTTTAAAGTCTATTGACGAACATGTTTGGCTTTCTGTTATTGAGGGTTACAAGCATTCTACCATTGTTATTGACGGTGAAATCGTCCCTAAGCCCGTGGCCAGATGGGACAGAGCCAATTTTGAAAATATATGTTGGAATAGCAAAGTCATGAATGCTATCTTTTGCAGAGTTATAAAAGATGAATTCTATAGAATAAGTACGTGTGATTTACCAAAAGAAGCATGAGACCTACTCCAAATCACTCATGAAAGGATTAATACTGTAAAAATCTCAAAACTTCAACGTATCTCCACAAATTTTGAAACTTTACGTATGAAAGATGGTGAAAGTTTTGACGATTTTTATGCAAAATTAAGTGATATTATGAATGCTTTATTTAATCTTGGTGAAAAAATCTCTACTTTTAAAATTGTTTGAAATTTTTTTAGAACTTTACCCGAACGTTTCCAATCAAAAGTCACAGTAATAGAAGAGAGCAAAGATATTAGCTCTATTTCTGTTGAAAACTTAGTTGGAAAATTACAAACATATGAGGTAAATTTTCAAAACAAAAAGATTTCAAAAATTTTGGTATTTTTTTTAGCTCAAGGTTCTGTAAGTGACTCTGATGATGATTTAGACCCTGAGATGATGACTATTTTTAAAAGAAATTTAAAAAAATTTTAAAAATTAAAAAGTCTAATTATGAGTAAAAATCACAAAAGAAGCACGGTAAAGAAAAAACTCAAAATATGTCCAATTTTATTAAAAAATTGTCGAAAGGCTAAATTTTTAAAATTCAATACTATGAATGCAAAAAGATACAGAGATATGGTTGAAGAATGCCCAAACTTTCTTAGAAAGAAATAGAAGAGATTCACAGTCACTTGGGATAACGAGAGTGAACCAGAGATGGGCGATGACGACGAGTATGATCCTAATGGAGATGGTAATATTGTTGCTTTTGCTGTGTCTATTCAAGAAAGTAACTCGGGTGAAGAAAATGTGACTCAAGTGAAGAAACAGAGGATGGGGTTAGTGAGTTTGAGGATGATGCAACTCTCCAACAAGCTTATGACAAACTTTATAATGAGAGTTATTTGTTGACAAAAAATAATGCCAAATTGGTTAAAAAATTTAAATTGTGCGGAAAAGAAAATAAAAGTGTCAAGCAAGAGCTAAATGAAGCTCTAGGCCTGGTTGGAAAATTAAAATCTGATAGGAATACCTTGTGTGAAAAACTTGCCTAGTGTGAAAAGAAAATGAATGACTTGTTTCATTTGAGTCAAACTAGAAAAATCAGGATTAAAGTTCTTGAAAAAGAGTTGCATGCTTGTGCTGAGTCAAAAATTGATCTTAAATTAAAATTGATTAATTTGAAAAAGATCTGTTAAATGCTCAATCTACTTTTAAGAAATTTAATGCAAGTACTAAGGTTTTGGATAACATGTTTGGGGTACAGAAGGTTGTGACTGATAGGTGTGGACTGAATTTTGTTGGTGCTTCATTAAGCAAGTCGACAAAAGAAAAAGAAAAAGTTGACCAGCCAACTTAAAATAAGTTTGCGCCAAAATTTGTGAAAGTAGAAACAGCTAAAGCAATGATCTCAAAAAGAACAATTTCTGACAATTTAGCAAAAATCAATGGAAAGTGGGAAAATCAGATAGTTAGAACCACCATTCAGCATGGTGTGGTAAAAAAGGGTAAATTCGTTCCTACTTGTCATTATTGTGGGATTGCTGATCATATACATCTTGATTGCATGAAATTGAATAGGAATAAATTCTTTATGCATATTCGCCATAATTATGGAATAAAGGGACACATTAGATCTCACTGCACTAGATTGTTTAAACAAAATTAATTCAAATTTAACATGCCACAATAACCTAAGAAAACTTGAATTTTTACCCTAGAACATGTGCCTTTGAAAATCAAGAAGGTTTGGGTGAGAAAAAATGATCTTGATAGCTTTTTAACTAGTCGTAATCTTTAGTTTTTTTTTTGGGGTCTAGTTGCGTTTTTTTTTGGTTTGTTTGTTTGAATTCTTTTTTTTTTTTGAGTCCTTGAAAAAAATGGAGGACTTTATTAAAGGTTGAGTACCATGTCTGTGCATTAATTTTTTTTTACTGAAGTCTCACAGTTTAGAATTTGAGATTAAATACCATATTTTTTTGGATAATCTAGTTCATAGTGGATGAAACTTTTTCAAAGTTAAGTTTATTCTGTACTCCACTTAAATGTTGATAGATACAGAGATCCTCCAAATTTGGGATCAAATTTATTTATGAGTCTTTCTTGTTTTTAAGTTTTATAAGTTTTCACAAAATGACCCAATAGTAGCAACCCATTAGAACTTAATATTTAAACTCATGTGGCACCAGGATTTAGGGTTTGGTTCAAAAATAAGAAATTTAAGAGTTATTTTGATAATTGTTTAACACCTTGAAAACCAAAATATTTTGAAAACTCTTTTCGTGAAAAATGGAGTCGCCACTTGATTTTAAAAAAAAATCAAGAAAACAAAAATGAACCACTAATCTTTAAAACGTTTAACCAAAAAAAACAAGGGTTTGAGAGCTAATGTACGAATCGGGAAGGTGTCAGGTATCCCGTTCGCCTAACCGTGAGGTTGAACTCTACTAATCATTATTGGTTCTTTAACTATATTTTTCAAATGTATGCAAATACAAAAAATGAGGATAAAGAGAGAACATCCAAAATCAAATAATAAAAATACATAGTATAAGTATATAGAACACCAAACAAAGCACAAAAAGAAATTCTAGCTTCTAAGGCATGTAAATTCTAACTAAACGGTACATGGAGCAAACTGTATGCAATATTTATGTTAGGATCAAGCGTTGACCATCTCATCAAAACCCGCATGTGGTGGTGAAGGCGCAACTTTATTTTCTTATACTCATGGCAGTGCAAAGCCCCGCGTCTATACGTGGTGCGGGTGGGCCTAAGGAGCTTTGCAGTGCACACGTGGCGCACTGACAGGATGGGCTGTCAAGCACTGATAACACGTGGAGAGGGACCCTCCCACGTACTAGCAAGTCCTGTAAAGGAGATTCTGGCCCCCATAAAGCCAACATTCTCCCCTAGAAACTATCCCATGGAGACTTGAACCTGCAACCTCGCACTGATACCAATTGTTAGGATAAAGCGCTAACCATCTCAGTAAAACCCGCAAGTGGTGGTGAAGGCACAACTTTATTTCTTTATACTCATGGCAGCGCAAAGCCCCGCGTCTATAAGTGCTACGGGTAGGCCTAAGGGGCTTCGCAGTGCACACGTGGCACACCAGCATGATGGGCTGTCAAGCACCGATAACATGTGGATGGGGACCCCCCCACGTACTAGCGAGTCCCTTAAAAGAGATTTTGGCCGCCATAAAGCCAACGGTTTATAAAATATCATCGAATAAAAAAAAATTCTGTCATAAACACAACATGATTCCAAAAAGAAAATACACTCCAAAGTTCCCTAAGCCCTAATCATTCTAGAAACTCACTATGAATTGCATACTGGTAATCAACAGAACACTATACAAGCAAAAACAGGCTACTGGAGCATAACTAAACCTACTGAAAATGAACAAAGATTGTGACCGTAGCCTCCAGAGGTAGTGGTCGCATACATAGTGAGCCAAAAGTGTGCGGGTGCAACATTGATTGTTGCGATTGCGAGAATGCCAGTGCCCCAATATAACGACCGCAACATTGGATGTCACGACCGCATGGTTTAATGACACTATTTTGATTAATTTTGAAGTAACAATGTACTGGGTGTGAATGTGTGATATATATGCAACATAAAATAGAAAAACAAAAGCATATTGTTATGACTTCAACCAAAATGTTATGAAATCACGAAGAGTTTAATTCTGAGCATAATCTTAGGATCAAGCTTATTCGTAATTCAATTAATCAAGGTTGATAACTAACATGCGAATGAGAAATTGAACCTAATTACGACAGGATTGAAGAATAGACGTGCAACTCACAAATTGATATCCAAATTTTAACCCGACCTCATCACAGGGGTAAAGAATGTGAAGAGAGAAGTGTCGGGGATCCAACAAAATACTTGGAACACAACAATCCGAATGAGTTTTCAAGTCATAAAATGTAGAATCGTTGATTCAATCCTTGAGACGCAGTCCAATTCCAGTATCCAAGTCAAGATCGAGCAGGAGTATGGATCAGGATGTGAGTTGGGAGTATGGCAGAGTGTCAATGAATTTAGAATCGTACTCTTCTCTCGGTAATTTGACAGAGTATCGGTATTCAAAAAATCATCCTCTAAAAATAGTACCAAAGGCACGTTTATATAGAATACATCGACCAATGAGGTGCCGGTACGTTCTGGGACATGTCATATTCTTTGGTGTTTGCGGTCGCAAACTTCGAAGGTTGCGATCGTGAGGTTGATGTCTGCGACCGCTCAAAATGTTAGGGTTTTCACAAGGTTCATATAGCGGTCGTGCCAATAGAGTGCACGGTCGCGAGGTTCGAAGGATACGATCGTGACCTTTGCTAGGGTTTCTAAGAAATTCTTGTCACGGTCGCATGGTTGAATGGCACGATCACAAGGTTTGGTTACTGTGGGTTCAATGGCATGAGAATTCTGATCATTTGGTTCGAATACTGGACTAGAATTGCTTCTTGACGATCGTTTGTAGACATCATTCCACTCAGTTTTCATCATTGGACTCACCTGGATAAGCTTAAGATTTGGCGAGGTCAAATTGGAGTGTTTACAATTGCCACTCTTTGACATAACTTACGCAGCAACACGTGATGCGAGTTATGTCAAAAACCCAGAGACAACATCCATTTGACCGAGCCGCCAATCTTAGGCTACAAACACACAAGCATTCATATGATGGTGGTCGTGCCCGAACTTCCATCGAGCTGCCTACGTACCCCTTTGCTAGGGATCAGACCAAAATGTAGTTCTAAGGCAAATGAAAAAGATGCAAACATGATGCAGATACTAAACATGATCAACAGATATCTTAAAGACCGAGTCAAGATCTAAAAGGGGCACAAACGAACAAACAAGTCAAAGATTGAGTCAAGATCTAAGAACTCAACTGAGGATAAGATAATTAAAAGGATTAAGTCAAGATCCTTGAAATTATCTTAACCGAGAAAATATATAAATTAATAGGTCGAGTCAAGACCTAAAAATTCGAGACTAACACGGAAAAAGAATAATTAAAAAATCGAGTCAATACTTTAAAATTATTCCCGTCGGGAGAAAATCACAAATTAATAGGTCGGGTCAAGACCTAAAAATTCGGGACGAACATATGATAAGAATAATTAAAAAGTCGAGTCAAGACTTTAAAATTTTTCTAATCGGGAAAAAATCACGAATTTATAGGTCGAGTCAGGACCTAAAAATTCGGGACGAATACGAGATAAAAATAATTAAAAAATTGAGTCAAAATTTTAAAATTATTCAGGAGAAAACCACAAATTAATGGGTCGAGTTAAGACTGAAAAATTCGGGACGAACATGGGATAAGAATAATTAAAAAGTCGAGTTAAGACTTTAAAATTATTCTAATCGAGAGAAAATCACGAATTAATAGGACGAGTCAAGACCTAAGAATTCAGGACCAACACGGGATAAAATTAATTAAAAAGTCGAGTCAAGATTTTAAAATTAAATTTATCGGGAGAAAATCACAAATTAATAGGTAGAGTCAAAACTTAAAAATTCGAACGAACACGGAATAAAAAAATAATTAAAAAGTCGAGTCAATACTTTAAAATCATTTTAAAATCCCAAAAACAGGTAAACAAACACATCATAGGGGCATCATGACATAGGTGCCTGGGGAGCAGCCTTTAGGGTGCCAGAGGAGCAAGGCTTGGGAACCTAAGATGACTTATGAACTTAGGATGCCTAGATTACTTGAGCTTGAGAAATCTAAGACGCCTTCTAGACTTAGGGTGCCTGAGAAAAAGGAATTGAGAAACTTAAGATGCCTTCTATACTTAGGGTGCTTGGGGATCAGGGCTTAGGGTACTTGAGGAGCAGGGCTTAACGAACCTAAGGGTCGTCTCACGAACCTATGACCTAGACAATGTTTTGCATATGACTAGGGTTTCGAACGAGATTTGCTTGGCGTACCAGGGCTTGAGGTGCCTAGCTCACTAAGGCTTGATAGACCTAAGATGCCTTTTAGACTTAGGAATACCTAGATAATGCTTCGCATATGACTAGGATTTGATTTGCCTAGCGCACAAAGGCTTAGAAAACCTAAGGATCGTCTTATAAACCTAGAACCTAGACAACGTTTCGCATATGACTAGGGTTTCGAACGGGGTTTGCCTGACGCACCAGGGCTTAGGGTACTTAGCTCACTAGGGCTTGATAGACCTAAGACGCTATCTGGACGTAGGAATACCTAGACAATGCTTCGCCTATGACTAGGATTTGATTTGCCTGGCGCACTAGGGCTTAGAAAACCAAAGGACTGTCTCACGAACCTAGAACCCAGACAACGCCTCGCATATGACTAGGGTTTTGAACAGGGTTTGCCTGGCGCACCAGGGCTTAGGGTGCCTAACTCACTAGGGCTTGATAGACCTAAGACGTCGTCTGGACTTAGGAATACCTAGATAATACTTCGTATATGACTAGGACTTGATTTTCCTAGCGCACCAAGGCTTTAGAAAATCTAGGGATCGTCTCAAAAACATAGGACCTAGACAACGCTTTGCATATGACTAGGGTTTGAAATGAGATTTGCCTGGCGCACTAGGGATTAGGGTGCCTAGCTCACTAGGGCTTAATAGACTTAAGACACCATTTGAACTTAGGAATACCTAAACAATGCTTCGCATATGATTAGGATTTGATTTGCCTCGCGCACTAGGGTTTTAGAAACCCTAGGGTTTGTCTCACGAACTTAGGACCTTGACAACGCTTCACGTATGACTAGGGTTTGAAACAAGGTTTACCTGACACACCAGGGCTTAGAGTGCCTAGCTTATTAGGGATTGATAGACCTAAGACGCCGTCTGGACTTAGGAATACCTAGACAATGCTTGCATATGACTAAGATTTGATTTGCTTAGCGCACCAGGGCTTTAAAAAACTTAAGGATCGTTTCACGAACTTAGGATCTAGACAACGCTTAGTATATGACTAGGGTTTGAAATGGAATTTTTCTGGTGCACCAGGACCTAGGGTGCCTAGCTCACTAGGATTTGATTTGCATGGCGCACTAGAGCTTTAGGAAACCTAAGGATAGTCTCACGAACCTAGGATCTTGACAACGCTTCGCATATGACTAGGGTTTTTATTACTTCTTGCCCTTTATTCTCTTTGCATTCCATTTGATTCGACTGCCTTTATTATATCATCTGATCATCTTCTTTTTCTTTAACAGCCTGACCGATATATTCGAGGTTTCGGCAGTTCTGTAGAGGTGCTAGAGTGGCATGCCGCTCTTCCTATCCCCAGCCAAGCCTTCATTGATGCTTCTGGTTTTGCCCGATTTATACCATTGCTGGATAACACTAGCAATGACAGAGTGCAGTTGACAGCACTTGTAGAGAGGTGGTGGGACACCACAAATACCTTTCATTTCATCACGTTCGAGACTACCCTAACGCCACTTGATTTTTCTATGCTCACCGGCATTCGAGTTGGCACAAATGCCATCCCCTTCAACTCAGATATTGCCCATTCCACTGAAGCTCTGAAGTATTTCTTGGGCACCGTGCCCCTCCAGATGGACAGGGGTCGAGCCAGATACGCTTGGTTCTATGATCACTTCAGATATTTCCAGTGCATGGATCCTAGGCACTATGAGTGGGTTGTCCGAGCTTTCCTCGTGTACATGTTCGGTGTCTCCTTGTTTGCAAACAAGGAGAACACTGTGCATCTTCATTATCTCGGCGCCTTATTTCGTCTGGATTAGGTGGCCTCGTATGACTAGGGTGGTGCTGCTGACCCTTTCTTTTGCTTTTCTATTATTTGGGAGGTATATTTATTTTTATGTCTTCTGTCTTTTCATTCCTTTACATATCTGTTATCTGTTCTTCTGATGACCCTTTCTTTTGCAGCTCTAGAGTTATGAGTTCCTTGGGATGCATGTCCTAGCAAACTCCTATGACGATCCCCTAGTTATCTTTCATGCTGCTCGGTGGGCTCAAGGTTTGAAGGGGACGAAGAGAGGAGGAAAGAGTTTAGATAGATTTCGAGAGTCTTTAGACTGATTGACCCCCGATCAGGTACAGCTTCTGCTCTCTGCTCTATTTTCTTATTCACTGCTTTCACTTCTGCTCTGCTTTGGTTATTGTTCACCATTAACTGCTCTCACTATTCATTCTATTCACTGTTTCACAGTTCATACTGTTTTCACTACTCTCATTGGCTGAACTTCTTCTCCTACAAGTTCACTAGGACGTCTGGCACGGAATGGAGGATCGGGCTGATGGGGATTTGATGTGCAGTTTTGGTGCCTCTTCGATGCGAATCTTATTGGAGGGGCCCTTCTTCCATGAGTACTATTTAGGAAAGAGGGTGATTCGCCATTCGCTGGGTTTTAACCATGTTTGGATCCCGGTGGAACCTCCAACCTGCATGCGCCAGACAGATTTTATGAGTAGTGTAGACATTCTGATCAAGACGATGGGGACCCATGCATCCAGACTGTTGGGTCTTGAGGGAGATTACACAGCGTGGGCTTAGGCCCATCTGGTGGGATCGTTAGGTCCTTGTCCTGTAGTAGAGGTTTTACCAGTTGGGCAGAGTAGAGCTAGGAGGAGAGCAGTAGAGGTGGCAATCGCCCCGGGAGTAGGAGCAGAGGCAGGTGGAGTTGGAGCAGGAGTAGGGGCAGGTGCAGCTGGAGCAGCTGGAGCTGGAGCTGGAGCTACTGGTGTTGGAGCAGTTGGAGCAGGGGGAGTGGTGGGTCTAGAGATTCCATGGGATGCCTCTACTTACATTGCGGGTCACCTATTCGTCCTTTTAACCTTCTTTTCCTTCTCTTTTTGCTATCTTCTTTGTTTAGTTTGTTTAAAGTTCATTTTTTTCTTACAGGTTAATTAGGCGTGGTTGGATCATGTGATGCTTCTGTTGTTGGGGCATAGGGCACTGATTCATCAGCAGGATGCTACTATTTGGGCAGCCGGCATTGGTTTTGCCGCAGTAGCCATAGTGAGAATCTTCTATCTTCTTTAGCTCTTTATCTTTTTTCGTATCTCGTACTTATCTTTATCTCATTTTGACAGCCACTGGCTTCAATCCCCGTCCTAGCACAGTCACAGGTTCCAGTCCTAGGCCCAGTACGAGGTCGTGGGTCCTAAGCCTCTTGCCGAGCTCGCTCTACTCAAAGGTCTATTTCATCTGCTCGAAGCCATTCTCGAGTCATAACTTTTTCTTCTAGCAGCGACGGTGATGACAGTGATGATCTGGAGGAGCGGTTCGACTCGTTCGAGGCTGGCCCCTCAGATGTCGGGACCTCTTCCTGCCGAGTCCGTCAAAGGCACTAGAGAGAGTTAAGAGATTCCCCCTTCCCCTGACTTTATTTATTCCATAGTTCTAATACATTCTGGTACATTCTGATATATTGGGTTTTTCGGGCCAATGTCCCAATTTTATTGGTTGACGTGCCTGGTCGCCCCTGCTACATACATTTGATACATTTGGGCCTTCATGCCACTTGCTTCTCTGTATATGTATGAATGCTTGCATGGTTTAGCCTATATTACTACTTAAACTGTTTTAGACGTATGATGCATGATACAAATCTCAAATAACAGTCTACCTTATGCAAATTTTATTTTTATTTTTAACAAAATGAATATTTTATCTGAGGGTAATAAACAACAGAAAAGAGATCATGGAACACAAGAGATGCAAAAAGAGTACAAGAGGGTGCACTCGCAACCTTTGAAGGTTATGGCCGCAGGGTTTGAATCTTGTGGTCATGAGGAAGTACAAGGGGCAGGGCGTGGTCGCAAGGTTTGGAAGGTTGCAGCCTTGTACTGGATATTGCGGTTGTACTTTTGAATGTGGCGGTCGCTCACGCCAAGGTCGCGGTAAGAGGAATCTTGGGAATTTTTCGAGCCTTTTGATGTTTAGCCTCCTTATGCTTTATAAATATGGACCAGCGTCCCCCATTTTTGCCACTTTCATCATAATGGCTTCCTTTTCTGGCTTACTCTCTGCATGGATAGAAGAGTTTTCGCCCATCGAGCGTTTTAACTTCGCATCATTTGGTATTAATTCTCTATTTCCCCTGATATCTGTTAAGATCAACGAACCATTGCTGAGAGCTGCTGCCCAATTGTGGGATCCTAAATCCCATGTTTTTCGCTTCGGCCTTGAAGAACTATGCCCCATTGTGGAAGAGTTTGTTACTATTTTGAACCTTACCTCGAGGAAGTCTGTTGTTGTGCCGACTTTCTTCCTCTCTAATCTACAACAGATAATACAACTCTGTGGCTTATCCAAGATGGAGGCCTCCCTCTTGTCATTCATCGAATGCCTCGATGTTCCTTGGATTATAGACAGATTCTGTCCTACTGGCGACCTTAGCAATCTTGGTTTTCAATTATGGCGCCGTTATGCCTTGTGTTTCTGCCTTCGTGCTCGTTACCTCCTGATTTCTTCTGATGAATGAGTTAGCTTCTTACTAGTTGATATTGTAGGTCAGATGTGGTTGGGAAAAGACTTTGTCCTGATGATACTTGCTGAAACTTTGATTGGCCTGGACATTGTTCATCAAGGCACGACTATTACTTTTGCTGGCAGCCCCTTACTTCTTCATGTAAACTCAAGGTCTTCTTTCTTAGCAATTCTTTATCAGCATGTCTTTGGTGTTTTCAACCTTTCAAAACGCCCGTTCGCTGCCCCTTGGCCCCTCATAAACACGCAACTCTCTTTCATCAAAGGGAGCAAATTAATCACCTCATACTTACCTCTTCCACGAGTCTTCAACGATCGGTTCATCTCCCTCCCGGGCCTTTGTCAAGGGTCCTCCGTTGTGCCCTCAAGTGGGCCAGTTTCACCCCAACTCAACCACCACATGTGCGTTCATGCCAATATGTAGACCTTGGTTACCCAAAATCCTTGCACTCTCATATACTTTGGTGTCGTCCGAGTCCGCTCGTTTGGTTTTCCGACCGACCCCCTTCTATCCTTTCATCTAGCTCATGTTCGGGCTTTAAGAGCCCATCATCATGTCTCATTCGTCTATCTTGTAATCCTCGTCGGGCATTTTTGTAGAACTGAACACGTGCTCGCACTTACTCCCCTCTTGATTTTTACCACTCTTTTCTCCTTTTACTTTATGTCCCTCGATTTTTACTGCTTTGCTCTTCTTTTGCTTTATTTCTTACTTTATTTCTCACGCATGTCTCATTTTACTGATTTCTCTAGGTTTTTATCTCTTAAACCCTTTTGTAGATCTGGCTGATGAAAAAGGTGTACCTCATGCAGAAATCGACCATAGACAGGTATAATGCTGCGGCCGTCATCTATCGTCCTTACTATCCGATATGCACTACTGAGATAGCTTGAAGACATCATCTTTCCTCTCTGATAGGAGCAAACATTACTTAGCAGTGCTCTTGGTGGCAGATCCTTATTATAACCTTGATCACTATGGACCATTTCGGCGTCTTGTTGATCGGCTTACCACTGTTCACTTTCTACTATCCACTAATCACTATCCATACCAGATAATGAAGCAGTTTGGTTGTAGTCAGATCATATTCTGTGGCATTCGGGGTCGTATGTATTTTTCTTCCTTTCAGGCCCCATTTTCAGCGAAGTATCAAGAGGCTTAGCCATCTCGTTCATTGATGGAGATGCAAGAGCTGTAGTACTTGGAGTTTCTTGAGGAGTATAAGGCATGGTTGATTCAGGATAGAGAGAAAAGAGACAAAGTGGAAGGAAAACAAGAGTCCAAGAGGAGGAAGATTTGAGGGACCCGCTTTGCTTTTCAAGATTTCATGGCTTTCTTATGTCTTTTAGAGTTTGGGACTTGCGCCTGCCCTATTTTCAAAACTTTATAACTGATGCTGAAATGAAATGTTCCACTTTTATCTTGAAAAGGTTCCAAATTGTCTAGAGTTTTTTTTTTATTTTTGCAATGTGAATGACTTTATAATCAAAATTTCAAAGTTAAATTTATATTGATATTTACTTGAATTCAAGGATGCTTAATACAAAGAAAGTAGCCGAACTTCTCGAAGATAGCTACCTACGTATCCCAAAAAGTGGAATCAGGATATGATGTAATTCAGGATCGGTTCACTCTTAGGTATTAACACTTTCTTTTGTAGTGCCCTAACTTTTGCCAAGGTCGCCATTTCGAGTTTTTAGCCTTGTAGGCTACTCTAACTTTTGCATAGACCGCCTTTTTAGTTTTTAACCTAGCGAGTTTTTATTTTATTTTTCTCTCAAGGGTAGTGCTTTTTGAGCTGGTCCAAATTGACGGAGTGGAGAACGTATTGCCATCCAGATCTATAATGATTACTGCACCACCGGTCATAATGATTTTGATCAGAAACGGCCTGGACTAATTTGGATTGAACTTGACCCTTAGGTCAAATACGGGATCCCTGATCTCCTTAAGAACTAAGTCACTTTCTCTTAGATTTTGGGTCTTAACCTTCTCGTTGAATGCGCGGGCTATCCTCATTTAATATCCTTATATATGAAATAGAGCCTTTGGCCATCTTTCATCAAACAAAAGTAGCTCTTCCATCTGATTCTTTTTCCATTCTTCTTTCAAGATGTTAGTCTTAGGCACTACTCTTAGTGAAGGGATTTCTACTTCAATGGGAAGCACAGCTTCCATCCTATACACTAAAGAGTAAGGTGTGATTCCTGTTGAAACTCTAATCGACGTCTTATTCCCCCAAAGCGTAAAGAGTAGATGCTCTGGCCCATCTTTGTGTGAGCTGATCATCTTTTACAAAATCTTCTTTACGTTCTTGTTCGCTACTTCGACTACCCCATTGGTTTGTGGCCAGTACGGTGATGACTTGTGGGTTACTATTCAGTATTTTTCAAAAATATCGAAGACCTCACTTTAGAAGTGCTAACCATTGTCTGAGATAACCTCGTGAGGAACCCCGTATCGACAAATGATATTCTGCTTGATGAACTTAGCAACATAAGAAGTTTTTAGCACTAAGTAGGAGGCAGCTTCCACCCACTTGGTAAAATAGTCAATGGCCACCAAAATGAATTCATGACCATTTGAAGCCTTTGGCGTTATTCTGTCAATCACATCAATGCCCCATATTGAAAACGACCATGGCGACGCCAGGCAATACAACTGGGATGGGGGAATGTGCACAAGGTTCGCATGGATTTAATACTTATGGCACCTTCGCACAAACTATATACAATCTGTCTCCATTGTCATCTAAAAATACCCTTGTCATTGGATCTTCTTGGCTAACATATTTCCACTCATGTGAGGTCTGTAGCTCCAGCATGTATTATTTTCATCAATTCTCGACCTTCTTCACTGTTGACACATAGCTTGTTGACCTCGAAGTGCCCCCATTTGTATAACTTTCCCCCACGGATGATAAACTCTGCAGATAATCTCCTTATTGCTCTTTTGTCTTTTTCGCTAGCAAACTTAGAATATTCTCCATTCTTCACGAAATTCTGAATATCGAAGTACTAAGGGAGTTTATCTATGCTTTCTTCGATTGCTGCCGTCGTCTCATATGCCAATTTTCTCTTCTTCTTAATTATTAGTGGCATCATTCTGACCCCAGATGGTATGTCAATCATTAATGCTAGAATAGCTAGTGTGTCAGCGAACGTGTTCTGCAGTCTCGAAACATGGGTAAAAACCATTGATTCAAAACATGGTATTAACTTTTCAAGGTCATAGTGCTAGAGAATTAGTGTTACGTCTTTGAACTTCTATTCTCCTCTTGCTTGTGAAACCACTAATGATGAATCTCCGATGACTTCCAGTTTTTCTTTGCCCCTAGTTATAGGGCTGCCTTTAACCTGGCTAAGCACACTTCATACTCAGCTTGGTTATTGGTAACTTCAAAGTTGAGCATCAAAGACAAGGGCACATGTGATTTGACATGGGTGACCAAAAGAACCCCTATTTCATAGCCACACTGATTGGATGCACTATCAAAATACAAAATCCATTTGTTGTCTTTGACTCCTATGAGATGCTCATTAAAAAATTGGAACTCAGCATCTTCGTCTCCTTCGATCAGTTGATCCGCCAAGAATTTTGCCACCGCTCTGCCTTTTATTGACTTTCTGGTGATGTACCTGAGATCAAACTCTAATAGAAATAACAACCACTGGTCCAACCTTTATGTTAGTGCCAGCTTCTTGAATAAGTACTTTAACGGATCCATCCAAGAAGTTATATTCACTGTGAAAGACAGCATATAATGCCTTAGTTCTTAGGAGGCCCAAACCAAAGTCCAACATGTCTTTTTCAGTGGCATATATCGTATCTCGAACCCAGTCATCTTCTTGTTCAAGTAGTAGATTGCCTTCTCAATTCCAGTTTCTCCTTCTTGTGCCAGCATGCATCCCATAGCCAAGTCAGTCACTGACAAATAGAGAATTAGTGGCTTATCGGGCTCGGGAGGAGCCAGAACAGGTGGGTTTTATAAATACTAAGGCACAGCTTCAAAGGCGTCTAGACATTTTTGATCCCATTTGAACTTAACCCCTTTCTTCAGCAGCCAGAGTAATGGTTAACAAGTGGTTGTCAGCTTGGCTATGAACCGGCTAATTGAATTTTATCTTACCCAAAAAGCTCCTGACTTCTCGCTCGATCTTTAGAGGAGACATTTCCATGATTGCTTTGATTTTCAATGGAACGACCTCGATGCCTCATTGAATAATCATAAATACGAGCATTTTGCCTGTTGTGAGCCCGAAGGGACACTTCTGTGGGTTGAGCCGCATCTTATATTTTTTGATCCTTTCAAAGAACTTTTGCAGTGCTACAATATGGCTGTCCCGATCCTTGAACTTCACTATAATATCATCTACATATACCTCAACTTCTTTATGTATCATATCATGCAACAAAGTAGTGGCAGCCCTTTGATAAGTTGCCCTTACATTCTTCAAATCGAATGGCATTATATGATAATAGTAGGTGCCCCAAGGTGTAGTGAATATTATCTTTTTTTTTTTGTCTTTGGGGTCCATTAAGATCTGATTATACCCCGAGAAACCATCCATAAATGATAACAGAGCGTGCCCTGCTGTGCTTTCCACCAAGATGTCAATGTGCGACAGTGGAAAGTCATCCTTCGGGCTAGGTTCGTTGAGATCCCAAAAAACCTACACAAACTCTAATACGTTCATCCTTCTTCAATACCGGTACAATATTAGCCACCCACTTTGGGTATTCGATTACCATGAGGAAACCAACATTGATTTGCTTTGTGACCTTTTCTTTGATCTTCAGTGCCCATTTTGGTCGTATCCGTCTCAATTTCTGTTTGGCATCGGGATATAAAGAGATATGGTGTTGGACAATCTTGGGATCAATACCGTGCATATCCTCGTAAGACTACACAAAGACGTCTTTGAACTCTTTTAATAAAGTTATTAATTGCTCACATTCAACTAAAGATAATGAAGAACTGATTTGCATAATTTTTGGATTAGTTTCATTACCCAGATTGATTGACAAAGTTTCTTCCGTTATATGTTGGGCGCGCATTTCTTCTTCTCTTTTTATTAAAACTTTTATTTCTTCGAGGACATTCCCGTCGAATTTAAAATCATTAGAAAATGTATGAAATAAATCAAACAATGCAGAGTAACCAAAAATCTCGTTTATTTCATTGATGTCAAAAAGAGACCGAATTACAAATTCAAAAGCAAAGGGGAAGGAGAATGCACAGACAAATGTGCCCTCAGACTCAACATCCAGCTTGCTAGAACCAAGCAAAAACTTGCACGACCTAGACTCTGACTCAAAACATGCATAATGCAAATTACAATACTCTAAAGACTAGTATTTAACATCTTTTGACGCCACGTCCACAATAAGCCTGGTATAATCAGCTGGTGCGTCGTAGCCCATCATCAAGCACTCCTGGTCAGTTATGTGTATCTGGTTACTGAACAAAGCTTCCATACTGATGCCGTCAAGCTCATTTTCTCAATCTTCTTTCCCCTGAATCTTCTTTCCCTTTTCCTCTTCGGCGGCTTCCTCCTCCTTTAAATCAAATAGTTTGCGACTGAAGAAGATCTCCATCCCTGGCAACCTCTGGTTAGTCTCCTCATCAAACTATGATTTTGTGAACCACAATAAGAAAAGTCTTCACCATCCTTGATGAAGTAACCGTTCAACATTTCGGAGTATCTGACCTTTTTTCCTCTCTGTCCCTTCCTTGGTTCTTCTAAATCCTCTTTTGTTAGCTTATACCCCAAGCCAAAGTGCTGCGAACTCGGTATCACCTGAATGGGCTTTGGGATGCCTTGCTGTTGATGTCCTAATCCCATCCTCGAAAAATAAGACATACTCATCATCATCGTGATAGCATAGGGGTTAATATAGGTTTCTTCTTCTTTTAGAGCACCTGTACGGTCTGAGCCTCATCAAACTAGAAATTGCTTAGGAAAACATCCCCTTCTCCATGTTGAACTTCCAGAAGAGTGGAGCTGTCCTCCCTCGGAGGTTGGATGCTGTCCTCCCCATGAATAGTTAGCATTGCCCCATTTTTAATTAGTTTCAATTTCTGATGGAGGTTTAAAGGTACCGCTTGAACGTTTGGATTATAGAGCCACGGTCTTCCTAGCAGCAGATTGAAAGACGCTGGTACACATGGAATTCTATAGAAGTCTCCAACGGCTTAACCGATACAGCAAACGACACCAACCCGAGTACGTCTGGCCTCGTATTATCATAAACCCTGACCCCTTGATTATTGGGTGTGAAGTGATCCGGGTTCATTACAAAACAAACTGCTGTTCGAAGCAAGCAGACGTTTAGTGCTGACCCGTTACCAATAAGGGTGACCGAGACCCATTTTTTTAAGCACTTAACGGTGATATGCAGGGGCTTGTTGTGATTTCTTCCTTCTAGCGGCAAATCTTTATTAGAAAAGAAAATTACCTCGGACTTTGCAGCTGGCAGAATGAGCCCAATCAGCTATTTTGGGGTCGCGTCTATAGAGACGTTTTCTTTATTTAGAACCTTCAGCACTGCCTGTCGGTGCTTGTGCAAAGCCATCAACATACCCTAGATGCTGATGTTAGCTTGGGTCTTTTTCAACTGCCTTAGCACAGCATTGTCTTCCTCTTTTTGCTCTTTTTTCTTCCCTTTTCCACTTGCTTGTCCTTTCTCTAGTTGAGTTGGCTTAAAGTGGCGTCCACTCCTAGTCAAGTGCTCAACACCTTCTTCGGGATCCCATAAACCCGGCACGATATTTTTAGTCTGTCTAACCTCGGCGATGTACGGGGAACTCTTAAATTTCCACAAGTCATCTAGATTAGTGCATTCTGGTCTTCCTTTCCTTTCTTCCTCGTCCTCAATTGCCCACGTATTGTTGACATCGTCTTACCCCCAGATGTCTTCTCCTATGTAACCAACTTGTTATTCCTAGGTAGCCCAAAACTCAGTCCACTCATTCCTGTCCGACTTCAACACCGTTCGAACTAACCAGTAGAACTGCATTTCGTCAACATAGACTCACTCTTTAAACAACTGAGGAAGAGCGACACCATCTAGAATGTGACCGAATCTATATGGCCATACTGGGTAATCCAACGACCAGTCATCGTCATTGCGTTCCTCCTGGTTGTCTGCCTAAACTACTACTTAATATTCATCCTAGGCTGCGTCATTCCGTTTCTCCATTTCCCACCCATTTCTGGTCATAATCAGTGAACAAGACAGCTGATCCTCAGCACCTAGAACTTACAGGCGCAAAAAATATGTCGGATAGATATAATAGCTAGGATCTTCTAGTTGCCCTAGATAAATACAGTTCACACTGGCATGCTTAACATGATTCGACAGCAGATTGGTTATGACATTTGGCTTCTAAGCAGTAGAGGGAGGTGGAATGACCTTGTTGTCAATAAGGTCCTGTACTTCATGGCAAAGTCTTAAGTAGTTATTAATCAAATGCCCGTGGCTCTGGTGGAATGCACAGTACTGAGAAGGGTTGTATCTTGGTAGTAAGGGATTCAGTAGCGGCATTGGATCAAGAAGTTTTATCAGCTCCTTTTTGGTAAGTCGATTCAAGGCTGTAGACAGAGGTATATTGAGGGGAGTAAAGACTCTTCTCGGCATCTTTTGCTGCAATGATTGGTTATTTCTGGGTGGTACAGAAGATGAAGAGTTTGGCTGTTCGAATTGAAGGTTCAAAAAGTTCACTTCATTTGATCGTAAAACAAGATTTGCAGAGAGGGTAGGCTAATTCGGATTGTTGGTAGGGTAAGGTCTTGTCCGTTTTTGACTCGGCTCGGCTTTCTCTATATTTTTCGACTGAATTGTGTCTTCAATCTGAACCCCAACGTCGAAAAGTTGCTCAAAAGTGGAGAGTGATTGTGTGATCAAATATCGCTTAAGAGGGGATTGCAAGTTCTTTACCACAATTTTTACCTGCTCCTTTTCCATCGGTCGATTCGTCATTTTAGCCGCCTTTCCTCTCTATTGTGTTAGAAAATCCACAAAGAATTTTCAGCCCTCCTGTCGGGTGGTTTCAAATTCTCGAGTGGTTACATCCAATTGAACGTTGTAGCTATACTGACTCACAAATGCTGTGGTAATATCTTCCTATGTTCTGGTCTTGGCAACATCAAGTGAAAGGAACCACTTCTCGGCTGCCCCTGAAAGAGATCGGTGGAATAGCTGGGCTTTTAACTGATCATCGATCTCCATGAGAGAAAGGGCACCGACGTACATTCTCAGATGAATTTGAGGGTCTCTAGTTTTATCGAACTTCTCCATTTTTGGTATCTTGAACTTTTTTAGCAGCTTGGCATCTCGAAATAAGCACAAGCCTCCCACATCTAGCATATACTTCTCTACTCCCTTTGCCTTCCTCCGCACTTTTTCTATTCTATCAATCTTTTTTGCCAGCGCGGATTCCCTAGACTAGGCTGTATTTTCCTCCTCTACCATGACCTAGTGAGGAACCCAAGGTGGTACGGTAACCTGTGGTTCATCCTGACCCTAATTATCACCTAAAAAATCCTCTCCGTTTTCATTCGGGTCCTCTTGTTGCTGATTTACACCCGGTAAGCGAGTCTGAATCGCCCGGATCTAGGCCTGACATTGGTTCTGAACCTGCGTATGTTGTTTGACCGCCCTCTATATCTCAGTAATTGCCCTCATTTGGGCTGCCAAGTTCACTTCGTTCTCCACCATCTCAAACGGTTCCACTATCTGTTTGGATACCCTCTAAATCCTTCATGATACTAATATGGACTAAACACGTACTAGATGCGGTTCTTCTGACTCAATAATCAAAAATTGGAACAAAACCCTAAGAACTCGAGAGGAGAAAAGCAAGCATCAGAAACTTCTTACATAGTTCCCCGATAATAGATGGCAAAACAACTGACTGCGAGCAGCAAAATAAAGGAATGCCCCAGCTGGGCCCAGACCAACAGAAAACCAAAAAGCACAGCACCTAGAAATCTCAAAAGAGAAACCCGAAAACTAACCTAACACTACACAAAGGATCACTGGGATAGAGGTTTAACTAAAGGTTCTACGAGAGAAATCGGATAGTATCCTGAGAGAAAAATGGATCTAAACCAAATGAAACCTTAAGCTAGAACCTGGACAAGAGTCCGAGAAAGGAAGCAAGCCTAAACAAACCCGAAGGTACTAAGCCGACATCCTGGGTAGAGCCCCCGGGAGAGAGAAAGCTACCCTAAGCTAAAAATGAGGCCCTCAACCAAAACTCAGGCAAAGCCCTAGAGAGAAACAAAATAGACCAAGGTTAAGACCAAAACCTGAGTAAGAACCCGAGGGAAAAATTATTCTAAAACGAACAAAGGCTTATACCTCCCATGCCTGATGTGGTGTAGGATATTGTCTAATGGTACGCAATAACTCTTTTGTCACACCTAAAATAGTATAGGACCAAAAGGCTTGCCCGTCTCCCTAACATAGCCCCAAAGCAGTAAACTGACCAGAGTATTAGGTCGACCAAACAAAGGGCTGAGAACAATGCAAAATGCGTGCGAAAATGCAAATGAGAAAGTGAGATTAAGAACTAATGATGTTTTTGAGTCTATCCATCTTATTTAATTTTGTAAACCAATCCCTAACAGAGTCGCTAGAAAATACTATGGCGCCGAGAGCTAGGGTTTGGTTTAAAAATAGAGAATTCAAGAGTTATTTTGTATATTTTTTAACATCTTGAAAATCAAATGATTTTGAAAACCCTTTTGTGAAAAATGAAGTCGCCACTTGGTTTTTAAGAAAAATCAAGAAAAACAAAAATGAGCCACTGATCTTTAAAACGTTTAACCAGAGAAAATAAGGATTCGAGGGCTAAAGTACAAATCGAAAAAGATGTTAGGCACCCCGTTCGTTCAACTGTGAAGTTGGCCTCTACTAATCATCATTGGTTCTTTAATAATATTTCTTAAATGCATGCAAATACGAAAAATGGGGGCAAAGAGAGAATATCAAAAATCAAATAATGAAAATACATAGCATAAGTATATAGAACGCCAAACAAAGCGTAAAAAGAAATTCTAGATCCTAAGGCATGTAAATTCTAACTAAAGAATACATGGAGTAAACGGCATGCAATGTTTATAAAATATGAATCCAAAAAGAAAATACACTCCAAAGTTCCCTAAGCCCTAATCATACTAGAAATTCACTATGAATTGCATACTGGAAAAACAGGCTACAAGAGCATAACTAAACCTACTGTAAATGAACAAAGATTGTGACGGTAACCTCAAGAGGTAGCGGTAGCATACATAGTGAGCCAAAAGTGCGCGGGCGCAACATTGATTGTTGCGACCACGAGAATGTCAGTGCTCTAATATAACGGCCGCAACATTGGATGTCGCGACTACAAAGTTTATTGGCACTATTTTGATTAATTTTGAAGTAACAGTGTACTGAGTGTAAATGTGTGATACATATGCAACATAAAACAGAGAAACAGAAGTATACTGTTATGACTTCAACCAAAATGTTATGAAATCACGAAGAATTTAATTCTAAACATAATCTTAAGATCAAGCATATTTTTAATTCTATTAATCAAGGTTGATAACTAACACGTGAATGAGAAATTGAACCTAATTACGACAAGATTGAAGAATAGACATTCAATTCACAAATTGATATCCAAATTCTAACCCGACCTCTTCACAGGAGTAAAGAATGTGAAGAGAGAAGTGTCGGTAATCTAACAAAATATCTGGAACGCAACAATCTAGATGAGTTCTCAAGTCATAGAATGTAGAATCATCAATTCATTCATTGAGAAGCAGTCCAATTCCAGTATCCAAGTCAAGTCGAGCGGGAGTATGGATCGGGTTGTGAGTTAGGAGTATGGCGGAGTATCGATGAATTTAGAATTGTACTCTTCTCTCGGTAATTCGACAGAGTATCGGTATTCAAAAAATCATCCTCTAAAAATCGTACCAAAGGTACATTTATATAGAATACGTTAACCAATGAGATGCCGGCACGTTCTGAGACACGTCATATTCCTTGGTGTTTGCGGTCGCGACCTTCGAAGGTTGCGATCGTGAGGTTGATGTCTGCGACCGGTCAAAATGTTAGGGTTTTCACAAGGTTCATATAGCGGTCGCAACAATAGAGTGCACGGTCCCGAGGTTCGAAGGGTGCGACCATGACCTTTGCTAGGGTTTCCAAGAAATTCTTGTCACAATCGCATGGTTGAATGGCACAGTCGCGAGGTTTGGTTACTGTGGGTTCAATGGCTTGAGAATTCTGATCATTTGGTTCAAATACTGGACTAGGATTGCTTCCCGATGATCGTTTGTGGACATCATTCCACTCAATTTTCATCATTGGACTCACCGGATAAGTCTCAAATTTTGCGGGGTCAAATTGGGGTGTTTACAACTCCCTCATTTTTTGGCTTATGTATGTTTGACTTGAAGAAATGACTATCTATGTGAACTTTACTTTTTCATTCGTACTAGTGTGAAAGCCGACAATGAAAGCAAAGAAAAAAAAAAGAGAAAAAGAAAGAGAAATTTTGCCGTCTTTAGTTGAGGGGGAGTTAACATATAAAATGAATTGGGTCTAAGCTAATTTGAATTTGTGAATTTCTTGATTTCTAATAAATAAATGTGACTCAGCCATATAGATCCGTACAAGATTTAATCTTGGAGTCTGAAAATATTTCAAGTCACACACACACGCTTTTATATAGAATCTACTTTGATTATGTTCTTTCATATATTAATATAGGTTATCTTGAACTATGTGTGTATTTTTTTTAATCAATTTAACTAGACTTTATGGTTTTAAATGTATAAAAATGTGCACGAGTCTAGTACTTGTCCTTTAATTTAGTTCCCTACTTAAAAAGTTTTGTTTGTTTGTTTTTTTTTTTATTTGTCAATTCGTGACAAAAAGGGGGAGATGGATACTTGGGTAAGGGGGAAAGCTCATTTGAGTCAATTTTCTTTCAGAGTTCTTTTTGAGAGGGAGTTCATTTTTCTTGGTTCAATTTTTTTTCGTTTGTGTTTATGTGGCGTTTTGGGAGTGTGTTAGTTTTTTTGTTGTTGACTGGATTATCATTTTTTTCGTTTTGGGTGTGTGTTAGTTTTTTTGTTGTTGATTGAATTTTTTTTTTTCGTTTTGGGTGTGTTAGTTTTTTTTGTTGACTTATTATTGTTTTTATTGGTTTCGTGGGTTTTGTCACAGAATTGCTAAAGAGGGAGATTGTTAAGGATTTTGACTTTAGTCTTATTCGTTTTTAATTTGGCAAATTTGTGACAAATTGTTATTTAAATTATTTATATTTTATTCTTTGATATGTTGACACTTGTTCTTTAGAGTTATGATTTGTTATTGTAGTGCAGCAAAAACAAAGCATAAAAATGTCAAAAAGGTACAAACAGTGTCAGACCGCTCGACGGACCGATCGAGCAGTCGATCGAGCGGTCAGACGAAACTCTCAATTTTTATTATTTTTATGCACAAACCTGCACAACAGTGACTCAGAAGAAAAAAATACAGCAAGCATGTTTTGACCGATCGAGCGATCTTGTACGCGTCAGAGCGTATTTTAAGTTATATCAGCTAGGGTTTTGAGTGGACATTATAAATAAGCTGTTAGGGTTTTTGTTTTGGATGACTTTTGAGATTTTAATTCATATAGCCACCAGAGTAGCCTCTACGGAGTTGATCAACAAGCTCCCAAACCAGTCAACAAACTTGATGATCTTTTAACTTTCGCACGTTCAAGCTAATCATCAAGTCAATCAAATCTTTAACGATTCATTCGAGTTTGTGGAGTCTCTTAAGTGGATTTTCGAGAGTTCGAAGTCTGATGGTAGATTCCGTCAGCCTCTAAAGTCTAGTGGTGGATTCTAGCAACACTCAAACACGGAGTTGATATATGTGAATTCGACAGGAGTAGGCTTACATTCGTAGGTTATGGATTCAACGGTTGTTTGTAAGATTCTCTTATAACCAACATTTTTTTAGTATTTGATCTTTCTAGATCTGGATTGGTCTCGTGATTTTTACCATAGTTTGGAATTTTTCACGTAAAAATCGATGTCTCATGTGATTGATTTATTTCTTGCTTGTGTGGTTATTTTTTTATTTGCGGCATTTGGCTTCCTTGATTAAGTCAATTAGTGCAAACTAGTCTACAAACGAAAATTTTCAACCTTGAAAAATGAAAATATGAATACCCTTTACTTTTAAAAAATAGAGTCGCCACTTAGTTTTTGAGAAAAATCAAGAAAAATAAAGTAAGTTACTGGTCTTTATCGTTATCAAAGGAAAAAAAAAGATTCGAGAGTTAAGGTATGAATCGAAAAAGGTGTTAGGTATCCCGTTTTGCCCAACTATAAGGTTAGCATCTACTCATCATAATTGATTCTTAATTTTAACATCTCAAATGCATGCGAATTTAGAAAGTGGGAGATGGGGAGAGAACAGCTAAAATCGGATGGAAAAATACATATTCTAATCATATTCAACACACAAAAGAATAAAAGAAAATATTATACTAGAATCAGAAAATGGGATCCTAAATCATAACCATGTTAAATTATTCTACAAGATACATGTTGGACATCGCAGGTAACTAATAGAATGCTGGAAGCATTAAAATAAAGTTACAAGGACGATAAAAAGTTTACGGCCGTGACTAAAAGAAGTTGTGGTCGCTAAGAACGTGATCCCAAAGGTCGCGGTCGCAAGTAACAGGGTAGAGGCCGTGACGATGTTAGTGCACAAATGTCACACCCGCAACATTATTCGTTGCGACCGTGAGGTCCATGAGCACTGTTTTTAATGAATTTTGAAAATCAGTGTGTAGAGTGCAAGCATGGAAGCTATTAGGTTAAGCTACAAAGATGTTTTAAAACTATTAGAATCAGAATGTTAATAAATGACAAGATGATTTCATGGTAATGAACAAAATATAAGCATGCGAATAATAAGCTCAAAACGAAAATTTGAATTTTAGCGCGACCTTTCCACAAGGGGTAGGAGGTGTGGAAAGAAAATTTTCTGGGTTCTTACAATTATACCTGCAACGTGGTGATCCGGACGAATCCTCAAGTTAGGAGTGTGATGCTTGTCTCCCAATAACCTAAACGCCGAAGAATGCTTCAATCACAGTACTTCGAGAGTTAGAAACACGAATGCAGTGAGAGCTCAAGTCGGTATTTCGACAAATTTTCGATGGATTGAATTCGTCTTCCAAAATCGGTACCAAAGGTACCAATTTATAGGCATATGGCCTGGGATGTCGTCCATTGACGTGGTGACACGTATAAGGTTCGAAAGGTTCCATAGATGCTTGTGATTGAGAGGTCGGAAGTAGCGACCATAACAATGGAAGGTACGGCCGCGAGGATTGTCAAGGTTTTCAAGGATTTCTTATTGTGGTTGACCAACTCAACATGGCAGTCGCAAAGAATCAAAGTGGCGAACACATCTTTATGGGGAACGATACCTAGTCTTAACCGCGTTATAGTGAATAGTAGTTTTTACTCGGTTTTAATTGATTATTTTGGTGCAATAATAACAATAACAAATTTTTAGTATCGTTACCAAGGATAATTAGTACGGTTATAGACTTTTACGATTAGTAATCTTTTTTGATTTTCTTTACCTCTCTGCATTGGTGCTGACAAGGTTTATTACTTTTTGATTTTTGGTTGTCAACAAATTACAGAATGAATGAACATTAGGCATTACAGCGTAAAGGCAAGTGGAGCATCCCTGTCCAAGCTCTATAAGTATACTTTTCCGTTTATTTTCATTTGACAAAAAACAAAATTAGAATTAGGGGGTTTTACAACCCATACCTTCCTATTCTTTCTTTTATTGTAGAATTCGTGCATACATGGTTATTAGTTGTGTGACTTAGCCCCGATTGACCCTGAGATTGAACAAACTTTTAGGAATAGTCAAGCATCACTACGCCCTTCTCAACCTTATGACCCCAATCCACCGGTTGACCCGAATCTCAACAAAATGGCAGCCCTTCAACAACTTGATCCTCAAGATAGATAACTAAAGGAGTACTTTACTCCATCGAAATATGTGCCACCATAATGCATTCAACTTCCAAGCATTGGGGTAGCACACTACAAAATTAAGACCAGTGTTATTCAAATGCTATCTTCCTACTTTCGACTAGGTAATGAGGACCCTCATAAACACAGATAAATTCCTAAAAATTTGTTCCAACTATAAAAATCAATAACTTCTTAGATGATGCCTGTAGACACCCTAATTTAACCAAGCTATATCTTAGGCTTCCCCTGCAGTGTTCTTCAATGATGAAAATATATGGAATTATGCTAGAGGATGACTCCAAGAGATTGCGAACCATGAACTCGACTCAAAACCCCATAAAACACCCCATATCTCCATAAACATCATGGCCATAACCTTAGAACTTTGTGTCCGTTATAGTGCTCCGATCTCACAACCGGCCGTTACCTTTGAACCTCACGGCAGTGAAAGTTTTTCGTTCCAACAAACGACAGTTACTTATGATCCTCACGGCCATGATGGTGCTTCGATTCTATAACCAGTCGTGATCTCTGAATGTCACGGTCGTGATGTTTGTTCATTATTTCTAGCGGCTGTAATGTTTAATGTTCATAGCCGCGTTCTTCTCTTAGACCTTCCATTTCAGATGCATAGCTGCATATTACAGGACATCGTTAGCATTCAAAATTCTATAAATACCATCGCATTCAATCATTTTTAGGGGAGAGAGTGACCTCTGCCTAAAAGTGCCGATACTTTGTCGAATCCAATTATAACCTTGATACTCTGCTGATATGCTACTCTATACATTGATCCACCCCATTCCTAACTTATATTTTGACATCCCCAAGATTATTCCTTTCTTTTGAGCCGAGTTCGAGGCTTTATTGACGCGTAGAGGGCTCTTGGCGTATCACCGTCCATCTGGCCCAACATCGTAGATTGAGGAGGCACTCGCAGGCGATCATCTGTTTCAGGTACCTGTGGCAGTTGTAACCCTTCTACATGTCGTATTCTTCCTCTTCAGGATGGTTACAGTTAGGGTTCCCTAGTTCTTTTGTTGATTGTTGTAATTTATTTTCATTAGATGTAATACCAATTATGTAACTTGAATGTTATTGAAAAATGTTTAAATCCACGTCCTTGTGAAAAATCGTATGTTAAAAGCACTAGGATAGTTTTGTTGTTATGCTTTTTGCATATTCGAACTCGTTCAAAAATTGTACACTGCAAAACCTTGTTGGATTTTAATAAAGTAACTGTCGCAACTACTGGTTGCTACGACCGTGATCTTTGTTTTGATAGTTTTAACGGTCGCGACTTTTGGTTGCCCCGACCGTAATGTTATACTATTATTTTGTAACAGCCACCATATTTAAAAGCCACAGTCATGATTGTTTGTTCATTTTTAAGAAAATAGCTACCAAGGTCTTGCAAAGTGGGTTCTATTAGCCCTCACTCTTTAAGAATGCCCACAAATTTCGCCGTATCTGCATGCGGTGCTAGCAAACTAGCATGATCACGGTAAAAGACATGATGCCACTCAACCTCATTCTAGTGGTTGAACTCTTCGATATGTGGGATATTGATTTTATAGGCCGTTTCCAGTTGTCCACGATCATGAGTATATTTTAGTGGCAGGGAATTATGTCTCCAAATAGGTAGAGGTCGTGGCAATCAAGACCAACGCAGATAAAGTTGTGGTCAAATTTTTACAAGCTATCATTTTTAGTCCGTTTAGGTTTCCATGTGCCATCCGTAGTGATGAAGGTACCCACTTCCTAAATATACACTTCAATGCACTAGTACGAAAGTACTCCATTATGCATAAGGTTGCCACTTCGTACCATCCTCAAATCAGTAGCCAAGTCGAGGTGTCAAATTGGGAGAAAATTCACAACGAAGTGTATGCTAGCTCTCGTATCTACAAGGCTTGGACTAAGGCATTCCATGATAAACATATCCTCTAGAAGTCCTTTGTGCCAAATCAAAAGGTCTTGCTCCTTAATTCAAAGCTGCGACTCTTTCTCGTTAAGCTCTAGTCACGGTGGGACAGATCATTTATCATCACACATGTTCACCTACACAATGTGTGTCAGCTCTTAAACTCCTAAAGTTGAAAATCCCTAATGGTCAATGGCTAGCGCCTTAAACCATATGTGGAGGAATTATTGACAGTCAGCTCATCGAGTCCATCGACTTAATGGATTCCGCATACCTGACCCCTAAACATTCCCTCGTCCAGTTGAAGACATTTAAACTTAGCTCTTCTGAGAGGAAACCCATATAGTTTGGTCCTTTTTGTCGTTTAGGTAGTGTCTGAGTGAAAAAAAAAAGAGAAAAAACAAGAAGAAACATGACATGTGGTAAATGTTGCAGACAGTCCAAATAAGTAATAGAATGGTGAATGTGAGACATGATATGAACGGAAATGAATATTAGTCTATTTACCATTTACCTATTTCGGGACATTCTTCATATTTAAGCTTTGCCCAAATACACATTATCCATACCTACATTTCAACAAAATGCAAATCCTATTTGATTCAAGGTATGGCATGGTTTGACTTGTGTGCATAATTAACAAGAAATGACAAATGTGATTTTATATAATAACTCCCAGTGTTTGACTACTCATGAGACCAGGAATCTTCTTTGGCTATAGCGCCATTCGTGTCCTGGGCATGCGAAATATCTTGTATTGTCTAAATAAATTCCGTTGTACACATTGATAGTATACATATATATGCGCCTATTTTGAAGTATTTAATTGTTGAGTGCATAACAAGTGGGATTTGAAGTCGAAACTTGGTTTTGATAGAAATTCAAGTTGACTTGTATTTGAAATCGTGAAATCAAATCCTTGTAGCTAAGAAACTTTCATGCATGCTGAGTTATGATTTTATGGATAGTTGCTATTAGATAGCAGTAACCGGGGCCATGTACTTGTAATTATCGTGGTTGGAGTATTCATAGTTTTAACTTAAATATTTCCAAGCATAAATGTGTTTTTTTTGGTAGGGTGTGTTTTTCTTTGCTTTTGTAGCTTATTTTTGCTTTGCTCAAAAACTAACAAAGTGTAAGTTAATGGGTGTAATAGTTGCTTAAATATATCATTTAAGCCCGAGATATACATTAATGAAGTCTTGGATTTGGTGTCAATAAAATGCTTTTGATAGATTTTTAATATTTAGCATAGGAAGAGGCGAAAAGGAGGAAAGAAGCGCAAAAATGGCAGAAAATTGATAAAAGAGAGCAATGGACCAATCCATTTGGATGAGCGTCCGAATGTACAGAGACTTTCCCATCTGAATAGACTTTCCCATCTGAATAGGCATTTGGACGTAATTTTCCAATAGCATTAGCATCCGGATGGACATCCGGACAACTTACGAAAATCAAATTCCACGAATTTTTAAAGATCTAAGGTGCGGGGCATACCTATAAAAGGAAGAAGTTATGACAAAGAGGGCATTGGATATTCAGAGAACGAGGGGAGAAAGATGGATGGTTGCTAGGTGCGGAAGCTTGGGACGAGACTCTTTCTTTCTCACCTTCGGGTTCTTGTCATAGCATAAGTGGCTAGCTTTATCGACCATAGGGTTAGGTAAAACCTTAGTCGGGTATTTAAACTCTATTTCAGTTTATTTTTCTTTTAGATATTGATTCAACTAGTTGTATAATTTTCAAACGTTGAGTTTTTATTAACGAATTTTTACTATTAATCTAATTTTTTTTTTCGTTTTCTGTTATTGTGATTACGATATTATACAATTATTGTACATATTTTCATATTTAATTAGAACTTGAGACAAGTTATACTTCGATGGGACGTATCGTGCCGAGTTTACAACGGACAATTCGTGTCTATTGAAGATAGACTGTGCCAGGTTCTTAATCAGATACTTTTTCGATAATTCATTTCGGGCTTATAATTAGAATGGGTTTAAGTTGAATCGTGTGAAAGAAACTAAATCCTAAGGCTATGGTAGATTCGAAACTCTAGAATGTTCTTCTTATATCAATCAATCTTTCGATTTTTGTTTTCGATATTTATTTTCTGCGTTCAATTAATCAAAACACCAAATACTTTTCTTAATAATCGAACTAATTTTTAATTGTAAAAGATTTATGACCCAGCCTACTTATTTCTGATGAAATGAAACCAGTCTTAATCATTGTTCTACTGAGTATAGTAGTTTTTATTTGATTTTAATTATTTGTTTTGGTGCAATAATGACATCAGTAACCAACCAAATAAATGGGTTATTTTGCCAACTATTTATTTTTTTCTAATTTTGCTAATTAATGTTAAAAAATAAACTCCAAACCACATATATTCTTATATTCTTGAGTTTGAATTTTTTTTTCTATTGCTTTCGTGGATTGGGGTTAACGGTGTATCCCTTTCACAACATTTATCTTTTAAAAGACGTTTCTTTTTTAAATAAAGTTGAATTATAGGCAAAAGAAAAATTCTATCTTTCTAGAGATTCCAAACATAGACTTAACAAGGCTATGAGAAAGGGTTCGATTAATTTTTTAAAAATAATTCTATTGTTTACTATTGAGTAATTCGGTTAAAATTAAGACAAAATTTCGTATGAACTAATTTCAAAACAAATTGATAAAACTTAAAAAAATTTGAAATTAAAATGTGACAAACCCCCAATTTTTAAGTCTTGAAATTGATTATTTGCCAAGGATTTTTGGCCTCATTGTCTGGGAGTGATTTAAGGCATGAGAAAGCGGTTCAGTTAATTTGATTGATTTTTTATATGGGTAATTTATTCCGTGTGCCTTACAACTTGAGTAGTTTGAGGCCTAACTTAGAGTATATTTCCATTATTTGACTTATTTTTATTTTTTTAAATTTATTTTGTTCTTTTATTAAAAAATATCTGACTTTTCTAACTTGTCTCTCTTAGGAAAATTGAAAAAAAGGACAAAAAATCACTAAAAATGAAAAAAAAACTTATTAACTAATTTTAAAAAAGGGTTTTTTAGTTAAATGTCCAAAAAAATAAGTTTTAACGCGTAAGGTCCACTAACAAAATTTTTAATGCGCGAGGTCCAATTACCTATGACACATAAAAATTTAACACAAACAGATAAATTTATATGTAAACAGATAAATTTATTTATAAATTTATATGTAATGCATACAAATAAATTTATCTATGTTCTTTATACAGATAAATTTATATGTACACTTTCAAAACATGTATCAAGTACACAGATAAATTTATTTATATTCTCTATACAGATAAATTTATTTATATTCTCTATACAGATAAATTTATTTGTGCACTTTCAAAACATATATCAAGTACACAGATAAATTTATCTGTATGAAGAACACTGTGCCTTTTCAAAACATGTATAAAGTACACAGATAAATTTATCTGTATACTTATTTATGCAAACAGACAAATTTATCTGTGTACCTTTTTAAAACACGTATAAAACACACAGATAAATTTATCTGTCGTGCATATTTATACAGGACAGATAAATTTATCTGTGTGCATTATACATATTTTGAAAATGCACAGATAAATTTATCAGTTCTAAGGTCCAATTGGATCTCGCGGATTAAAATTGGATTTCGCGCGCTAAAATTTTTATTGGTGTATGAAAAATAAAATCGCTACTATTTTAAGAACCTAAGACTAATTTTCCGTTTAAAAAAATATATAGTTCTCAATTTCACTTGAAGAGAGAATTTCAAAAAGTAATCTTTTTATCAAATGCTAAATATTGTTTTTTATTAAAAAAAACAAATAAAAAAACAAATAAAATAAGCCAAACAAACCAGGCCTGAATTATGGAACAATCATCAAGGTCATTAATCAATGATGCAGGGAGAAGTAAAGGCTGGGCATGGGCATGCATTGTCAAATTTTACAGAACCATTCAAGGATGGATGGTCCTAAACAGTAACCAAGTTAACTAATATCTCACCTGGACAAATACATCAAAAGTTACATGTAATTCAGAAAAAATTGAGAAACTGTTCCTAGTTGGTCAATGCAATTTTAAGCATCAAAATGAAATCCAATTTCGGAGCCCGAAAAGGTAGATCATCTGGGATAGTAGTGAGGGTGCACCTGCAATAAATCGTAAAATCGAAATTTCGACTTCAGTTCTTACTGGCACCTGGACTTAAATTGATACCTGCAGTTGGCAATAATTGCAGGTATATGTAGGTTTACTTCTCAACAATGGGTCTAATGTGGCGCAGGAGATTCTTCGATCACCAACGAAATAAATAAAAGAAAATCCAGTTATAGGTACTACACTTCAAATTGAAGTGGTCAGTCTATTGATAAGAAAAATGGAATGTTGAGATACATTTAACTAGAGTTGGTAATTGAATTCCATCCTATGTTATACATGAAGAACAAACAGCTTGAGATTTTGAAGAAATGGAAAATGAAAAATCACTATTGGAACAAAAGATGGTCATAAAGTCGATCCAAGAGTGCACTTCCAGATGAACAAAATTCTTCATACAAAGAGGAAGACAAGGAAGGGAAAAAAAAAGATCATGTAAATTAGTAAATAAGCAAAGATCTAATCTACCTCCTACACCGCCATGCCGATACTGAGAAAAGAGCTCGATCTTGCCAGCAAACCACCACACAGCCCTTCTCTTCCTTGATCCTATACCCGTCGCAACCATAACTCTGCAGCAACCTCCTTGCTTGCAACATGCCATAATAGCTCAAAGGTACGCTCCCAAAACCTGCCAAATCAAACCGTTGAATCCACTTCTCAAGCTTTTCATGCCTCTTATTTCTCTCAACTCCCTCGCATGATACAATGTTTTTGATTTCCTCCCCAAATAGCATCTTTTCAACCTTCAGTCTCTCCAATGATGTTCTTGGCAAAGTAGATTCCAAACAATCAAATAATGCCGCGTAGAAGTACAATGACTCCAATAGCCTCTCCATGAGAGTTGATCCATTATGGTTCGAATCTTGCTCTGTAACCACCATGACCTTTGGAGACAAACCCCACAAGGCGTTAAGGAAGCTATTCATCTTCGCTGAAGTATTTAAGGTCAGTGGCAATAAAGAACCCGAGTCATAACTATATCCATTAGCCAAATCCTTCTCAAGCAACTCGCCAAAAGTGCCTTGGTTCATTTGCAGGGCTTTTTGGAAGTTAACACTATTGGCATTCTTTTGTGTCAGTGGTGATTTTTTCCTAAGGAGTTCATCGTCACTTGCCAAAAGGGTATGCAATTGTAGAACCGAGCTAATCGCCAGAGCCTCCCCAGTTTTAACACGCAGTTTCTCAATTTCAAGATGCTCTAATTTGCTAACAATCTGATTGAACTGAAATGGGATATCCAACTTCTCGGCTTCTTCAGTCAATATAAGAGCCATTTGCTCCAACACTTCTTTCCGTTGGTGAACCCCCGTGATTCTCAAATGGGGTGGGCCTTCAGGACGAGCACTCAAGTCTTGAAGAAGTGCACGCCACTGTGCAGGCTCACTTGCATTTAGATCAATCACATGAACCATCTTTTCCCCTTCCATGGCTTCAATAATAGCTTGATTTGTGATCACAAAAGCCACCTTCAAGAAGGGAAACAACTCGAAAAACAGTTTCCTCACAAGAATTTCCTCCGACACGAAAGAGATTCTAGTGGAATGGAGGGCTTTGTAAATACCAGGCCAAGTTTTGAGGATCCGTTCAGCAAGTGCCTCAGTAAAGTAGGCGGCAATGCGTTGCATTGTATCGCCCTCGGCACAGGCAAGTTGGGAGATTTGGTCAAGGGTGGTGTTGGCATTCTCAAGACTCCCAGTGGCTACATGGTTTGCACAAGCAAGCAAGAGATGGATCAAATACAGGCCCCGCTCCTCGGATTTGAGCTCTTTGAGCCACGAGTATGGTGATCCGAAGCCAGGTGAAAGCGACATCGTGGAAAAGGCTTGGAGAGGTGATGAAGTCACAGATGATGACCCACCATCTTTAAACATTGGAGTATATAAAAATCTAGAGGAATTGGGTAACAACAAATGATGGAAATTCTCAAACAAGAGACAGATTTAGAGTGGATTCACAGAAGAACACAAATATGAGCTCTTAACAAATGTGAACACAATTAGGTACTATAAAGGTGCATCAAACTCTTTACGCAAAACCCAATTTGGAGGAACTCGCAAATATGAGAACAAATCTTTTTGGGCATTCACGAGGAGTGAAGAAAAGAAGGTAAAGTTCTAACTTATAACCAGTAATTCAGATAAAAGCAGCAGAAAAGTGAAGAACAGTCGAACAAAAAGAGAGGGTTTGATTCAACAACTAGAACATCTAAATTAGAGACAGTTAACCAGAAATCAAATCATTACCAAACAAGTTAAATTTGGCTTCTAACGTTTCAACGAATCAGATCAGATTCACAATCACCAAAGAACAGAAACAGAGATCACAGAAAAACAGTACCAGAACTAGCTCCCCAATATTCCCCTGAAGAACTCGCAAACCATAGAAAGAAACAGCAATCCCTTACTGGGTTTCAGAATTCATCAAGAACCCATTTGAAGCCCCAAGAGAATTCACTTAGTTGCGTCTCTTATCTCTCTGTTTGAAACTATTCTGAGATTCTGAGTTTCGTTCAGATTTTATTCTTGAGAGAGAGAGAGTGAGAGAGAGAGAGAGCAGCTGGTTCTCCAATTGATGCCTATCAATGACTTCTTCGGTGCTACGTTGTCGACAATGCGTGGGGGGTTGTTCTTGTCGTTACTGTTTTGGTGTCCTTCCCCTTTCAGAGGAATATGGAATTTCTGAGAAGGAGCGCCTCTGCACTTTCTCTATCCAAAGTAGGGGTACGCCGATAAGGGTTGTTTGGCGTTACTTCTCCTATTGACTTTTAACTTTTTATTATTAATTTTAATAATAAATTATAAATTTTTTTAAAAATATTTACAACTTATATTACAAGTATTAGCTATTTTTGTTCTATTTTAACTATAATTTAATATATTTATTAAATATTTATAATTTTTATTACAAACTATAATTTATAAACAGTACCAAACACCAACAATAGGCTAACCCAATATGTTAATTTGAACTCCTCAATTCGCATCAACCCAACCCATTTATGCCATTTTGTGTTATCCTATTTTGTGTGGATTGATAAATTGAACCGAGTGAGTTAGGTCTAGAAAACAGAAAGAATGAATTACTTTCCATTTATAGTTTTTCAATCCATTCGCTTAATGTGTATATAAATTTTTATGTTCTATACATAAAAATCATAACTTATTATATATATATTAACTCAAGATACATTAGTCCTAAAGTTAAATCAATTTACATAATCTATTCGTTGTTTATCATTCGGCTCTCTCTTTTTTTTTTCTTTCTTTGATTCTTGGTTACTGATTGATCTCATTTGAGTAAATAACTTATTGGCTTATTTAACTTACAAGAAGTCAAATAAGAAATTTCGTTTGGTTTGCCAAATAAACAAATAAGCAAATAAGTTAAATAAGTCAAAAATAAATTAAAAATAAGTCAAATAAGTCAAAATAAACAAATAAGTAAATAAGCAAGTGTCTTTCCAAAAAAAGCAAATAAGCAAGCATGCCAATTGAGCTAAACAACGTTGCTGATTCATATTTTTACTTATTTGTCAATAAACAAATAAGCAAATAAACAAGTCACCCAAATAGGACAATTGTTAATTGTTGTTAATGACTTAATACTGATGATAACTTAAACTAATATGTTAAAATTTTTTACTTAAAATTTACAGTTAATATAGTTTTAAAAAATCTTTCACCTACTAAGAATGAGAAATGTAAGAATTTTTTTTTCCCCAACTAAACCCCATTAATTCAATCCCTGCACACCACTATTCTAAAGTAAACTTTCACCTGACTCCAAAACTTGTCTCTCTCTCTAAACTTCTTCATTGTTGTTTTTTCTTTTGTCTCCACCTAGTGTGGATGTGGAATCAGGAGCTGGCCAAAGACTTTTTTATTCCCCAATCCCTGCTTGACTCCAAACATGCCCTAACAAAGCCAAACCATGCCTTCCTTATATTGTGTTTCCTAGTGGGGGCAACTGTGAGGAATGCAAGCAATCTTTCCAAATGCTGCCAAACTCTCATTTTGTTTTCTTTGCAGATCCAAAGACCTCCAAATTGCTATTATCTTCTCATTTTAGACATTTCAGACAGGAAGACAAGGTGGTTAAGGAAACATCCAAAATCCAAAAGTAGATGCCAAATTTATCTCCCCCTTGTGGGAGTGGGGTCATAAAGGGGCATGCTCATCTTCATGTAAATAAAATAAATATATGTATACACAACAAAAATATATATAATATACTTTCAATTATAATTGTTTAAATGTTGAAAAACAATTTGCACTTATAGAGTGAATATTTTAACTTGTAATCTTATCTTGATGAAAATCGTTGATACATCATAGGCATTTTTTTGTTAAAGATTAGGTGAAGGACTCCTCTTTATTTATAGGCAATGATAGCTTTTTGTCAAAGAGTACCAATTGCACCTATTCATAATAGGTACCTATTTACAAAAAGATGTAACTTTTCACCAATAATTTTTATATATCATACGTATTTTTTTTTACCAATCACATATTAAATAATACAAATAATTATAAATACATATGTGGACCATAGTAAAATTTTCTTTAATGAAGAAATTCTTACACTTCATTCTAGCTAGAAGAGAACTATCATTAAAATATTCATTAACTTGTGATGTCATTTTTTTTTTGATAATTCGGTATTTAGGTCAATTTATACGCACCTCGACTAATCTCAAAATCTTAAAATTAATCGCCAAGTAAACCTCGTATGGCCCGGAAGTGATTTGAACAGGTGAGTTTGAGGTGCAAACCCAAAACTTAATTAATCAGTTGAGCTATCTCAAGGTTAACTTGACATGTCATTGCTCTACCATGAAAAATCATTCAGGTTTAAGAAGATAGTTTATTGGTTTTTTATTTAATTTATTTTTATTTTTAGTATGTTCTTATTATTTAATCAGAAAAATCTTACTCTTTGAAATTCTCTCGCCTAGACAAACTAGTGAAAAAAAAATTAATCACAACATAAAAAAATAGAAAATGCAAAAATAAATCAAAATAAGCCAATAAATTGATTTTTTTTGCTTATTTTCATATTTTGTGAAGTTTTTTTTATCTTATGGCCAAAAAAATACTTTTAAAATTTTTCTCATTGATACAAATTAAAAAAATAATTAAATAACAAAAATAAAAAAATAAATCAAATGACCTAAATTTGACTCAATCCAGCCTCAAAGATTTCAACACAGTCCACATCTTTGATTTTGAACACTCAGGATCAAACTTTCTGACTACTTCCCCTTTCTCCCAAACCTCTAACGTCCTTTGAACCAAAAAAAGAAAAAAGAAAAAAAGAGAATCTCAAATTTTATGGGTTTTTTCATTTCCGGACTATATAAATTAGATACTTTTGTGTGTGTATATATA
>JAULJZ010000009.1:10209996-10230064 GCA_032270985.1 Heliamphora pulchella | reverse complement strand
TGAGTTTAAGGATGTAGTTTTATATTAGGATTGTGGCCTTTTGCACTACTTTTCTTTCCCATCCTCATCAGGGCTTACGGATTTATTCCTTTTTCGGACAATTAGTAGAGGATATGTTCATGCAAATTATAAGCAACAAATTAACAAGATATATAAAAATCACACCCCGGTGACCTTCTTGCAGCTGAGCAAGAGAAACAGCAATCTTGGCACCAACAAGTGCATTGTTTTTCACAAGAGCAATGTCTAAGAAATCACTTGTTAAGGAAATTCATGAAATAAAATAAGATACTTTTACTGATGACAACTATGAAGAATTAGGAAATAGAAATTACTCATACAAATGCAGATTATTTCAGCCTGTCTTGTCTCCATCATGGCTAAGTTAATTCACTAGAATACGAAATATCCAAAGTATATCCGTGTTCTTTGAGGATCAGGTAAAAGGATACTTGAAGACAAAGAGGCTCCTCCAGTTAGTTCATTCACTCTAGCAAGCAAGAATGGAGTTTCAGCATTTCCTCTTATGCCCTTATCCCTGTGGTTCCGGCCTTGAAAAAATAAGGTACATAGGGAGAAGTAGTACGAAACAACTAAGGAGCAATATGGTACTTCACAATTTTAATAATAATTGATAAAATAGGGTTTACCGAGCTTCTTTGAGAGCTCTTTGTATTGCATACTCTATTAAACTTCCTGAAGCAGAATGTTCTTTTGGAATTGGGACTGCTATCAAAATACCAGTTCCAAGCTTGAGCTTCATATGTGCATCTGCAATTATGAACGATAAAAATATTCAAAGAAAGTAAGAAATATCTTTATAAATACAATAACGATGAATTAGGTTGATTACCACTTGCCTATTAACCGAGCACAGTCTTCTGGTGTGTCAATCTGACAAGGTGCCTGCATTTTTTTTACAACAAAAATCAACAATATTGTTACAGTAAGCCAAGAATTGAATAGAATAGAGGTGTTTGAAATTCCCATGACGCATTTTAAATATAATATAATATCATTTCAAAAAGGATTAAAACATCAATCCACTTTCGTTGCATAAGTCATTATTACTTCTTTCCTGGTTTTGTTTCTTTTTCACATTTTTCATTTGGGAGCAAAGAACAAAATTTCGTTTCATTTTCATCGAAATGGCAGAAAAGTTTCCATTTCCTAGGAAACCAAAACGAAATATTGATATAATATCAATATTTCAATGTTTCCACCGAAAGCTAATCGAAACTCATCAAAGCAATAAGTTGTTTCGACAGTTATTAGGAATATCCAACAATATTCATATCTATTTGCCACTTTGTTGAGAGAGAGAGAGAGAGAGAGAGAGAGATTTGGGAATAACAAAACGATCTTAAATTTATTAAAGAATATGAGAAATTAGAAAGGAGAAGAGAAAAGATACTAAGAAGAAATAAAACAAGTATGATTAAATCACTTATCCTCTTTCTTTGTTCCCCCTAATGTAATCTTTTGCAATGATTGCCACATATATTTTTAATTTCCTTATAACCCCTAATACCACTACTAAAATTTTCATTTATAATGTTTGTATCATTTTAATCCCTTCATGGTTTTATGTAGCGATGAGATATTTGACATTATTTTTACTTTCATTTAGTATCAATACCAATTCAATTATAGTGTAGTTTTCTATAGTCTAATACTCGAAAATGAATATGTAGCCCTTAAAAATATTCAATCATTGATTTATTAGCCTTAAAACAAATATATATATATATATATATATATATATACTTTAATTCATATTTCCAAATGTTTCTTTAT
Organism: Heliamphora pulchella; assembly: GCA_032270985.1. NCBI lineage: Eukaryota > Viridiplantae > Streptophyta > Magnoliopsida > Ericales > Sarraceniaceae > Heliamphora > Heliamphora pulchella. Next base: position 10,228,267 of record JAULJZ010000009.1, on the reverse strand, counting down.
GTTCCTAATTTCTTTTCTTTTTTCAAATTTCTATCATATTTTTGAAACATTTCCAAAACCAAACCGACCGAAACGAGATTTTAATCCTTGTTTTGGGGTCAAGGATTAGTTGGGGAAAGGATGAGAGAGGAAGTGTAAAACATAGATCGGTAGAAACAGTATCATTTGACTTATCTTACAACTCATTTACAATGAAAATAACATCAGTTTCTTCCAAAATATTAACATAATATAGTCACAAAAGAGAAGGGCACAAAAATAAAAGAAAAAAGAAGGAAGAAGGAAGAGTATTTCCCTTCTCTTGTCAGAGTAACTTAGGATACTTGTAAACCATGTATTGACCAACCATTATTTAAGAGGTGCACTCGTATTTAATGACTTAGGGCACCAGTTACAGCTATGTAATAAATTCAAGCGTCAGTCCATTCATCAAAGCGTTTATTGCTCATGACTTTTAGTAAGCCCCCATGCCAAGTTGGCTCACAAAATTTTCCCATTGTTTTTAGTGGATAGCTTTATGCTTGAAGCCAAAGGTGAAAGCTGGCACAATAGTGGAGACTCCATGTTACTAGGTTAACTAGATTCATCATCTTCTAAAGTTTAAAACAGAAAACCTTATTTGAAAGAATTATCATTGCAGTTATCATTGCAACTACTGAATTTAACAAGATAAGGTGAGATATACTGCATCTACATACCTTACAGCCACTTGTTTCTGTGAAAAATGCGGGAAATTCGTCAGTATTATAAGCAGCAACACAAACTCCTTCAGTTTCCTGTAACATTGTGACAAAGTACAGTCGATCACATAATGAGTAGATTAATGGTGTTTCACATGATATTAGGAGATAAAATGTTAAATACCAAATACTCAAGGGTTCTGGGAATATCCAATATTGATTTTACACCAGCAGAGATTACTGCTATAGAAGTCCTTCCAAGTTCCGTAAGATCAGATGATATATCCATTGCTGAAACCACAAAATAATAATAATAATAATTAAAAAGGATGATAGAACTGATGTCAGAGAGAGATGATTTATTGCGGTTCGAATCCTTATGATTAACTAGATACTAATAAATTATGTTTAAAGGGAGTAACAAAAGGTACACTGATGTGATAACAGACATGTATAATAGAGCCATCACAACAATTATATCACCCGCAGGAGAAACAAGTGAATTCGCAATTACATTAAGATTTGATCAAGGATTTATTTTGACTCTTTGAGTCTTTATCTCTTTGCCTTAGTAATGGATAAATTGACTAGACATAACCAAGTGGCCTTTAACCCAACAGTTTGGGTGTTAGCCTTCCAAATGAGAGGTTTAGAGTTCAAATCTTGCCAAGTACAAGAAATGAGAGCGAGTGTAAATATTTGCCGCTCAAAAAAAAAAAATTGACTAGATATATTCAGGATGATATTCGATGGTGTATGTTATTCGCTGATAATATTGTCTTAGTGGATGAGACTAAAAGTAGAGTTAACACTAAGTTAAAAATGAATAGAGCAGCTTTGGAGTCAAAAGAATTTTGTGTAAATAAAAACAATACTGAATATACAGAATATTATTTCAATGGTAATAGGAGCATTAATAGTGAAAAAAAAAATATTCAAAACCAAGACTTAGCTAAAAGTGACTATTTTCGTTATCTAGGTTTAATTTACTAACAAATATGGAGAGATTGCAAATAATGTAACCCATAGAATCAAAATTGATTGACTCAAGTGGAGGGATATTTTCAGCGTTCTATGTGATCGATGGATGCCTATAAAGATTAAAAGAAAAATTTTATAAGACAACTATTAAACTAGCGGTTCTATATGGAACAGAATCTTGAGCCACTAAAAAAGATCACATAAATAAGATAAGTGTTGTTGAAATAAGAATGTTAAGGTAGATATGTGGTAAGATTAGAAAAAATAAAATTAGGAATGAAATGATTATGGAATGGTTGGAGTTGCATCAATTGAGGACAAGTTGAGAAAAAATAGATTATGGTGGTTTGGGCACATACAACGCAGACCAATTGATGCAGACTGTAGTAAGAAAAAGTGACAAAATTATGGGTAATAAAAATACTAAGAGAAGGGGTAGACTCAGATTGACATAGGATACTGTATTAGAAAAAGATATGAACTTATTGAAACTAACTGAATATATTTTTAACAAACCGTTCGTTAGCTGCTGATTTCATCTGTTATCGTAAGGGAGAGTCTTTCTCTTCCTCTACTCTTCCTATGTCACCCTCTTCCCCCTCTAATCTACCTTTACAAGTTTATCAACGATCTCGAGATAGGCTCATCGTCTTGTATGGCCCAAATTCTTCATCTTCTTCAGTAGAGGTTTTTATCTCGTTTATTCCTACTTCTTATGACTTACCAATTGCTTTGCATCAGGTAAACATACATGCACCCAACATCCTATTGCTCACTTTGTGTCTTATGCTCGTTTGTCCTCTTGTCTTCATTCCTTTACTTCTCCTTTGTTGCCCATTTTTATTTCTACTTCTTACAAGTAGGTTGTGTCCTTATCTTGCTGCAAACTTGCTATGAATAAAGAAATAAGTGCCCTTTAGAAGAATCAAACTTGGGAGCTTACGACTCTCCCACTTGAGAAGCAAGCAGTGGGATGTCATTGGATCTATACAGTAAAGTACCTTCCAAATGGTTTTGTTGAGCATCTTAAGGCACGTTTGGTCGCTAAGGGCTATACTCAGACCTACAGTGTTGATTACTTGGAGATTTTTTCTCCAGTGGAAGTAGCGCGCCTTAACTCTATCTGAATTCTTCTATCTATTGTTGTTAGTCGCTCTTGGATGTTATATCAGGTTGACATTAAGAATACTTTTCTTCACTGTGATCTTCAGGGGAAAGTCTATGTGGATCAGCCCCTGGCTATGTTCTGCCTGGCAATGAGCACCTTATTTGTCGCTTGCGTAAGGCTTTATATGGTCTGAAGCAATCTCCTGATTCTCCTCATGCCTGATTTGATTGCTTCAGCTCAGTTGTCATTGCTTACGGTTTTTGGCGTTCCACATCTGATCATTCAGTTTTTGTTCATCATTCTTCTGCTCGTACTATTGTGCTGATTGTTTATATTGATGATATCATTCTTTCTAATGATGATTCCACTGGTATAGCTGCTTTAAAATAACATTTGGCTCAACATTTTCATACCAAGGATTTAGGCACTTTCCATTATTTTCTTAGGATTGAGGTTGTCCATTCCTCCCAGAAGATCTCTTTATCCCAACATAAGTATATCCTTGATCTTCTCTCTGAGATTGGATTGCTTGGTGCTCATCTAGTTGATACATTTATGGATTCTCCTATTAAGCACAATGTTGAACGGGGAGAAGAACCATTTCTGAAAGTTGGTCATTATTGGCAGTTTGTTGAAAAGTTAATTTATCTTAAAATTACTCGTCCTAATATCACATATGTTGTCGGTGTTGTTAGCCAATTTACGCATGTTCCTCGTCAACCACACTTTAATGTTGTTTTTTTGTATTCTTCGCTACTTGAAACGTGCCTCAAGTCATGGATTATTATATCATCTATCTGATCATTTGTCTGTGGTTGGCTTTAGTGATGTTGATTGGGCTGGTAATCGCTTTGATAGGCAGTCCACCTCTGGTTATTGCACTTTTGTTAGTGATAATCTTGTCACTTGGCATAGTAAGAAACAAAATGTTGTTGCCCGTTCTAGTGCTGAAGCAGGGCATCTTGCTATGGCTTATATTGTTTCTAAAATGTTGTGGGTTCGTTCTCCTTTTCAGGACTTCAGCATCACGTCTTCTCATCCTATTAAAATGTTTTGTGACAATCAAGCAGCTATATTTATTACTAATAATCCTGTGTTCCATAAGCATACTAAGCATATTAAGGTTGACTACCACTTTATTCGAGACTTAATGATGACGAAATAAATTGTCACTTCCTATGTTCACTCAAATAATCAACTAGGTAATATTCATACCAAACCGTTAGCTGCTTCTAGTTTCCAGTGACTTTTTTTCAAGGTGGGCATGTTTGACCTTTATGCTCTAGCTTGAGGGAGAGTGTTAGATAATTACTTATACTTGTTAGGGTCATTTGATAATTATCTTAGAGTCTCTTATATAAATACTGATGTGGTGTAGAAGTTAAAATTGAGCCTCATTATTTTCTCCTAATAATATTTCTGTCTTTTTCTCTTTTTCTTTCTCTTCTCCTTTATCCTTAAATTGCTGCTTTACGATTCAACTATGACCATTGAGAGTCTATCTGCATCTCGATGGCACATGTTGAGAAGGCTGGTGATACAATTTTTTACAATCTCACCCGTAGGTAATATGATAAGCATCCACTTTCTTCATGAGAAGCATGTCACATGGCTAGAGTTGTTACTTGGCACCTAAGAATATCCTGATACACGGCCAAGTTCAGCCTTTTCATTGCACAAACACTTGCAACATAGGCAAACATGCACACTCTAATAAGCACGCTTGAGGGAGGAGAATGCCAAGATATTTTTAGATGCCCAACTTGTTTTACAAAGCTTACTGTCTTACATTACAACTCCAGGATGACTCAGTATCAAGCCAAGCTTCTGCTCTATTAGATAAACTGCAGTTTAGACAAAAGCATCAATTCAGCAGATAGGAGCCTTTATTAGTGGCTCTGTCGTTGCAACATCTAAACTGATGTGCATGCCGTTCTATCTAATACGTGGAATCCATGGCAACAAAATATATATCTAGAAGCATGTTATATTTTCCATATGTAATCTTACTGATCTCTCCATGTCTATGCACTCCACCAATACCCCCTGTAACAAAGACAGATATGCCAACCTGTAGAAATTGTATACCTCAAGATTAGCAAAACTATTGAAAGGAGACAATTATGTCCATGACATATTGGTAAAAGCAAATTGAAGAAATCACCAAAGAATTCAAGGATTAAAGCAGTCACCAAAGAAGCAAAAATCATAGAGGCAGAAACAGTGGTTGCACCATTTCCTCCGGTAGCCACCTAAAAAGAACGTAATAGGCCAACTTAGTTGATCAAATATAAGAACAGATGTTATGCACTTCACCAACAAGACCTTCTGATGATACAGATAAACATTTAACTTCAATAGATGCAAGACACTGTGTAAACTCAAAAACTACAACAAAGCGGAAGAGGAAGAGGAAAGTTCAAACATGAGAACAATAGTCCATGCTTACTAGAGGGAACGCTCAATTGACTACAAGCGGTCAGCACTCAATGTCGACAAAAAGATTGAAATGCAAAATTTTAGCCACTGAACAATAAAACATGCATCTCAAGACATATGCCACAAACATCCACGATGCTAATAGTGTTAATTAATTTATATGAAAAATGATTTCTTTCACTAAAATTTGTGGGTCTGAAGCCCCCCGATTACATAAACAGAATAATAGACCATTAGTGTTTCAAACCCTGAATCTAAGATACCGTATGGTTACAATATCCAAGATAAGCGTAAAGATAAACCACGAATCTAGATCTTTAAGAGTTCCAGAAGAGTCCCGTTCAATGTATCGTAAAGATAACTTACAAAAAATTTGCATATTTCCCTCTACAGCTAAGATACTTTGTACAGCTCGATGACTCCCCTTTCTGTATATGATGGTCTTCCTATTTATAGAGGTTCATTGATACATTTTCCCTCATCAATGATTTGAACTTGAACAAGATTAAGATAATCATACTACAAATTTAAACACAAAACTATCATATATCGTATTTTGTGGGTTTTATCATTTTTGGAGTTCGACTTCAGGCAATGCACATCTTAATTTTGAATTCAAACCTGTTTGGTCAACATCACATTTTGAGCTAAGGGTGGCCTTGATGGGGAACAGAAAAGATATCTCTACGGATTATTTGCATTTGATCATAGAGGATATTTGAATCTTGTAAATTGTAATTATTTTAGATTTAAGTTTAATTTTAATTATTTTGAATTTGTTTAGATAATATTGATTTATTTTGATAAGATTTGTTTAGATAAGATATTTCATATTTTTTTTGTTATCCCAATGGTCTATTTAAAAGCCTTCAGTTTGTATTTTGGATCATTGATTGATTGATTGAATACATAATATTTTCTTAGAATTGGTATGAATTTCAGTTCAACCCTAGGTAGGGATTCCTAGATTCTTTTAGGTGCGGAGTCCTAAAAGATTATTCATCATCGTACTGTATCAACTTGGTATTAGAGTAAACGATCTTTTTTTTTTTTACTTTTTCTTTTACCCTATCATATAGTCAAAAAACAAAAATCAATTTTTTTTCTTTTTTTTTCTGGTGTCTATTGTCATCATAAAAAAAGAGAGATGTAAAAAATAGAGTTGGAAAAAAAACAGTTTTGTCTTCATCCCAAAACCCTAAACTGCCATTTTTACACCAAGAGAAGCTTTACCAATGCGGTAATCCCAAAGCCATTGCCAGCGACCCCAAAGCCATACTCAACGACCACATCAACAGCACCACCACTCCTCGTCGATAGCCCACGTCACTAAATCGTAGCCGACCTCCATCGCCATCAGATCCACACTAAACCCTAGCTGCCATCACCGGGAGGCCCCATCCACCACCAGTTCCAATGTCCCTCGACTCCACCAAATCGGGCATCCATCACCGCCGGCGATCCACTCCAAAACAAGGCACTTCGCATCAAAGAATTTGTCATTTCAGCGCACCAGAGGTCGCAATTTCCCCCTTCGGCAACCTCCACGTTCATCAGCAATAGAGCCACACCCCTAGTCAGCGACGAAGTCTAGAGAACGCGATTTCACCGTGAACCAACATCGACAAATCACAACCAACCATCGTGACCCCAGTCGGCATCAGATCTACCCAGCCCTCTCCTGTCAACAACCTTCCAACCGCTGTCAGTCACCTCCTTCAACACCAGGGTTGAAACCCTAGTCGGTGGCGACAAATCGCGATCAACTCATCGCAACCCCAGACCCATCAGATTCCACTACGACTTAGCATGCTTGGAGTTTCAATTAAATATTGGAAAAAAGCAAATATTTTTCATTAGAAAAATTGCATTAATATTATATTCTTTCGAGAATTTATAAATTTTGCTAAATATCTGTCTTGTGTTCTCATTAATCCTTTTTTCCTAAATCATTATGAGTTATCGTGATCTATATCCTGTCTTTCTCAACATAGACCAACAAGATCCTCTTTTCCTCATCATACTATGACACAAACATGGAATCATCTTTTTGATAGCCCTCGGCATAGATATCTGAATCATCTTACTCGTGATAGAGATCCTATTCAATCTACTCAACATATTCGCTCTGTTTTACTTAAATATCTGTAGTTCCCTCCAATTGTTGTTCATGACCAAGTTACCAGTGATTTTCACACAATTGCACATTGTGGAGAGAAAAAAGAATAAAATTGCCATTGATGAGAATTTTCCTATCAACTATCGTTTCTGAGTCTTACATTTGAAAAGAAAAACTTGTGATTGAGCCACATCCACAGCCTTACGAAGTAATTTGGAACAATATTTTCAAATTTTTAGTTTCAACGAGATGTTTGATGCCAATCAATATGGGCAATCTATACATGGACAATGTTTATTGTGACATCCTAGCCTTACATGGTGACGATGTTTTTCTTAGTCGTCCTTGGATGTGTGACACTAAACAACCAGAAAATTGTTATCGAATTTGGTATGATGGTAAACGCATCTTACTCAAACCTCTACCACCCAAAGTCAAAAATCATGAACTATTATCCTCATCCGCTTCTCTGGTGCCCACCTGTTCCAATTTCGTCCCTAATTTACTAAGAACACGAGTCTCATCACATAGAAATTTTAATTGATCAGGATGTTTCTATTTGCCTATCAGTAAACGTAATTGACCAACCTAACGTTAGTAATGTGTCAAATACTTGTCACAAAGCGGGACCAAAAGACCTACTTGAACATTTACCTTTTGAGAGTCATGCTGAGTTGAATTGTCAAGATAATGAATTCTTATCCTCTAACTCTATTTGTGATAATTGTCTTTGTTCATCCATCTCCCAATCTTTTCGCCGCATCAATCAGCAGTAATCTATCGCTAATCCAGTCTCATTCAGTTGTCTCCCCACCTATCCAAACAACTGCTCTTACTTATATTTCCCATACATTGGACCTTTATGCAAATTTACTTGAATTTTCATTGAATATGGGTACTAATGTTAATTTTCTCGTGGAGAATTTAATTCTTTTTCGAAACATATTGGCGCCTTTTTATATTACCCACAAGTGTGCAGAAAGATGTTCTATCCTTGGAGGTTTCTTAATTCTTCGCGCCTCATCACAGTTCTAACTCGCAGGAGTCGAGTTCTTCTCAGCAGGGAAGAAATGATGGAGAACATAAATAATATCTCTATAGATTATTTGTATTTGATCCCGAAGGATATTTGGATCCTATAAATTGTAATTATTTTTCGATTTAAGTTTAATTTTGATTATTTTAGATTTGTTTAGATAATATTGGTTTGTTTTGATAAGATTTGTTTATATACGATATTTCATATTTATCTTTTGTTATCCCAATGGTAGCCTTCAGCATGTATTTTAGATCATTGATTGATTGATTGATGGATTAAATAAACAATATTTTCTTAAGATTGGTGTGGATTCTAGTTCAACCCTATATGAAGATTCCTAAAGAATTGTTCGTGATCGTGCTACATTAGGCATGTTGGTGTCATCATTTGTATGAAGAATGAAATCATGATGTCAATGTTTTATAGACACCGAGGCCCAAGGACTAATGACTAGATTTATCTCCCTCCTGATAATTATGATAATTGATCTAGAATTTTCTAAAGCCATTTGATTTGAGTTTTCTGTTTTTAAATTTTTAGGTTTTTTCTTGCTATTTTATCTAATTTGGAGCACAACCCATTGAATGTATTTGTTGGTTGGAATTTATTGAAGAAATGGTTGTGCTCAAAAACTCATATAAGGTTTATTTGTTGATCTATAGGGTTTTCCAAATTAATTTTTTTGTGCGTGTGAATTGGGGTTCCAGCTCCATTATAGTTGTATCGTTACAAACTTACTGGCTTGGACTTCTCATGATTTGATTTGATTTAGTTCTTTTTCTAGTGGTGGCATTGATCTGAGCATATTTAAGTAATTGATACGCGACGCACAAGTAAAAGTGAAAATAGAGCAACAGTGAGAGCATCCTTTGTACAAGTACCTTGACAGCAAGAGCGTCTCTAGAGTGCGTGTACATAGGCGCATGTTAATACGTATACTTATAATATAAACATGCAGACACTGTGTACTATATGTTTGTAGTTCTGTATACATTTGGCATTGATCTGAGCATATTTAAGTAATTGATACGCGAAGAATAAGCAAAAGTGAAAACATAGCAACAGTGAAAGCATCCTTTGTAGAAGTACCTTGAGAACGAGAGCGTCTCTAGAGTGCATGTGCATAGGCGCATGTTAATATGTATACTTATAATATAAGTATGCGGACACTATGTATTATATGTTTGTAGTTCTGTATATATTTACTCTCAACAACAATATTATTATAAAAAAAAATTAAAAGATATTTAAGCCATTAAATATGAATTTTTTATAGTTTGCTTTTCATTAGTAAAAGAGAAATGTACCCTAACACCCAACTTTTTTAGTGACATGATGGAAACTGGCATAGAAGGTCTGCAAAAGATCTTGGAAATAATTTCTACAGCTATGTTGTAGAAATGTTCAAGAGTGTCCAATAACTAAAGTCTGATACAAACAAAAGCCTTTTCAAGAAGTTTTTCATAATTTTAAGTTTATTCAAAAGAATTACATTAACCATATCCCACAAATTCATGATTATTTTCTATATGTTAAGAATGATGCATTCCAGTGCCATAGCAAGTCATGCATTAAGGAGTGACCAATAAGCTTTCACCAAGCATCTTCCGTAAACATTTAAACCATATCCAAATCAAAAATTACACATTCACAGTAGCAAAACAAAAAATGTCCATGATATATTGGTAAATCCAACAATAATAGGTTGCTTGTTTTAGAGTTCTACTCACAACATGTGCAATGTCCCTGCGAGCTGTCTTTCGAGCTTTGTTTCCCAGATTAGCCAGCCTCTCAAGTTCTTCAGCACTCAAACCTGCAATTTAGTTCTGCAATGTCAGATAGTTTGTGAGACCCTATACCGTTTTTTTTTTTTTGATATATATGCATATTCGGTGTTTTTCGGCACGTTTAGACGTTTTCGCTTTAATATGCTTATATGCGTTTTGATGCTTCTTTTAGTTTAAATAAACATGCGGGGTTGGTCCCAAGGGTTGCGGGGAGTTACAGTGCAAATTTTAAAAATTCAAAAAAAGACATATTTTGGAGGCCTATAAATATCTGGAATTAGATATTTTCAAAACTTAACGACTAAGTTTCCTCCTTTTTCTCTTCACCTTCTCTCTAACTTCTCGGGGGCCCGGGGCTTGGTTTGTGACGGACCAACAGCCGATCTTTGTTAGAGACATCGTGCTCTACGCATCCATCCGGACGGAATTTCATTCCGATAAAACTCGATTTTGCGCGTAGATCGATGCGTCGAGTTTTTAACTCACCGAATTAGGATCCTTGACTATATAGCTGTTAAAGGGTGATATATATAATTATATGCTGTTTCACCGTCTAAAAACGCATGAAAAATGTGTTTGTGTTCGATAAATCGGGTTTTAGTTTAAAAATCATTTTTCGTCATTTCGGTTGGATAGGTTATATGAAATCAGATTTTGAGAATCCCTTTCGAGGTTTTGAGGTTGTTTTGAGTTTAGTTATACCCGTGAGTATCAAAACCAGTGTTTAGAGGCTTGATTTGGAGTTTATATTAGTTTTTCAAAAAACAAAACCTGTGCTGTTTGTCCATTTTCCCGAGACTGGTTTGAAGGGCGCTCAAGCGCTCAGCGGGCCCCTAGCAAGCGCTGCCTTCTGGTGGAGAGGCGCTCAAGCGCTCTGCGAGCGCCGGGTCCGCAGGGCAATTTTTGGGCATTTTTCTTTTGATCATATCTCCCTCATCGGGACTTGAAATTAGGTCATTTTTGTACTCAAATTGAAGACCCGGAAGTCTTCTTTCCAATGACACCTCTCTCACATTAAAATTCTTTTTATAGAAAAAATTATGATCAAAATAGTGAGGGTATGTCAAACTTTCTTAACTGTTTTCCACCCGTTTTTGGCCGAATGTTTTGGGAAAAGGTTATTCTTCATCCTTTTTGGAACTTTTAACAAATTTCTTGTTCTTTGGGAGTTTGTTTGTGGATGATGTACCTTTGTTATCCTTCTGGGTAATTCCCGTAAAGAAGGTCGGTTGGGTGCTTTTGTCTCTCGGGTTGTCGCCCGCAAAGTCAGTATTTACGTCGTGGTGCTCCATATAGAACTTGTCATTACCTAGCGAGTCTTGAATGGCTGGGGTCTAGGGTAATGGACAGGAGTCTATAGTTGTTACCTATGTCCCCTTGTGATGGAGTCAGTACATAAGATCTTATTCTTCTTCTTTTTCCATGATGGTACATTCCGTGAGGGAACAATGTTTTTGGTTACTATTTTTCCTTAACTGTGGTTGATTATTTGCATTTGTTGCAACACCTGGTTTGAAGGATGAAAACATGAGTTTTATGAAATAAAATCGTTTTAAGACTCGTGGTGGTCTGTGGGAAAACTGTTTTGGTTTTTTAGTTGACTACGCTCCCACTCTATATGATTGCATATTTCCTGCTTTACAGTTTTATAGTTTGTTTCGATTGGGCTTCGGCTCAAGGTGTGAGATTTTGTTGTAAAACCTTTTTCAGGTAAGCGTGGCCCTATAGATTGACCTGGTGGTGCCCGGAGGTGGCTGATGACAAGACCATGTTGTCTTGTTTTGTTATGTAGTTTATACCTTTCTGTTTATGTCTCATGTTTATATGTAACATGTTGTAAATCGTATGCTATTCTTATGGTTGTATGCATATTTTAATGCTTTCGAGAAAATCTCGGGGTGGTTATTGTGGCTTTTCGCGTGACCCAAAGTTTGGTGCGTGACAACTTGGTATCAGAGCTCTAGATTCAAATACCTATGAGCTGTGAGAAGAGGGGGCATCACCTTGTGAGAAAAGATGTGTGTGTGCTTGGTTGCCTGTGTTTGGATCATGAGCATGTTGATGCTGTGTATATGTGAGCATGGAGGTTGGACCTTAAGATTGATTAGTCTTGCCTTCGGGCGTTTGGATTAGCAAATTTGGGAGCCAAGTTAGAAATGCATTTCATGGACGTGATTTTTAGCAAGAAATCTAAATAGGTTATCCAAAGTGACGCGTCATTCTTGTCAGTTCTCCTCGGTATTGGTGCTGTGTCTGCATAATCGTTGTGGCTATGTGTTAGTATGATTATGTGGTATATGTTAGAAATAACATGATAGATCGATCTTAGGTTGTCGTGTTTCATGTTTTCTTTCTTTATAACCTGTACCCCTTTCGAGACGACGAGACCATGGTTTGGGTTTTGGATGTGCGACTCGGTTGCTATCAGTTGCAGAGGTACAGTTATAGGTTGAGCGTCGATCGCCTGGTATGTTGTGGAACTCAGTAGTGAGTCGGGTTAAGCCATGTGTGGTTGGCCTCGGTTGGTAAACCATTGAGTGTTTGAGCAGAGTTTTGTTCAGGTGTAGTAGTGCATGGTTGATGGCTTTGGCTTGGGTAGCTAGCTTCTCTTGAGAGTAAATTATCGAAAGTTATGGGATTACGGCCGTATGGAAATGTGAGAGGGTTCCTGCGATGAGTATTAGTTTTGTAAAATTTCTACGGGAGTGTAGGTCAGTGGTTTGGTCGATATCCTAGTGATTAGCAGATCGCATTTGGGAACCATGCTAGGTTCATGTGGTTGGCGTAGTGCTAAGATGACGTATCCTAGGTATGATGTGTCTGGAGGTTGTTTGTGTTCCACCTTATGTTTAGAGATGGATATGTTGTTTGCCCATGGGAACGAAGTGTGGAGTGACGAGGTTCAGTAATGTACCGTGTGATTTGGTTAGCCTGGGGTGATAGGTGAGAAATCGTGGGTTACAATGCCAGTGATCGATGTGTGCTTTGAGAGTGGAAGTGCAGAAGGTGTCTGCATGGTTGTCGAGATTATTAGTAACTCTGGATGAGAGGTCCCAGGACTGGGTTCCCTTTGTTTGACGATGTGCCTTGGACAATGGGCTCGAGGTGGTGATGTGATTGTTGTTTGCCAAGCCGGAGTTAGTGAAGTGAAGTTTTGGACGCAATGGGATGTGTTGTGCTAGATATGCGGATGGATGGTGTCTACGTGCGTGAATGAGGTCTGAGAGTTGAGAGCTCGGTGTAACGGATGGTCTTAGTATTGTGATCGTGGTTGACACCAGCTGTGTGACTGTAGTCGATGTGGCCTCGAGGTAGGACTTATAGAGTTCTTTAGAGACCAAGTGTTGAGGAGTACTCCTAGTACGCTGAGTGTCATGCCCCAAAACCCGGGGTCACGTGAAAATCCACCAAACATCCAATTTATATGAAAATATAATTTTTCATACATTAAAATCCGCCTGTTGAAACTAATAAAAATCCAACCAAAGATATCTCTCATAAACAGAAAGACAACAGTTCAACATGCATACAATATATCGCCTTATGGCGTACAAAACTGCCTTCAGGAACAGGCACACCAAAAAGAAGGAAAACATAAAAGTCTTCCGCCACCGCGGGCACCACCATGCTACTCCTCATCCACATCATCACCTGAAAATAGTTTTACAGAAAATTTCCACCCGTGAGCCGAAGCCCAATAGAAAGCAGATAAGAAGCTGTAAAGCAGGAATATGCAATCATATGGTGGGAGCGAACTCAACCACAAAACTAAAACAGGTTTTCCATCTAAAACCCTCAAGTTTTCCCATCAGACCACGGGTCTCCCAAAACGGTTTCATTTACATAAAATCATGTTTTCATCCTTAAAACCATATGATGCAAACATTGCAAGTACCCAACCACAGTTAAGAAAAAACAGTAATAAAAAGCATCGTTCCCTCGCAGAATATACCATCGCGGCAAAGAAGAATAAGATCCTATGTACCGACTCTATCACCAGGGGCTAGAGGTCACAACTATAGACTCATGCCCAGTATCTAACCCCCAGATATCGTGGGATCGCCTAGATATACACAGGTTCTATACGGAACACCATGAACGTACCACTCAATTTATGGGTTACGACCCCGAGGGAACTGAGCACCCATCCGCCTCAGTTTACGGGAACTACCCCGAAGGACTTGAGTACCTACTCTACGCACGTTTTTGGACTTACACCGAGGGCAACTCGTGCCACATACACGTCATCCTGGTACATCTAGATAATCTTCTCAAAATATTTTCCAAATCGGTACATTATACATGTACACAGATCCATCCCTCACCAGGAGATCAAAACAAAATATTTCTAAAATATTTTCTCCAAAAGCAGTTATACAATGCATGTATAAGCAAGAGATCCAATCCATGAAACCATGAAAATCAAACCAAAACATGTAAAAACATACACATTTTATGAAAACGTTTAGAAAGCGAGCCTCAACCCCTAGGGTTAGCTCTAAACCTCCAATAAACACGTTTCTCGCAAAAGTTTTCGTAAAAACTCTTTTTTCATCCATCAAACCACACGAGGAGAGCCAACGCTCAACCTCCGAACCACCAAAACATCACCAACATCTCACACAGGACCCCAGTCGACTGGCCCAAGCTCCCAGTTGACTGAAAATCTCACTGGAAAAGGAGAAACCAAATAAAAGCAATTTCAGTCGACTGACCCTCCTGATCCAGTCGACTGAACTCCCCAAAGAAAGGTTCAGTTGACAGACCTCCAAGGTTTAGTCGACTGAACTTCCCCAGATTTTGGTTTTTAGCTACGGGTTCACTAGTTTTTGCCTCCAAAACTCAAATCGAACCTCCAAACACCCATCAAACACTCATCAAACACTCTCAAACATCAACACACCCAAGCCTTACGCCATCACCTCGAAAGAAACCCTCAAACCATATTTCTATCCACCAAAAATGCCGAAAAATAGTTTTAAATCAAAACTAGATCTAAAACATAAAATCACATTTCATGCGTTTTTAAACGGTGAAACAGTATAAGATTACATATACAACCCTTATACAGCAGTAGAATCTGAGATCCTACCTCGTTGGGTCAAAAATCTGATGCCTCGATCCACGTGTAAATCTGAGCTTTGTCGGGATCGAATTCTGTCCGGATGGATGCATAGACCACGTTGCCGTTATTAAGGATTAGTAGTTGGTTTGTCAAAAATCATGCCCTGGGCCCCCAAGAAGTTAGGGAGAAGGCAGAGAGAGCTTGGAGGAAACTTACGAGTTAAATTTTGAAAATATCTAACTCCAGATATATATAGGCCTCCAAAATATCTTTTTTTTAATTTTTGAAATTCGCACAGAAACTCCCTACAATCCAGGGAAACAATCCCGCATGCTCGGTTTATCCAAAATAGGTATCGAAACACATATATGCATTTTAAAGTAAAAACGCTAAAGCATGCCTAAAAACATGGAATATGCATATAAATCAAAAAAGAACGATACAGGGTCTCACACTGAGGTTGAGTTATGATTTCTTGTTGGCCTTTGTCTTTCCTTTAGATGGAAGGAGAGAGAGAGTTTTCTCGTAGACGATTGTCTTATAGACGATTGTCTGGTGTGAGTTGTTTCATCTCAGTTGGATGAAGGTGCTAGGTTCTTGATTGGTTCAGGTTTTGGTTGTGTTATGAGACTGTGGAATCTCAGTGAATCTATACTCGTGTTCTGACCCTTAGAGTTGTGACTCAAGGACTTATGTCGCCGTGATTAGGTGATTAGAAGATGGATTCTTCGTGGCTTCGATGCATGGTGCGAAACGCTCTACATCTGAACGTCTGTGTGTGACCTGGGATTCGATTTCTCCTGCGGTTGGGAACCGTAAAGAATTATATGATGGGGTTAGTATTCTCTCGCGGTGGAAAATCGTAAAAGAGTACGTGTGAGTGTGGTTAACATGATAGGTCATGGTAACCTAGTCATTGTGGCTTGTTTATATGATGGTTGAACCATATGGGTTGTGTTTCCAATGCTGTTTGTTCATGATGGACAATGGAGTTGGGGTTGAGACGTAGAGTCCTGTTGCAGTGATCAGTTGAGGATCATTGACCGTTGTGTACGTATGGTTGTGCTTTTAGCTCATGGCAGAGCGAGGATTTTGTCAGAACAGTGTGGTTATGATATATGTATGGTGGGTTTCTAGTAAACTTTTGTGAATCTGGCTTGGATCCTATTTGGGGCTCGGAACTGCTTAGAGTTCTTGGAGTCGAGGAGTGGTTGTCAACTGTGGTAAGTGTTGTGCTTCGAAATAACTATTGTTTGTGTGGATGGTATTCCGAGAGTATGATAAAGTATGAACCAGGAAGGATATGATGTTCGAGAAGCCTTGGTTCGCCTGGCCTGTTCAAACCGACACGATTGTTTGGTTGGGAGCAGAAGGGCCGTGATGAGTAGTGGATGTGAGGAAATTTCTAAGTGTAAAATGCAAGTCTTGGTTAGTTACTCGACGGACAAGTCTTGGGTTCGCGTATTCGGTGAGTGTGGACTCAAGGGGTTGATGTATGTGTTATGAGTTGCGATTGACGTCGGATAACGATTATCAGGTTTGCTTTATCAGACAATTTGGTCAGGTGACTTTGTGGCTGTGATGCCGGGTTGGTTTTCGGTTGTGTGGCGAGAATTCTATGTGGGGTTTGGCAGCATGAGTTGGATCTTGCTCCAACGTTTATGGATGTTTCCTGAATGACAGTGGTGTCAGTGGAACTTTCTCGTGAAAGCAGTCTGTATGGAGGTCGATTCTTCACGCCATGTTTACCTTGTGTGACGATGGTTGTATTCTTGGTATCAGTTTTGTGACGACAGGTTAGGGATTTCAGTTGTTGGGGTATTTCTGTTGTTGTGTGGAATCGCTGGGTTTACATCAGAAATTGTTGATGGTCGATGGGCTGGTGTTTGGCTTGCGTTCAGTGTTGAATTTCGGGGATAAAATTCCTTTTAAGAGGGGGAGAGTTATGAGACCCTGTACCGTTTCTTTTCTGATATATATGCATATTCGGTGTTTTTCGGCACATTTGGGCGTTTTCGCTTTAATATGCTTTTATGCGTTATGATGCATGTTTTGGTTTAAATAAGCATGCAAGGTTGGTCCTGGGGGCTGCGGGGAGTTACGGCGCGAATTTTAAAAATTAAAAAAAAAAGATATTTTGGAGGCCTATAAATATCTGGAGTTAGATATTTTCAAAAGATATTTTCAAAAACTTAACGACTAAGTTTCCTCCTTTTTCTCTCGACCTTCTCTTTAACTTCTCGGGGGCCCGAGGCTTGGTTTTTGACGGACCAACAGTTGATCCTTGTTATAGGCATCGTGCTCTACGCTCCATCCGGACAGAATTTCATTCTAACGAAGCTCGATTTTACACGTGGATCGAGGCGTTAAAGGGTGATTTATGTAATTATATGCTGTTTCACTTTGTAAAACGCATGAAAAAGGTGTTTGTGTTCGATAAATTGGGTTTTAGTTCAAAAAACCATTTTTCATCATTTCGGTGGGATCGGTTCGATGAAATCCGATTTTGAGAATCCCTTTCGAGGCTTTGAGGTTGTTTTGAGTTCAGTTATACCCGTGGGTATCAAAATCAATGTTTAGAGGCTTGATTTGGAGTTTATATCAATTTTTCAAAAAAAAAAAACCTGTGCTGTTCTTTCGTTTTCCCGAGACTGGTCTGAAGGGCGCTCAAGCGCTGAGCAGGTGCTTAGCGAGCGATCCTCTCTGGTGGAAAGGCATTCAAGCGCTTTGCGATCGCTCAGCGAGCGCCGTGGCTGCACGATCATTTTTAGGCCTTTTTGTTTTGACCATATCTCCTTTATCGGGACTCGAAATTAGGTCATTGTTGTGCTCAAGTTGAAGCCCCGGAATTCTTCTTTCCAATGACACCTCTCTCACATTAAAATTCTTTTTGTAGAAAAAGTTATGATCATAATAGTGAGGGTATGTCAAACTTTCTTAACCGTTTTCACCCGTTTTTGGCCGAATATGAGAATCTTTATGAGAATCTTTATGAGCAATGTATGTGTATCATTTCTTTGATATGCATGGATGTCCAATATTCTGTATGGTAT
>JAULJZ010000009.1:10177958-10209896 GCA_032270985.1 Heliamphora pulchella | reverse complement strand
CCTATAAATAGGCCATATATTGTACAGTTTTAGACAGACAGAAAATATACAGTTATTTTCTCTTCTCAATTTTTTCAACGATGAATTTAAAAAAAAATCGGCTTGTCTTGAATAAGGGAATTGAAAAGGTTCAACTTAATATACATGTGTCCAAATAATAAAAACGGTACAACTTAATATATATGTGTCCAAATAATAAAAACAAAGTTCATAGAGATAAAATAAGAAACTTATTTAATTTTTTTATTTTTTCATCTTTTGATGATGATTTTTATCATTACGTTTCGTCTTGATAAAAAAGTCAAAAAATTTAAAAATATGCTCAAATGATAAAAAAAAAATATTCAAAACGAAAATAAGCAAAATAAACTAAGAAAATAGATCATAATTAACTGGGTAACATTGTGCCTGAGTGATAGTAATCAATTTATCAAAACTAATATCTTATTTGATATAAAATAAGAAATGACGAGAATGAGACAAATATGACTAAATTTTTAAAAATATTTTAAATGTACTAATAATTAATTAATTCAAAAATTTATAGTCTGATAAAAAATGAAAATGAATATTTTCTATTCAAGTTAATTTCATTTTAAATATAAAATAAATATTTATATTTTTTACATTTAAAAATGGATTTGGATTGAGAAAAAAAATTAGTTCTAATTTTTATTTTATTGTAATGTGAGAAAATAATATTAAAATAAAAAATAAGCCTTTTACTATCAAGATATTTTTTTCCATTAAATTTAAAAGTGAAGGGACTATGTTCGGAAAAATAAATAACTAAATTAATAAGTCATGCATGAAAAGTGCAAAAAATAATTTTTTCCTTTTTGCCACTGTGTGATTCCCGTCGCAAAAACAAATTACTATTTGCGACGGCCAACTATGTTGGTCGCAACTACTACACATATTGCGACTAGATAAATGCCATCGCAAATAATTCGTCGCAAATAATACTTTTTGAGACGGCGGGTTTTTCTGTGGCAAATAATGTTTGTTTTGCGACGGCAATTGCGCCATTGCTACAATTTGGTCGCAAATAAAAAACTTGTTACGACGGAAGAATGGACCGTCGCTAAAGAGAGTTACTGCAATGGCAAATATGCCGTCGCTAATAAATTGGTCGCAAAAGACTACTTTTCTAGTAGTGAAGAAGGCAATGATGGATTGTCCTGGTATCATGTCAATTGAAATTTTATCGAGAAGGGAGAATATTCCCATCAGGCTAGCAAGAAGGACCAAAGAGCTATCAAGAGGCTCGCCGCACAATTTGTGATATCTGGAGGAAAGCTGTACAAGAGAGGATATCTGGGAGTTAACAAACTCTATGTTGACACGGAAAAAGGACATGAACTGATGAGGAAGATTTATAGAAGAGTATGTGGACCCCATATGAATGGGCTGATGCTAACAAAGAAGATTTTGCGCCAAGAGTACTTTTGGATGATGATGGAGACGAACTGTCACAAGTTTGTTCAGAGATGTTGAAAATGTCAAGTTCACGCAAACCTCATACATGTGCCATCATTTCAGCTTTATAGTATGACTTCACCGTGGCCATTTTCGGTCTGGGGAATTGACGTGATAGAAAAAATCACACCCAAAGCAACAAATGGACATGAGTTCATTCTTGTGGCTATCGATTACTTTACGAAATGGGTTGAAGCTACCTCCTACTCTGTTATGAAAGTCTCTCAAGTAGCCATGTTCATCAAGGAGAATCTTATCAGTCGATACGGGGTTCCGCACAAGATAATTTATGATAATGGCTCTCACTTCCAAGGCAAAGTTTTGGATTTCCTAGAGGAGTATTGAATCAGCAGTCATAAATCTTCTACATATATAACACAAACTAATGGAGTTGTAGAAGCCTCCAACAAAAACGTAAAGAAGATCATATAGAAAACGATAGAGGGAAGTAAAGATTGGTCGGAGAAGCTGCTATTTGCACTGTGGGGATACTGAACGTCAATTAGGACTTCCGTTGGAGCGACACCATATGCGTTGGTTTATGGAATGGAAGCAGTATTACCCATAGAGCTGGAGATCTCATTCTTAAGGATAATGGTTGAAAGCGGCATTTCAGAATCAGATTGGTAGATGGATAAATTAGAAGAGTTGCTTTTGTTTGACGAAAGGACGTTCAGAGCACTGTTTCACATTTAAAAGTATCAGAGGAGAATAGTTCGGGCATTCAATAAGAAGGTAAAGTCTTAGAATTTGAAAGAAGGTGACTTGGTCCTCAAAGAGATTAGAGCCCCGATCTTTGACCTAAGGGGCAAGTTCATACCTAATTGGGCTGGGCTTTATCTCATCAAAATCCTGATGTTAGGAGAAACTGCTATTCTTATGGATCTAGATGGGAATGTCTTTCTATGCCTATCAATTCAGTTCAGCTCAAAAGGTTTTTCCCTTCAGAGAAAAATAAATAAAAGGAAGAAAAGCTCGTTAGGTTAAAAATCGTAAAGATGGACCAGGCAAAAGTTAGTGCAACCCTTAAGGCCAAAAACCCAAAAGGGCAACTTTGACAAAAGTTAGAACAATGAAAAGGAGAGTGTCAATACTCGAGTATAACCCAAGTCTCGAACTACGTTATGGCCTGATTCCCTTCCTTGGGATACGTAGGCGGCTTCTGTCAGAAGTTCGGGCTAAACATTTTATCAAAGCTCTCCTCTTAATCATGTTTCAAGTAGTCAATCAATGCAAAAGTTTACTTTAAGTTTTTCTAGTAGATTGGTTATATTGTACGAACGAAAATTTAAAGAACAGTTTAAGAAATCATTATAAACTAGAAATGGAGAAACTTTCATTAAGAAGTTTTACTGATTAGTTTGATTCTAAAGACAAGAGAGGCTCGCAAGTCCTCGATCCTAAAAATTAAAAATAAAGCATTAAGATATTGGAGCACAGCAAAGAACAGTCAAGTCTTCCTTCTTTTTGCAACTCCTCCTTGTTTTGCACTATGCTCCAACTCTTTCCCCAATCAAGCTTTGTAACCCTCAGAAAGCTTGCCATCAAACTCACTGCCAATTGGCATCATCAGTCGAGAGGACCAAGCCCGCTGGTACTGGCCTAAGAAGGGGGCCCTATGAAGTGAACTGCATAGGTTACTCACAGCAGCATCAGGTCTAGTATGAGTATTTTCGAACTGACAGAGAATGCGGTATGGATGATAGAAGGTTACCAGCTTCAAGCCGATCAACAAGACCTCGAGGTGATCCATGGTGGTAGCAGTCATAAGAGAAATCTTCAACCAGGGGCATTGCCAGGAAATGTCTTCCCTAATCAAAGAACTCAGAAAGTTCTTCCAAGCAGCTTCAGAAGAGTGAAGGCGGTAAACCCGATGGTGGACGAATAACTTTACACTATAGTAGTCGGACACGAGTTTCTCGAGCAGGTTCACCTTCTCCATCAGGCAAACCTGAGAAAAATAAAGAAAAAGAAGAGTTGGGCAAACAAATAAAGAGAAATAAAGAAAAAGAAAAGATGAGCAAAAAAATAGAGAGAAATACAGAAAAAGGAGAGCTGAGTGAGCACCTAAAGCAATAGAGCACTACCCGCAAAGCAAGGGGCACCCTCAGTACAGACCGCATCAAGCTCAAGAAGTGTCTCAGTAAGGACTAGTAGAATGGGGTCCCGGCCCCCGTGGATCTGATAAGCTACATCCACAAATGAAGAGCTAGCCCGTCCATTAGAAGACCACATGAGGAAATGTGCCAGTAAACAGATGCAAAGAGCATAACAACACTAGAGTTAAAGGGAGAAATAACAAGAGAACCTCGGGGTCAAAATCGATTAATGATCTGAGCCACATCAAGAACTCCATCATGGGTGATAAGCGAAGCCTCATGCTTGGAGTAGCCACAAAGCTGCATCATCCGATCCTTGAGACTCGAAAATGGAGTAGGGACTATGACTCCGTCTCGAGATGAAATTTTGAGAATAGCATAAAAGTTTTCCATCGTCGGGCACAACTCCTCATATATAAAACGGAACACGTGCACATCGAGATCCCAAAGTTAGGTAGCTCCTCTCAGAAGGTGCCAATCGATCCTCATGGTCTTCAAGGAAAATAGTGCATCCAAGCCAAAGTTGACGAAGTTCTTGCGCTCGACCGAAGAGAACTCATCCATCCATGACAAGAGGGAGTTGTTGAAGGAATGAGTCATAGAGAGGCAGAGAGAATGAGAGATATCCTAGGTAGTGGGATCTGGACTAGAGGGTTCCCTTTTATAGAGCCAAAAAGGATGGGGGGACCATAGAATCAGCTTTGTTTTTCATGCCAAAAAGCTTTGTCACGACCGTCATTTTCATGTGTCACAGCCGCCATCGAACCTCACGATCATGGCCTTTGTTCCTAATGGCCGTTAAATTTTTGTGGCGTTTGTTCAGGCTACCATGTTTTGATATCATCACCGCGAGGTTCGCAAGCTTTTTCCTATAGAAAAATAAAGAGAAATAAAGAAAAGGAGAGCTGAGCCGAAAAATTGAGAGAAATACAGAAAAAAGAGAGCCGAGTGAGCACTTGAAGCAATAGAACACTACCCGCAAAGCAAGGGGCACCCTCAGTATGAACGACATCAAGCCTAAGAAGTGTCTCAGCAAGGACTAGTAGAATGGGGTTCTGGCCCCCGTGGATCTGATAAGCTACATCCACCAAGGAAGAGCTAGCCCGTTTATCAGAAGACCCCAAGAGGAAATAGGCCAGTAAATAGATGCAGTAAATAGATGCAAAGAGCATAACAACGCTAGAACTAAAGGGAAAAATAACAAGAGAACCCTGGGGTCAAAATCGGTAAATGATCTGAGCCACATCAAGAACTCCATCATGGGTGATAAGCGAAGCCTCACACTTGGAGTAGCCACAAAGATGCCTCATTCGATCCTTGAGACTCGAAAATGGAGTAGGGACTATGACTCTGTCCCGAGATGAAATTTTGAGAATAGCATAAAAGTCTTCCATCGCCGAGCACAGCTCCTCTTATCCAACACGGAACACGTGCACATCGGGATCCCAAAGTTGGGTAGCTCCTCTTAGAAGATGCCAGTCGATCCTCTTGGTCTTCAACGAAAATAGTGCATCTAAGCCAAAGTTGACGAAGTTCTTGCGCTCGACCGAGGAGAACTCATCCATCAATGACAAGAGGGAGTTGTTAAAGGAACGAGTCATGGAGAGGCAAAGAGAATGAGGGATATCCTAGGCAGTGGGATCTGGACCAGAGGGTTCCCTTTTATAGACCCAAAAAGGATGGGAGGACCATAGAATCAGCTTTGTTTTTTCGCGCCAAAAAGTTTTGTCACGGTCGTTATCTTTTCCTCACGACCGTCATTTTCATGTGTCGCGGCTGCCATCAAACCTCACGACCGTGGCCTTTGTTCCTAACGGCTGTTAAATTTTTGTGGAGTTTGTTCAGGCCACCACGTTTTGATATCACGGCCGCGAGGTTCGTAACCTTTTTCTTGCACAAATTTTGACAACATCTCCCCTCTTTGTTAACATACCCAAATTTCTTGTCAGGAACCTGTAAGCAACTTGCAACACAGAAACGAGTTCACAAGGTAAGTATTCAACTCACAAGTCATACATCATGCATGATAAATAGATTAAGGCATTCAAAATAAATCTCATATCCAAAAAAGCATCCATAATGAATATAATGAAAATCCAAAAGGCACAAAGGCCTATCCATTAGAAGTACTGTATAAGGTGCAAAGTGTGAAGTATGTATCAGCGGGCATGCATGCCCAAGCAAAAAGAATAGGCACGCAGGCCTCCGTATACATGAAGAAAATAAATAAAGGAAGGGAAGCAATAAAGCTCTTCACTCTCTCTGGGTTCTCTTGCCCCGCACCCCGAACCCGCCACCAGAAGATGTCCCTCCCGATGTCAACTCGGTCTCCTCCTTCTCCTCAGAGCTATCGATCATGTGCACAACGCTAGGAGTTCGGGCTCTAGACGAGGAAGCAAAAGCTGAAGCCAGCCTGAAAGATGCAACCGATACCGTGTGACCCCCGCGAGTCCTCGAACCTCTACCTCGATCGCGCTGCAAAACCAAAGATGACATCAGAAGACAAATATATAAAGATGGAAATGAAAGTGCTAAAACGAAAAGAAGAGTGAGGCACATACCATAACTGGGCCACCCTAGGGAGCAGCAAGTGGTTGGATGTCACGCCCCAAAAATCGAGACCACATGAACCACTCAAGAAAAATTCATTTTGTATTTCCAAGATCCAACAAAATCTCCTGAACTCAAATGGGTCAAATATCCTAGCGCAAAAATGAATTCAAAACCTTTAAAAAGTGCACTTTCAAGGACTTATTTTAGGTAAAAAAATAATCCAAGAGAATAAGGTCAAGGTCTCAAGAGCCAAGTTTTAAAAAAACAAACCAACTAAATTTTTCAAAATTTGCCCAGATCGATTGATCGGTCAAAGGACCGATCAAACGGTCCGTAACAGTACACAGTTTTTCTCCACGCTAGTAAACAACTGAGGCATATATAAGACCGCTCGATAGATCGATCGATTGGTCCATCGAGTGTTCTGACTCTGGACCACTTTTTAAAAACCATACCTTTAAAAGCCAACACTCAGCACATTTTTCATCTTTTTAAAAACCTTCAACGCAATATAAGGTAATCTAAAACATGACCAAAACTTGATTCAAAACCTCCCTCGAGGTGCAAGAATTGATATAAAACGTGAAATCAATCGAAAATCATTTATTTAACATTGAAATCAACTAACCAAGAACAGTTTCAAACGACAATGAAATGAATACAACCAACCCAAAGCTTCTCTCGTTCTCATACAAACATACATGCATTGGAACAATAGTTATAAAGCTTACAAAATATATGCTTTTATATACAAAACGTATTATAACGATTACATGATCTAAAATAACCAAAATTGAAAACTACAAGTTTTCTAATTAGTCACCACCCTCCAAACTTTACTACATCAAGCCAAATGATCTGGATCACCTGAAATTGTTTGAATCTAACAACGTGAGCCAAAATCCTAGAGGAATAGACTAGCATGAATTAAAAGCATAACATGCAATTACCAGTTATATGGACAACTCAACTACGCAAGCTTTCAAAACGATTTTTCCTCAAAACCACGATTGTTCATTTCCCAATGACGTCCCACCATTTAAGAAAATAACGTTAAAGTCATTTTAGTTTTCCAACAAGGTTTTCAAAAGAAAAAGGTTTATACAATCATAATGATTTTTATGTACTGACATCGTCACATCGGGGACAATAGTGGCAACTATAGACTCTCATCTACTGACCTAGGTCCGGGGAATCCACTGGCCGGCTAGGCAATGACGAGTTTTTTACCTTGCCACAACAACTAACACCTCCCATTGGGGCAACCACTTCATTTACGAGAATTAACCCGAATGAGCGAAGCACCTATTTGCGCAAATTTTTGGACTTTCACCGAAAAGCAATTCAGCTCCACATTCACCGCATTGTTACGATACATTCACAAAATCATTAAAGGCACACAACATTACCATTAATTTGATTAAAGGCATACATCCAAACCATCCAAAAATCATGTAGGTAAACCAACGTTTTTGCATAAAACTATCTTCAATTTAACCAAATCATTTAAAACCCATGCTCAACTCCCAAGGGTTAGCTCCAAACACCAAAATCCACATTTTTGACACATTCACATAATTTTCTCCGATTTTCAAAACATATATTCGTAAAAATCATATACATATGCATCCACCAAATTTGTAATAAACTTCACAAAAGCAAAACATACTTTTTATCAAACCAAATAAGGTTTAATCACAAAATTCAACATTTATAGCATTTAAACACTGTAAAAATGCGTATAATCACATATAACACTCTTTTAAAGCAAGATAATCTAAAATCCTACCGTATGGAGTTAAAAATTCGAAGCTTTAACCACCGGTGAAAAATCAAAGTCGCCAAAATGAGATTCCGTTAAGATGAACGCGAAACCCTTGGCGAGCAGAACATCATTCCACCCTCACAATGCCAAAAACCAAGGCCGGAGCAAGGAGAAATCTAGAGAGAAGGCTAAGATTTCAGTTTACTCCGAGAGAGAGAGAGAGAGAGAGAGAGAGAGAGAGAGAGAGAGAGAGAGAGAGAGAGAGAGAGAGAGACTTGTGTAGGAAGCTTGGGACCAAATGCCAATGCAATGGTCTGTTCCGTGCGTATCTAACCCCAACAGACTGATCAAGCGGTCTAACAACCAATCAAGCGGTCTTGCCCAGAAAAAGAAATTAACTTTTGTAGCACAACACCCAACGGTTTTTGGATCAATTCTATTAAACCTTTCCAAGCCACAACATGCATACATTACATAGAAATAAACATTTCTATAACAACCAACCAGAGCATATAACACGTCGAGAACATATATTACAAAATTAAAAAGAACCGGGCGTCTCACTAGATACCGTGGGTCCAGAAGGTGCTGTTCCATCGGCGGATCAGCACCTTTTTACCGGTGATGAGTTGGAGGCACTCCTTGCCCCATTCCCGAGGAAGCTGTCAAGAAAGAGATACATCGGTATAGGCAAGTACAAAAAGTAGTAAAAGAAAAAAAGGTTGTTATACTTACTCTGCGCCGGAAGGAAGGCGTAACTCATGTGCTATTGGCTGAGGGATCTCGATCTAGTGGAGGTTCCCATTGATGAATGTGTCTATGGTCTAGGACAGCTCGGTTTAGATCACTTTGGGAGGACCGGGGGCAGTAAGAGGAGGACCCCGCGCAGCAGCACGAGCCCCCATGGCTGGCTTGAGCCTCTCTCAGGCGAAGATCGCGTAGTCACGATCCTCACCCTCAAGCAACGTAGCAGCGTCGACCCCCTCCATAACGCGGATGATCTCGGTTGTACATAGGGCGTTAGCCTGATGCATCCCGGTTGGAGGTGCCCTCAAGATATGGAGGTGGTCGTGCCCCAAGGATTGCCGAACCACACACTCGCCAAGGTATCACTCTCTGTAGAATGGCCCCTCAAGTAAGACACGGGTCTGGATGACCTCCCGGCTCTGCATCAGGTCAACGCCAGCTCGCTCCTCCACGGAAACCCAAAGATCCCAATGAACCTGCAGGGCAAGAAAGCATGTTAGAAAGCAATATACGTGAGAGAAAAAGGAAATTGAGATAGAGGAAGAAAGAAGGACATACCTGGTCAGCAGTGAGGGTGTCCATGAAATATTAATCCCCGTCTAGATCCTTCCTATCGGGCTTCGTTCCCTGGTATCTCCCAGCCCACCGAAGCACCAGGGGGATCATGGAAGGATCCTCGCACAAGTTCACCGGCGTGCGCATGCCGAGGAACTCGTATGCCTAGAGCTGCAGAAAATTAAGAAAGCATCAGTTCAACATATAAGATATGCAAAATGGAAATGGAAAGAAAAGAAAATGAAAGAGTAGATGTATACCTCCTAGATGCGCCAGTAGCTGCCAGTGCTCCGGTCGGGGGTACGGGTGGTGGCGCTCATGTAATCGTAGAGGGTAGCCAAGGCAGCTCCCCTCCAGTCATACACGCCGATGTCATCCACCGCAACCATCATCGCGAGGTAGTTGAGGTGCACTCTATTCTCTAAGTTTGGGAATAGAGCTATCCTGAACATGTAGAGAATAAAGGCACGCGCCACCCACTCGAAGTGACTGACCTCAGAGCAGACGAAATCTTTAAAGGTCTTCCTCAGCCAAGTGTATCTGATGCTCCCTTTATCGATGGTTAGGGGCACCTGACCAAGGAAGAATGTGGGGGCCTCAGAGCTCCAGCTGATATTTGGCTCGAAGGGGATTGGGTCACCGCCTACCCAAATCCCGGTAATGAGAGCGAAGTCGAGTGGCGTGAGAGTCGCCTCGAATGTAAGGAGGTGGAAGGTATTGATGGTATCTCATCACTTCTCAGCCAACGCCGTGAGCTAGACCCGGTCGTTGCTGGTCTCCTCAAGCGTGGTGATGAATCGACCGAATCTAACCCTGTCGACTATCTCTCGACTCCTCTATGGGAGGGTAGTGTACTACTCTAGCACATCGAAGGAACCCCCGAAGCCAGAATGCGAATGCTCCCCTGAAACAAAACGAAATGATGAATCAGTTAAAAAGAACAGTAACGAAATCAAAACAAGAATATGCAACGATGTAACTAAATCAGAGATGTAAAATTCGATCCACAATTTTTAGAATCCCCCATGGATTCAGTAAAGTGTGCAAAAGTTCTTTATAAACCAAATGCATCTAAAACAATAGATCACTTGTTTTTTACCCAAAATTAAAATTTTCCTTTTACAAACATGAATTCAAAAACCACGCAATCGGCATCCATCCCATTTTGAGTCTAATAAATGCTATGTGAGATATTCTAAACATTCAAGGCATTGCAAAAGTTCTCTAAAATCGATCAAAACAAAAAAAACTGTCGTCCACACGATCAAAATTTAAATTCAACTTTAGGGAGCCACCCAAACCGAATTCATTTTAAAATCCCAAATTCATTTTCAACTCTAAATTTTGTTTGATCTTGACCCACTTCCAAAATTTTGATTCAGTTTCAACTCGCAAATCAAATTCCAAAACAATTTTGTTTAAATCCAAAACGACAAAACTCAAATTTGATCCTAATTTTAATCTCAAAATGTTCCAAATCCGATTCCATTCAATCCAAGAATTTTTTTTGATCCAACCCGAACCGAGTCAAAATAAAAAATTTAAAGCTCAGTTCAAAAATGCTAGTTCAACCAGCTCAATTACATTGCTTCAAAATTTAGCTTCAAAGTGGCAAATCAACATAGTTCCAATTTGATTTCAACTTCAACTTTAAATTCAAACATCAAAACCCCAATTGTCTCAATTCATACACAATCCCAACCAACTCAAGTCAAACTCAAACACCTAAACTCAATCCAACTTTATTCAGGTTTGATCCAAAATTGAACCAATTTGCTTCAATCTTAAGATTCAACCCAATCCAATTACAAAATTTTAGAACCCAATCCGTCTCGATTCCAACCCAGTATTAAATTTAGCTACCTTTCAATTTAAAAATAAAAAATGTTCAATTCAGTCTCAAAATTCAATTCAATTCAAATTCAACCTCAAGTTCAAATCAACATAGTTTCAAATTCAACCTCAACTTCAATTCGAACTTCAATTCAAGCTCAACTTCAAGTCAATTTCAACCCAATCTCATTAATTCAATTTCAAACCCGATTCAAGTTCATTAACTTAGTTTCGATTTAGTGCAAAATTATTCAATCCGATAAGGTTTCCATCCCAACTCAATTTAACTTGGTCCAATACCATTCAAATTCAATAATCTAATATAATAATTTTAACTCAAATGAACATACAAGTTTTTATTCATGATTCTCATATCAAAGCAAGTTATGTACAATCTTTGAAGAAAGCCTCATGCTTACCGGGAGGTTTGAAGCCGAAAGATGCTCTTCACAGCGACGAAGCAAAACCTCACGCTCCTCGTAGACATTCGGGAGGATGAATCGCTTCCTCCCCAACTTCGTCAACCGGATGTACGAAACTGGGCTAAAGTGCTCTGGTATACCCGGTACACCACTGTCCTCCAAAAGATGAGCGTCTTCGCTACCATCGCCACCACCCGCGGCGCATCCGCCGTTGCCGTCACCTCTATCACCACCCGCAGCACCTCCGTCGTTGCTGCTGTCACCTCCAGTATCTCTAGCGCCGCCGACACCTCCATCACCACCACCGCCACCTTCAGCACCCTCGCCGACGAATCCGAAGCCACCAACTATGACAAAGTATAGGAGCAGGAGAAGCGAAAGTAGAAACTGTTAGAAGCAAAACTGATAAGATCATTATTTTCGTAAACGATTTTCAATAAAAATAACTGGACGGGCAATTACCGAAATGGCCTCTAAATAAAACTTTTAATGTCGAACGATCAAAATAAAAAAATTGTCCCACCACAGTTAATTTAGAAGAATACATTTTTTGGTCGATTTTTCAACTACGATTTTTGATTCCGAGTTGAAGCTCCCGTCAGGCCTTTTACTGCATTTTCTTATGCGATTTTCGAACGTAGTGTGGGCTATGATCTTTCAAGAACTCGTACCGACAGAACCTGATCAGCTTTAGTCTTGAAGACAAGTTATGAATTTGGTTTAGCCTACCTGCATATTTATAGGGTTACAACACGGACCTGTGGAGTAATTATGACAAAGACATTTAGTGTAATCCAGATACATATCCAGCGGTTTTCACAATTAAGTAAACCTCTCAGCGGTATCTGTAATTATGAAAACCTTACAGCGATTTCTGTAATTTTTATAAATCACTAAATTACAGTTCACACCACTAAAGAACTATAATTGCACTATAAGCCATAATCTCAAGATCATCTTATATTGAGCTCATGTTATTAAATGTTTAACTTATCTTGTCATGCCCCAAATTCTGAGTCACGCAAAAGCCCACAAACAATCACCAAAATCGCCCAAACCCAAACAAATGAAAAACTTTAAAGCCAAGACAAGCCTAAAATCTTTGTAAAAACGCACTACCGATGGTTTATTTGATTTGAAACAGTAACCCAAAAGACTACGGTCACAGCCTCAAGAACCAACCTTTTAAAACAAAATACACATTTTGGGTAAAGAAATAACTTTTTAAAAGAAATGTAAGCCGTTTCCAAAATCTCCTTCGAAGCATAAGAGTTTGAATGAAGCATAAACCATTTAAAAACTCCTTTTGTAAACTGTTGCACCAACCAACAAAAATCGTAATATGAAACTACGAAAAATAATAACCAACCCATGATTTTTCTCGAAAACATAAATGCATACATTGGCTATAAGAATTACATATGCTTAAAAACATGTTACATCCAAACATAATCCATAAACAAAGGTATAAACTACATAACTGTAACACTCCGACCTTTCATATGGTAACGATATTGTCCACTTTGGGTAAAAGTCCTCACGGTTTTGTTCTTCTCAGGGGGTTACCCATCCTTGCATTGCTCCTACCCAAGCACGTTTAACTGTGAAGTTCTGCTAGGGTTTCTACCACCTGAAAAAAAGCCTCGTTATGTAGGGGTCCAAGATTTTTTCTTTATAATCCAGAAACTCACTCTCTCTTTCCAATGTGGGATGCCAGGATATCACAATAACAACGATAAAACATCAGAGTCTTGTTATCAGCCACCTCCGGGCACCTCAAGGTTAACCTACAGAATCGCGTTCATCTAAAAAAGGTTTTTAACAAAATCCCACAACGTGAGCCGAAGACAAATAGAAACAGATTATAAAGCCGTAAAGCAGGATATGCAATCGCATAAGCATATAGTTTACTCAACCACATGAGTCTGAAAATGGTTTTACTTCATAAAACTCAAAGTTTTCCATCAGACTCCTATAAACCCCAAAAATGGTTTTCCATCCTCAAAACCAAGCATTTCAATAATGTAACAACGTTTCACAGTTAAAGAAAATTAGTAACCACAACGTTATTTTTCCACTCGGATCCCACAGTCAAGAACAAAATGTTATTTTTTGCTCGGATCACACAGCCGAGAAAATGAATCCAATGTACCGACTCTGTCACACTTGGAACAGAGGTAACAACTATAGTCTCCTGCCCATTACCCTAATCCTGAGTCATTTAAGAATTGTTAGGTAATGACAAGTTCTATACAGAGTCATAACAACGTAAATTGCTTAATTTACGGGCCCAAAACCCGAGGGGACAAAGCACCCACCACTTCGTTTGCAGGGATTAATTCGAAGGCACGAAGCACCTTTCTGCACAAGTTTTCGGACATCTACCAAGGAGCAACTCGTGCCCAATACACCCGCTATCCCGGCACATCTATGGAATCATTTAAAAACTAACCCGTAACTCGACTACAAAAATATTTTCACAATTATACATTAAATATGTATAAATATCCAATGGCCAATCGCCACATCATCCATCAAATATGGAGATAAATCAAAAATATTTTCAAAAATGTTTCCACCGTTTCGATCAAAACGTTTAAAAAACGAGACATAACCCCGAGGGTTAGATCCAAACCTCCGAAACACGTTTGTTTTCAAGATTTTCATAAACCCTCCGTTTTTAAAACCACCCTTTTAAAAACCACTGACATTCACAATTCCAATATCATGTAATAAATTACGAAAAGCACAAAATATGCTTTTTATCCAACAAACAAGATTTAAACATGAAATACTACATTTAAAGTATTTTCAACCGGAAGAAAAGCGTATAACTACACGTAGCTCCCTTTAAAGACAATATAGTCTAGGATCCTACCTCGTTGAGCCAAAAGTTTGACGCCTTGAAAAACAAATATCGACGAAACGGGATTTCGTCTGGATAAATGCGAAACTCCCGGCACAGATACCAAGGATCCACTGTTTGATCGCTGAAAACTGAGGCTTGGGCCCATCAAAATCTAGAGAAAAGGTAAAAGTTTTATGTGAGAGAAGAACCAGATCTGAAAATATCTCAAAATATCTCCCAAACGTCTGATATTTATAGACCACGCCCGACTAAACCTCCTCCTTCAGTCGATTGACGAAAGCTACTGGAATCTCAAAAATGGTCCACCACCACGGGTCAGTCGACTGAACTCCCCAAGTCAGTTGACTGAACACCACACTGTCCAATCAGTCGACTGGATTGACACCTTCAGTTAACTGGATTACTACTGGTTCTCAAACTGTTTCCAGTGTCTAAGCGTAGGTCCAAAAACAACCATTAAATATCCCTTTTTCGAAAACTATGAACACTCACAAGTCCAACAACCTCGAAAAGAGATCGTAAAAACACCTTTTGTCCAATTAAACGCAACCAAACATGTTTTAAGAACATAAACCAAGATCATGAGTTAACTCCATCACCACTTAAAATCATTTCAAAAATGAAACGGGTTGGGGTCTCACAACTCTCCCCCTCTTAAAGGAATTTCGTCCCCGAAATTCAACACTAAAACTCAAGCCAAACACCGGCTCACAACCAACGACAATCTCTGATGCAAACCCAGCAACACCATACAACAGCAAAACTGCCCCAGCAACTGAAAGCCCAAAACTAACCACTCTGGCGACAAACGCATCATACGAGACCAATCCACCATGGAACTTGATCCCAACCACTCTCTACTCCAGGACATAGAGACTATCACCGTCGTTCTCACTGCCACATACCGGCTCAATCACACCTCACAGTACACACTAAGGACTAACTCCGTGAGTCCAAACACACGACGTCGAACCCTAACATTGCTCACACGAAGTTACATACCCCGCGCACAAACTTTACTCGAGTTCTGACAATCACCTGACGACCACCGACTTTGATACCACATTGGTTCCATGCTGATGATAACAACGCCATCACGTAGCTAACACGATGCCCATCCACGAGTAACAGCACAAACACTTAACTGCAGAGAGAAGCCCACTTAACTCACCTGGAATGCCAAAGAATGCATTTCATCTCAACCTTCATTCTTCATTCGATCTTTCATCATGAACCACCATTCTCACCCTAGAGAAACACTAGGTGACACACCATTGTCCCAGACAAGGTTCCACACAACTGAAAACCAGTTCGGCATCACAACCACAAGGTCACCTGACTCTAACGAGTCACTTGACTAAACACGTCACGTAGGCAGAACGTCTCACAGGTATCCAATAACCTACACAAACCGAATCATGTCTCCCGTGCAACCGCACATCACTGCAGAACTCACGTCTCGTTATCAAATCATTGATACCAATGCTACAAATCAACCTCAAATCAAACATGATCGCCGTTATCTGACAAAGCAAGCATAATCACCGTCATCTGACATCAATCCCAACTCAAAGCACATACATCAAACCCTTGAGTCCACAATAGTAGAATATGAAAATCCAAGACTTTTCTGTCAAGTAACCAACCAAGACTTGCGTCTTACACTTAGCAATTTCCTCCTTACAAAACTCATCACGGCCCTTCCGTTCCCAACCAAATAATTGCATCGGTCCGAACTGGCCACGCCAACCAAGGCTTCTCAAACATTGAATCCTTCATGACTCATACCTTATTGTACTCTCAAGACCACCATCCAAACAAACGGTTATGCCATAACACAATACTCACCACAGTCGACAACCACTCCTTGACTCTAAGAACTCTGAACAGTTCAAAGCCCCGAACATGACATAAAGCCAAACTCTCAAAAGTCTATCAGAAACCCACAATGTGAATATCACAGCCGCACTGTTCTGCCAAAACTCCCACTCTACAAAGAGCTAGAGGTACAACTATACTCACACAATTCAGAATAAGTTGTACACAACAGTTAATGATCCTCAACTGATCACTGCAAAAAGAACTTTACGTCTCAACACCAACCCCCTTGTCAATAAGAACAAGCAGCATTGGGAATACAACCCAAATGGTTCAACCATCATATATAATAAGTCATACTCTGACTAGGTTAGCAAGACCTACTACGCTAACCCAACTCATACGTACTCTTTTATGGTCTTCTACCGCAGGACAATATTAACCCAAACATGCAATTCTTTATGGTCCCCAACCGCGGAAGCAATCGGGTCCCAGGTCACACATATAGACGCTCTACATCTAAGAAGGCACATAGCCATGCACAATAGCTAAATGCATATGCTCAGCAACCACGTGTTGAAACCGCGAAGAATCAATCTTACAATCATCCGATCACGGCAATACAGGTTTCCAAGGCACAACTCCAAGGATCACAACACGGGTACAAAATCTATAGAGATTTTCACATTCTCAGAACACAACCAAATCTAAATCGATCAAGACCCCGGCATCTCCATCCAACCAAGATGAAACAACTCGCACCAGAAGACCGTCTACAAGGAAACTCTCTCGCCATCCAGAGAAAATAAAAGGGTCAACAAGAAATCATGACCCAACCTTAGCGTACTCCCAGTACTCATCAACACTTGGCCCCCAAAGAACCTAGCAAATCTTACCTCAAGGCCACATCGACCACAGTCACACAACTGCTGTCAACTTCGATCACGATACTCAGATCGTCCGCTACACCAAGCTCTCAAGTCTCTTCAATATCATTCGCACACATATGAACACCATCAATCCCCATACCTTGTACAATACATCCCATAGGACTACAAACTCGTCACCAGTCATACACGGAGACACACATCAACATTTTCATTGCACCAAAACCTCTCTTCACAAGGTTGCGCTTACTCACCTAACCCCTGCTAGGCAAACCACAGCCATGTCACGCCCTCGAGCCCACTGTCCAAGCAGCTCACATAGAAAGTGCACGACACTGAACAAAGGAAATCCAATCCTGAGACCTTTCATCTAGAGTTACTAATAACTCTAACAACTATGTAGACACTTTTTGTACTTTCGCTCTCCGAGCACATATCAATCACAGGCATCGTAACCCACGATTTCACGCCTATCGTCCCAGGCTATCCAAACCACACGGTACACTACTGAGCCTTAGTTCTCCACACTTCGCTTCCATGGTCAAACAATATTCCCACCTCTGAACCTAAGATCGAACACAAACAACCTCCACATATATCACACTCAAGATACATCGTCTCAGCACTAAGCTAACCACACTATCGAACCCTTCTACAGTCCTTTCAAACCTCATGCATCCAGCACGGTTCCTAAACACGATCTTCTAATCACTAGGATCATGATGAAATCACGAATCTGCATTCTCTTAGGAATCCTACAGAACTGATACTTATCGCATATTAAAATTGTAACCTGAACCCTTACACATTCCAACACAACCGCGACCTATGCTCATCTCAGCATATTTACAACTCATACTCGTCCCCATATCATCGAGTAATAGCTTACTCACTCGTAACTCAGTTCTTAAACCTCAATAAGGTATACAACATCAAAGTCACCAGACACTACTCAGACTACTAACAACATCCTGCTAGTAAGGAATATTCCCAGAACCCCTCACGTTCTGTTATCTCAACATACACCCGGCCAAGGATTAGTACTATTCCATCCACTATGTTCCCATCTATATCCTATCCTGAGTACACGGCTCATGACATAGCATGGCTCACGACGTACCTAATCTGTCACACGGCCAAAACCACGTACACCAAACCTTAACTGAAAGGGATTACCACAATTCACAAATCCATTCACAAATCCAACCATAACAACTGATTCCCCAATGTCTCTGACACCTCATCGCCCCTACTCATCAGGCTACCCATAACATACTCCTAAGAGGAGCCATCTACGACAACCAAGCCACTAGCCATGCTTCAACTGCACCTGAGCAAAACTCTACTCATACTAACACTCTACAGTTTACCAATCACGGCCAACCTCATGCGGCTAACCCCAACTCACCAACGAGTTCCACTACACGCCAAGTGATCGACACTCAGACCAAAACCTTGCCTTTCAGTAATCAACTGCAATTGAGTCGTACATTCAAGACCCAAACCACGGTCTCACCCTCTCGAAGGTTATGCAGTTCATATATAAAGGAAATATAGAACACGACAACCTATCATATTATTTCTAACACGTATAACATAATTATGCTAACACATAGCCAAAACGATTATGCCAACATATCAGACATACCGAGAAGAACCGATAAGAATGACACGTCACTTTGGATAACCTACTTGGATTCCCTACTAAAAAACACGTTAGCTACACGCATTTCTAACTTAGCTTCCAAATTTATTATTCCAAACGCCCAAAGACAAGACTAATCAATCTTAAGGTCCAACCTCCATACTCACATATGCATGGCATCCACATGCTACCATGCTCAACAAGCTAACATGCTCTTGTTATAAAAACAACTAACACATGCAACCAAGCACACACACATCTTTTCTCACAAGATGATGCACCTTCTTCCCACGGCTCTTAGGTATTCGAACCTAGAACTATGATACCAAGTTGTCACGCCCCAAACTCTGGGTCACGTGAAAGTCCACGAACAACCCCCAAAATCGCCCAAACACAAACGGACGAAAATCTTAAAGCCAATACGAGGCTAAAACCTTTGTGAAAATGCACTATCGAGCGTTTATTTGATTTGAAAAAGTAGCCCAAAAGACTACGGTCACGGCCCTAAGAACCAAGCTTTTAAAACAAAATACACATTTTGGGTAAAGAAATAACTTTTTAAAAGAAGTGTAAGTCGTTCACAAAATCTCTCTCGAAGCACAAGAGTTTGAATGAAGTATAAACCATTTGAAAACTCCTTTTGTAAACCGTTGCACCAACCAACGAAAATCGTAATATGAAACTACGAAAAATAACAACCAACCCATGGTTTGTCTAAAAAACATAACGCATGCATACATCGGCTATAAGAATTACATATGCTTAAAAATATGTTACATCCAAACATAATCCATAAACAAAGGTATAAACTACTTAACAAAGACAAAACATCAGAGTCTTGTCGTCAGCCACCTCCAGGCACCTCAAGGTCAACCTACACGACTGCGTTCACTTGAAATTTTTTTTTAACAAAATCTCATAATGTGAGCCGAAACCCAATAGCAACAGCCTATAAAACCCTAAAGCAAGATATGCAATCACATAGCATATAGTTTACTCAACCACATGAACCTCAAAACAATTTTACTTCATAAAACCCCAATTTTTCCATTAGACTGCCATAAGCCTCCAAAACGATTTTTCATCATCAAAACCAAGCATTTCAACAATGTAACAACGTTTCATAGTTAAAGAAAAATAGTAACCAAAACGTTATTTTTCCCCTCGGATCACACAGTCGAGAACAAAAAGTTATTTTTTCCTTGGATCACACAATCGAGAAAATGATTCCAATGTACCGACTCTGTCACACCCGGAACAGAGGTAACAA
Source organism: Heliamphora pulchella (assembly GCA_032270985.1). Classification (NCBI taxonomy): domain Eukaryota; kingdom Viridiplantae; phylum Streptophyta; class Magnoliopsida; order Ericales; family Sarraceniaceae; genus Heliamphora; species Heliamphora pulchella. The sequence goes on along the minus strand of JAULJZ010000009.1, from coordinate 10,189,954 downwards.
CTATAGATTCCTACCCATTACCCTAGTCTAGAGCCATTTAAGACCTACTAGGTAATGACAAGTTCTATATGAAGTCACAACAACGTAATTCGCTTAATTTACGGGCCCAAAATCGGAGGGGACAAAGCACCCACCACTTCGTTTACGGGGATTAACCCGAAGCCACGAAGCACCTTTCTGCGCAAGTTTTTGAACTTTCACCGAGAAGAAACTCGTGCCCAATACACCCACTATCTCAGCACATCTATGGAATTATTTAAAAATCAACCCGTAGCTCAACTACGAAAATATTTACACAATTATACATTAAACATGTATAAAGATCCAATGGCCAACCGCCACATCATCCATCAAACATGGAGATCAATCAAAAATATTTTTAAAAATATTTTCACCGTTTCTATCAAAACGTTTCAAAAACGAGACTCAACCTGAGGGTTAACTCTAAACCTCCAAAACACGTTCTTTTTAAGATTTTCATAAACCCTTCGTTTTTAAAATCACCTTTTTGAAAACCACGAACATTCACAAGTCTAATATCATGTAATAAATCAAGAAAAGTGCAAAATATGCTTTTTATTCGGTAAACAAGGTTTAAATATGAAGTATAATACTTAAAGCATTTTTAACCGGTAGAAAAGCGTATAATTGCACATAGCACCCTTTAAAGATAACATAGTTTAGGATTCTACCTCGTTGAGCCGAAAGCTCGACGCTTCGAAAAATGAACCTTGACGAAATGGGATTTTGTCCAGATAGATGCGAAGCCCTCGGCATAGATACTAAGGATCCATTGTCTAATCACTAAAAATCGAGCCCTGGGCCCATCAAAATCTAGAGAGAAGGCAGAGATTTTATGTGATAGAAGAACCAGATCTGAAAATATCTCCTAAACGTCTAATATTTATAGACCACGCCCAAATTCAGGGGTTCAGTCGACTAAACCTCCTCCTTTAGTCGACTGACAGAGGCTACTGGAATCTCAAAAATGGTCCACCGCCGCGGGTCAGTCGACTGAACTCCCCAAGTCAGTCGACTGAATACCACAGTGTCCAATCAGTCAATTGGATTGCTACTGGTTCTCAAACCGTTTCCAGTGTCTAAGCATAGGTCCAAAAGCAACCAACCAAATAGCCCTTTTTTCAAATATCATGAACACACACAAGTCCAACAACCTCGAAAAGAGATTGTAAAAACACTTTTCGTTCAATTAAATGCAACCTAACACGTTTTAAGAACATAAACCAAGATCATGCGTTAACTCCATCAACACTTAAAATCATTTTAAAAATGAAACGGGTCGGGATCTCACACATCTCCTCACGTTAAGATTTCTAATACTCAGCAATTAAATTTAATTACTGACAATTTAATTTAATCAATATCTTTAAATTCATTAAGCCCTTCTGCTTACTTATTTAACCGCCGGATAATCAAATCCACTTGTAGAGTTTGGTTTGGTCAAAACTTATAACATTCCTTAAGGGAGTATTGTCAATCCCGATCATTTGAGACATGAATTCTATCAATAATCAATATTCACCATATAAATAATACCGCTATTCAACTCATCGAGACTATAGACCCATCTAAGATCGCACCCTCTAATGAATCAAAATAATGAATATTAAATATACGCAAATCAATAATTATTTCAGGATTAAGAACATAAGTACTCTTCATAATAATTTTGGGGTGTGAATTAATTTATATAGTCAGTATAAAATTAATTATCTCAATATGTCTCGTTCAATACACACAAAGTGTACTAGCATAGAGAATCATAACAATAGACGATGCTATTATTTGTTTTTCGTAATCAAGATAGGTCTACTAAAACTCTGTGCTATAGTCGTACCGATGATATGTCCATTTCCATTTAAACTGTGAACAAAAACTTATATTCTGCAAGAGCTTAAAATTTGATCTTTTATGTGCAAGCCGTACTCTACACACTAAATTAAATACGGTACAGAATAAAGGACATCCATGAATTACATTAAAAAAATGATATTGCATACATTGCTCATTAAGATTATCATAAAATAAAAAATTACTTTTATTAAAATAACATTAAATACTAAAAATATGATTTTCAGTATACAATCCTAACAATCTCTCACTTATATTCAAAACTATGCTGCCATACATCTGATTTCTATGTCCTCTACATAACTATCAAAAGTATTAGCCAGTAAACTCTTTGTAAAAGGATCTGCAAGGTTGTCTTCTGATACAATCTTGGTCACAGCAGCATCACCCCTCTGTACAATTTCTCGTATCAGGTGATACTTACGCTCAATGTGCTTTTCTTTCTTGTGGACTCTTGATTTTTTTGAGTTTGCAACCGCTTCGCTATTATCACAATAAAGTGTAATAGCCGACTAAATTGAAGAGACCACATCCAGATCCAATAGGAAGTTTCTGAGCCAAACGGCTTCCTTGGCTGCTTAGAAGCTATCACGTACTCAGCCTCCATGGTGAAATCAGCAATGCAAGATTGCTTAATACTCCTCCAACTAATAGCTCCATCTCCTAAGGTAAACACATCCTGAGGTAAACTTATGAAAAATTTTTCTGACTAAAAATCTAAATCTGTGTACCCTAAAGGTCCTAGACTGTCTGCTTGGTAAACTAATATATAATCTTTAGCCCTTTTCAGGTACTTGATTATATTCTTTACTGCAATTCAATGCTCCTGCCCTGGGTTAGACTGATATCTGTTAATTATGCCAATGGCAAAACTGATGTCGGGTCTAGTATAAAGTATAGCATACATTGGGCTTCCTACTACTGAAGCAAAAGGAATCGCCTTCATTTTCTCTATCTCATTAGGTGTCTTAGGACACTGATCCTTGGATAGAGTGATTTCATGCCTGAAAGGAAGAAACCATTTCTTGAAATCCAGTATGCTAAAACGAGAAAGGATATCATCGATATACTTTTCTTGAGATAAGCCCAATATTTTTTGTTTTCGATCTCGCACAAGCTTGATCCCAAGAATGTGACTGATTTCTCCCAAATCCTTCATATCGAACTGTCCAGATAACTATACTTTTACCGTAGATAATACTCTCACATCGTTTTTGATGAGCAAGATATCGTCTACATAAAGTACTAGAAAGATTGCTACGCTTTTGTTACGCTTCTTGTACACACATGACCCATCTAGACTCTGATAAAAATCAAAAGACTTTATAGCTTGATCAAACTGAGTATTCTAAGATCTCGATGCCTGTTTAAGTTCATAAATGGATCTCTTAAGCTTGCACAACATGTGCTCTTAGCCATTCGCTATGAAACTGTCTGGTTATACTATATAGATACACTTGTCAAGACTTACATTAAGAAAAGCTGTCTTGACATTTATTTGTCAGATTTTATAATCAAAATGAGTAGCAATAGATAAGAGAATTCGGATAGACTTAAGTATGGCTACCGGCGAAAAGATTTTGTCATAATCAATTCCTTCTTTCTGAGTGAACCCTTTTGCAACAAGCCTAGTTTTGAATGTTTCAATTTTCTCGTCTACTCTTCTCTTTCTTTTGTAGATCCACTTACATCCAATGGATTTTATCCCTTCGGGTGGTTCTACAAATTCCTAGACCTGATTAGAATACATAGATTCTATTTCAGAATTCATAATCTTTTGCCAAAGATCTGCATCTTTGTCCTGAAGTGCTTCATTGTACTTATAGAGTTTAGTATCCAATTCTACCAGAATCTTGTCAAAAGACTCTTTCAAGAACATATACTGATCAGGTTAATGAACAACTATCCCACTACAACGAGGCACTATCTGTCTGTGTACTAGCAGTAACACGATGTGCAAATTTTGAACCTTGTGCAGCAGCACCCTGTTCATGATTTGCACCTGTCCTGATAATTTTCCCACTATGACGAGGTAATAAGATATCAGTGACTTGTGGTTCCTCTTCCGTTCTATTGATATTTTCTCTCATTTCTTCTAGAACAATATTGCTTTTGAGCCTGTAGTCCATAATATAATTATCTTTCAAGAATCGGATATTGGTACTAATAATGACCTGTTGATCCTTAGGATTACAAAATAGATCGCCCTTCATTTTCTTAGGATACCTCACAAAGAAACTGACTTATGTCCTCGGTTGCAACTTACCCGCGTTCTCTTTCAGCACATGTGCTGGACAAGTCCAAATTTGAATATGTTTCAGACTAGGCTTACATCCAGTTTACAATTCTATGAGAGTAAAAAGTATGACTTAGAAGGTACCATGTTCAGAATGTAAGCAGCTGTCTCTAATGTGAGTCCCTAAAATGAATCGGATAAACCTGAATAACTCATCATGGACCTTACCATCTCTATAAGACTTATATTCTTTCTTTTTGCTACACCATTCTGCTGTGGAGTGCTCGGAGCAGTCAACAGGAATATAATCCCTTTTAATGATAGGTAATCCTTAAACTCTCTAAAGAGGTATGCCCCACCATGGTCGGATCATTGTGATTTGATACTTTTACTCAGATGCTTCTTCGCCTTCGCTTCTGCCTTGAATTCTTTGAATTTTTCAAAGCATTCAGATTTATGGTGCATCAAATAAATGTATCCATACCTTGAGTAGTCATCAATGAAACTGGCGAAGTACTCAAAGCCACCTCTAATTCGGATTGTTATAGATTCACACACATCAGAATGAACCAGTTCCAACGGTTCTTTAGCTTTGTAGCGTTTGGCCGAAAAGAGTTTCTTGGTCATCTTATCCTCTAAGCAGGATTCACATACTGAAAGTGCCTTCACTTTTAATGAACTCAAAGGTCTATCTTCTACCAGTCTATTTACTATTTTTAGATTAATATGATTCAAGCATAAGTGTCAAAGAAATGTTTGGTTCATCAAAGAAGAAAACTTCTCTTATATGGTAAATTAGATGTATTATTCAATTAAGTCAGTTGTAGTATATGAGAGATAGGAGATACAACATGCAGATCATCCACCAATGTACCAGAATAAATAAAATATTTATTTTTCTTCACAATCACAAAGTCATCAAAATGAACAGAATATTTGTCCTTTATTAAACTCGAAACTGAAATTAAATTTCTTCTAATTGAAGGTATATATAAGGATAAATTTTTAGAAGTAATATCCTATTTCTACTAAAGCTGAGAGTGACATCTCTTACTGCAACTACTGCCACCTTTGAATTATTGCTTATATGCAGGTATATTTTTCCATCACTGAGCCGCCTGATTTTTTGGAATCACCCATACAAAGAATTGCAGACATGATTAGTGGCTCCCGTATCTACACAATAGGTTTTGGTAGATAACACCGCTAAACATATTTCAACCACCAGTGAATAGAAATTACTTGGTTTGTTCTGCCTACCGAGAAAAATCAGACACTGCTTTTTTCAATGCCCAAACTGGTTACAGTGATAACACTGGGCTCTCGGCTTCTTCACGCCAATTTTTGGCCCCTTAACTGCTTTTGGACCTGTGCCTCCCTGTGTCTGAACGTTTTTCTTTTTCTTGCCTTTCGGCTTAGAGGAAGAACATTTCTCAGCCACATACACAGAACCTAATTTTCTAAGAACACTCTCGGCTGCTTGAAGTTCTTTAAGAAATTTTACCAATGAAAAATTGAGCTTATTCATGGTATAGTTTAGGCAGAACTGCTTAAAACTTTCAGGCAGTAACTGAAGTATGATATTGACCTGAATTTTTTCAACAATTTCAGTTCCTAAGATTTTCAGTTTATTCAAAAGACTGATCATCTTCAGAATATGATCTCCAATTGGGGTGCCTTTAGCCATGTTTGCATTCATTAGAGATTTTATAGCCACCTGCCTAGCAGCACGAATTTGTTCCTCAAACATTTTTTTGAGATTCATAATCATGTCATAGGCATTGGGTATAAATTAATTCTAATGCTGCAAAACATTTGACATGGAAGCCAAAATGTAACAGCGAGTCATCTGATTTGTTTTCTGCCACTTCTGATGGGTTTGGATTTCCTGTCCGATCGCCCTCACATCAGGTACTGGTAGACGTATCTTAGTTAACAAAAACTTATAATCCTCAGTAGTTAAGACAATGTCTAAATTTCTTTTTCAGTCAACATAGTTTGGTCCCGTAAGTTTGTTTTATTTGAGTATTAAAGCGAGTGGATTGAAAATCATTTTATTTCTGATAATCATATAATTAAAAATAACGGTTAATTATGACGAGTAAAATTTTGAATTTATTTTAATTTGGTTCCCTCTATCATTTAAAAAAAAAATTCGCCAGTAGCCTAGTATCCTGTGAACAACATACCTCCATGAGAGGATATTTACTATCCATTGTTTGTTCAGACAAGCTAATTTTTTTTAATTTTATTATCTAAGCAACTGACCATGTCAAGTAAAATTAAATAGTTGACATAGTTTCGGTCCAGTAAATAGTAGTAGTGACTCAGATAGAGAGAATACTATTATATACAGTTAAGTGTTAATCATCACCTAATTCCAAATCAATCGCTTTGCAATGAATCCTTCGGATGCAGAAATGATCCACACGAAAAATTATTCAGAATTATCTCTAAAGGAGGTTTGTACTGGTGATACCGCAATTAATCTGTCCGATGGGAAGGAATGTTTTACTACCAATACACATGATTTAATTTCATCGTCTACAAACTGGTGATAAAAATCATGAGATTTATCTGTGAATAAATTTTCTCTCCCACTTAGATTCTTAAAATATTTTTGAGAGTTATAAAAATTCGTTTAATTAAAATAAATTTATTAATTTTAAGAACTATACGATCTGAAAGAATCAAACATCTTTCCGTGTACACGATTTTAAAGATTTCGAATTGTCAAATCATCTTTTCGTATTTTAATGCGTAACAAATAAAATTCAATAAATGCATAGTTTTTTCTTTAGCTTTTTAGCTAAGGTAGTGATTAAAAATATTTAATTATTTTATTTTATGTTACATATTTTTCAAAAAATAATAATTTATTTAGGTTAAATATTTTTTTATTTAATTAATTCAAAATCCGAAATTAATTTTCACATTTTTTCAAGATATTCGATTTTATAAAAAATCATCTTAAACGTGATATTTTGTAAAAAATAAAATATCTAAAGTTTTTCTATTTAATTAAAGAATTTAATTAAAAACTTAATTTTATTTTTCTTTATAAAATATTTAATTAAAATCAAAATTTTTGAATTAATTAAATTGATCAAAAAATATAATACAGATATACATCATCCACGCAGTTCATATGAATATAAATACAAGATATGTATATATCTTGATTTTATGATCGAATTAAAACTCTGAAAACTTTTAGTCTCCTATTGAAGATAAGCTGTAAGAATCATTTTTCGAGTCAGTTACTTGTATGCCAATTGTATCAGGATTCATTAATATACTATGATATTCTAATATATCATATCATTATCAAAACATATCAGAAAATAAGATCTAAGACAGCCCGAACAGCCACCATCACCGTTGGCCGCTGGCCACCAGCCACCAGCCACCAGCCCACCGCTGGCGCCACCATGCCGCCACCTTCAGGCGACTTTTGTTACCTCCTCCATACTCTATTTTTGACACCATTTTTTCTGAAAAATAGTTCTCAAAAAATACTATTTTTTGTCAAATAATCAGACAAAAAATAGCTTGAAAAATTACCATTGAAACAGCACAAAATAGCTGCCAAAAATCGTCGTTGCGGCCAAAAATCGTCACTGCTTTCCCTGCTTTTTGCTGCTTTTTTGGCCTGATTTTTTTTATGATTTTAGGACAATATTTTAAGGTATGTTTACTGCAATTCCCTGAACTGCCGCCGGTGGTGGCTGTTTTTGTCGATTTTTACGGCAGTTTTTGAACTTATTTTGCTGCTATTTTTAATGCATAAATCCTGTAGAAACTTATTGAAAAAAAATTATTTTAAAATCGTTAAAAAATTACCGCAATTCGTGACCTGTAAAACCCGAAACTACCGGCAGTGCCACCTCCTGTTTTTGTATTCTTGGATATTCAACTTGTTCTTAAATATTCTAAACTGATATTTAAAAATAAATAATTGCTATTATATCAAAAATATATGTCCCGTAGGCTCATATTCAGTCTAGAAAAAACTTAATCTATCATTATAAGCCCTTGTTAGAGGTGCACACGGTCCGGATTGGAACGATTATTTAAAAAATCAAGAATCGGACCGTTATCAAAGGTTTCAGATTTTTAGAACCGTGTCCGAATCATTCAAGTAACGGAGCCTGACCGGAACCGATCCGTGAAAATAGATCGGTCACGGTTCGATTAACGGTTCCAAGATTATTGAATAGACTCTCGTCCGAGGGGAAAAGATCCAATATAAACATTCCAAGATTATTGAACAAATGCACTAAAGTTTTGTTTTACCACAACTCATTTTGAAACTAATTAATGAAATCAAAACAAACCAACACATATTCAGAACTGTCTTTCTCATTCCAGCATGCCAACAAGGACATTTTTATACCCAAATTTCCATCAAACAAACGATAAAACCAAGAAAAAATAAAGCAAGATGGCGAAACAATTAAAGAAAAATTATCAGCAACATCAACAAACGATGAAGGATGATAAAAAACACAATTCACTCCAAAACCAGTTCAAATAGTTTAAAGGGCTCAAGTTAAGTGGGTATTTCTATTTTATATGAGTATGCTTTACTAAATTTTCTTAGCAAACAAACATGAAATTTAGAAAATAATAACAATCTATAATAGAAAATCCAACAAGAAACAAGGTTGGGGATTGAATACTTTGAGGCCAGCGATTTGGTCCTAGCGAGAAATGGGGTTGACGCTGGTGTCGTCGAAGATGTTCTGGCGGAGAGAGAGCTTCTTGAGGTTGTAGAGGTGCTGAATCCAGGGGTCCAGAATCGAGAGGCGATTGACGGTCAGATCCAACTCGATGAGACTCGGGGGAAGCTCGACCGAGTTGAGATTGTGGAGCTAGAAGCTGGTATGGTGGTGAGATACGATGATTCGTCACCGAAAGTGGTTGTGTCATTATTGGGTTCTGATAATGATTTCACTTTGTTTTCCATTGCTTACAAGGCCGGTGAGGAGGAGGCAGCGAGGTCGGTGGCGTGAACGACAGAGGACTGAGGCGTGAATTGAGAGAGAGGGAGTCGAGGTACTAATAGAGCCTGGACTGGACTGGGTCCGGTCCGGTTCGGAACCGTGAGATTAATCCAGAATTGAGAACCGGACCGTTCAGAACGAATTTTAAAATTTTTAATTCGGAACTGAACCGTGACAAATAGAAGCCGGACCAAACCTTACGAATCGGACAAGACCGAACCGGATTATCGATTTTTTTGATTTTTTGTGCAGCCCTAACCCTTGTGATTAAAAAAATAATTATAATCATCATTCAAACTATTCAATTAAACATGAATAAAAGATGATCATAAAATCAGGATTAGAACGCCTGCAAAACAAAGTAGCACAGTTCTAAAACTACTCCCATTGATAAATGTAAACAAAAAACAAAATGATTTTGATACCAATTGTTGAAGGCAAAACTGTCAAGATCATTATTTTTGTAAACGATTTTTGATAAAAATAACTGGACGAACAATCGCCGAAACAGGCTCCAGTTAAAACTTTTGATGTCGAAGGATCAAAATAAAAAATCCGTGCCACCACAGTTAATTTGGAAGAATACGTTTTGGTCGATTCTTCAACTACGATTTTTGATTTCGAGTTGAACTCCCGTCAGACCTTCTTTTGTATTTTCTTATGCGATTCCCGAATATAGTATTAGTTACGGTCCTTCGAGAACTTGTACTGACATAACCTGATCTGCTTTAGTCTTGAAAAAAGTTATGAATTTGGTTTAGTCTATCCGCATATTTATAGGGCAACAGCAGGGACCTATGAAGTAATTATGACAAAAACTTCTAGTGTAACCCAGATATACGTATCCAGGGTTTCCGCAATTAAGCAAACCTCTCAATGGTATCTGTAATTATGAAAATCTTGCAGCGGTCTCTGCAATTTTCGTAAAACACTAAATTATAGTTCACACTACTCAAGAACTATAATTGCACTTTAAACCATAATCTCAAGACTATCTTGCATTGAGCTCCTGTTATTAAATACTTAACTCATCTCCATACGTTAAGATTTTTGATACCTGCCAATTAAATTTAATTACTGATAATTTAATTTAATCGACATCTTTAAATTTCTTAAGCTCTTTCGCTTAATTTATCTGACCGCTGGATAATCAAACCCACCTACAGGGTTTGACCTGATCAAAACTTATAAGTTTCTTTAAGAGAGTATCGTCAATCCCGGTCATTTAAGACGTAGATTTCGTCAATAATTAATATTCACCATATAAATAATACCGCTATTCAACTCATTGAGAATATAAACCAATATAAGATCGCACCCTCTAATGAATTAAAACAACGGATATTAAATATACGTAAATCAATAATTATTTTATGATTACGAGCATAAGCACTCTTCATAATTACATTGGGGTATGAATTAATTTATATAGTTAGTATAAAATTAATTATCTCAATGTGTCATGTTCAATACACACAAAGTGTACTAGCACTCAGAGTCGGAACAATAGATGACGCTATTATCTGTTTCCCGTAACCAAGACAGGCCTACTAAAATTCTGTACTACGGCCGTACCGATGATATGTCTATTTCCATCTAAACTATGAACAAAAACTTATATTCTGCAATAACCTAAAATCTAATCTTCTGTGTGTAAGCCGTACTCTACAAACCAGATAAAATACTATACAGAATAAAGTGTATTCATGCATAATATTAAAAATATAATATTACATATATTGTTCATTAAGATTCTCATAAAATGAAAAATTAATTTTATTAAAATAACATTAAATACTAAAAATATGATTTTCAGTATACAACCCTAACAGAAACATCGTGAGAGAACCAAGAGAGAGAGAGAGAGAGAGAGAGAGATGAGAAAAAGAGTGAAGAAAAACTAGCTCACGCGAATGAAAGTTTTGAACAACCCTAAACCCATAGCTTATCATCGACCTCGCAGCCGTGAGGTCTGCTTCCTTAAAACATAATGGTCGTAGCATCCGAGCACAGGTCGTAAGGAATTCCTCTCACGGCCATAACAAATTTGAAATGTTTGTAATGGCTGTGAGGTTCAATCTTGTTGATCGCAGTAACCTTAGGGTTCTTTGTTCAGGCCGCGACATCCAAAATGCCATGCCCGAAAGGTTTTGTTCCCCCTATGTATCACCTTTGAGTATAAGGGTACCTTTTGGATTAATTAACCAAAATTCTCTGTTATAGCCCCTTCTTGAGGTTTATGAAAAATAGACCTCAAGGAATCTCCGATCTTATTTATGACCATAAACTAAATAATGGTGAGCTCGGCCTTGCGCAAAGACCTAAAGCCCCTAACCCTCCGGTCCTGCCATGACCTAAAATTAATTCTCGTTTTTTATCCAATCCTCCTCATGACCTTAAATTGACCTTCCGGTTCTCCTCATGACCTTATACTGACTCCTCGGTCTTCCTCATAACCTTAAATTGACCCTTCGATCGTTGCATGACCTAAAACTATCCCTAACCCATCCGATCCTCCTCATAACCATAAAGTAACCCTCTGATCCTCCTCATGACCTTAAAATAACTCCTTGGTCCTCCTTATGACCTTAAACCGACCCCTAAGTCTTTGCATGACCTAAAACTGCCCCTAACCAAATCGATCCTCCTCATGACCTTAAATTGACTCCTTGGTTCTCCTCATGACCTTAAATTGACCCTTTAGTTCTCCTCATGACCTTAACTTTTTCTGTTCTCTTTTTGACCTTAAACTGACTCTCCAGTCCCATTCATGACTTAAAACTAATCCCTAATGATCTTTGGTCCACGTTGTGACCATTAAATTTTATATGTTTGTATTATACATATCTGCATCATGAGTTACCTTCCATGCATCATGATTG
>JAULJZ010000009.1:10165950-10177858 GCA_032270985.1 Heliamphora pulchella | reverse complement strand
ACGTTGTGACCATTAAATTTTATATGTTTGTATTATACATATCTGCATCATGAGTTACCTTCCATGCATCATGATTGGCCTGTTTGCATCATATACATTGCCTCACGAATTACGACCAGTCAGATCCCTAATGACATTTACTTGCACCACGAATTATTGCGAACTCTATTAAAGAGGGACAACTGTAGACACTCCAATTTGACTAAGTCGAATATTAGGCTCCCATCTCGAATGCTCCCCAATGACGAAAACATGAAATTACGCTCAAGGGTGCTCCCAAGCAATTGCAATGCCAAGAATTCGACTAAAAACCCAAGAAATCACTCATCCCCTCAAAAACCTTCAGGTCGCGACACTCCTAATCCTCGTGGCCGCCACCTTTTCATGATCCTACCCTAGGCCATATTCTTGCCTTCACAGTCGCGACCTTTTTGTGATCCTAGAACAGGCCGTGAACTTCATTCTTCATGGTCGCTACCTTTTATGATCGTACAAAAGGCCGCCACCTTTGAAGGTCATGGCCATCTTGGTTCGTAAATTAAAGTTCACGGCCGCGAGGTACAAGGACACGGCCACGAGCTTTACACCTTTTGGACAGGTGAAAGCATCCTAGAGGATCTCTGTGCTGCCCTAATGCCTATAAATAGGCATCGTTTTCACTAAAATCCAAAAGAGGAGGAATGTTCTGTGATATCGATACTCTGTCAAATTCATTCCTCACCCGATATTTTCGATATTCATACTCCCGATACTACCTACTTCCGGATCGAGTTCGTGACATTGCGTGCATTGGTGATCCTTGGAGCACGGATGACTAGATAATTCTAGCCTACCATATCCGAGGGACATTCGAGGCGGTTGTTTACATTAGGTAATCTTAAAAAATCATGACATTTATCATACTCCTATTTTCTCTCTCCTAAGGGTCATCACGATTAAGGTTTTTGTTTGTTGATTTCTTTCCTATCATTTAAGTTATCTATATCAAGCATGTTTTCTTTTTGATTTATAAGAGCATGTAAACAATGTATGTAGAAGTATGTTCGTATGTTCCTTTTTCATGAAAAAACAGTGTGTTCAACATCCTCTGTAGAATGTAAAATAGTGTATTTTTAATGTAATTTCATATTCATTGGCACACTGAATACTTGAAAATGCTTCTGTAATTCTTTAAACCTAACGGTCGCGACCTTTTATTGACACGGCTATAAGCTTTTTCATCCTTATTATTACGGCCGCTATGTATTTCCTTACGGCCGCCTGTTTTGCTTCGTTTTTGTCACGGCCGCAATATTTTGTTGCCACGGCCGTGAACTTTCTGTATGACTAGTAACCTGAAAATCATATTTGAACTATTCTGTAACCTTTTTCTAATATTATATGTACCATGTTTAGAGACCTATGATATTGTTGAAGTAATAGTTATTCGATCCTGCTCTGATAAAGTAAACTATGATTTTCTACTCTATACATTATGCCTGTTAGGACTCCTATGGGCTTTACACATTGAAAATTTCTTTGGGTTTCTATAATGTCACGATCGCAATTGTTTGTTGCTATGGCCATGAGCTTTTCTCTTTGGTTATTATGGCCGTGACCTCTATTTGTTATTTTGTCACGACTGTAACATTCTGTTGCCACGACCGTGAACTTTGTGTGTAACTAGTAACTCAAAAACAGTGTTCTAACCTTTCTATTTCTTTTTGTTTAACTTATATGCAACATATTTAGAAATGGTTACTTTACTGTATGACCCTTAGAGTTTTTCTTATCTTCTTTAACCCTTATTTGCATGTTTTAGTTTGCTTTGCTCAAACAATAATTGTGGCATGATTAGAAATGATAATCAAGTCGTATGGCCCTTAGGATTTTAGTTAGAAACTTTTCTTCTTTGTTTGCTTTTAATTGGACTCTCTTTAACCTCCCGTTCTGTATATATTACCTTTGAAAAGTTTAAAACAAGAACTAATATTGACAAAGTAGAGGCCAACTTTGCAGTTGGGCAAAAATGGTACCTAATACATTCCCTTTTTGTACCTTAATTCCTGAACTCTATTTTTCTTTAGTTACGTTTCAATGACCTATGACCTACTTTTTATTTTTCTTGATTTTTCTCAAAAACTAAGTAGTGATTCTATTTTCTACATGTGTTTGGATATCTTGGATTTTCATCATAAAATAAACATTTTCTTTTCTAAAAACAATAGATATCCGACACATCATTTTTCAAAACCACCTAAAAATGCTCGCATTCTCCAAAAACATTTGTATTGTATTCTCTCAAGATTTATAATAAAAGTGTGAGCCCGTGGACATAGGCACATCTTGTCGAACCACGTAAATTTGTGTGTTGTATCACTTGTGTTTGGTTTTTTGTTTGTTTTCTATCTTTTGTGGCTTGTGCGTGATTCAAAATGCTTGTGGGTTGGATTAACCGTGATTTTTTCAATCCCAAATAACTAATATCAGAGTTCTGGGTTTGAAGGTTGAAGAACGCGGCGTGGCAAAAGAAGAAAAAATCAAGATTGAAAAGTTCAATGGTTCGAACTTAGCTCTCTGAAGGATGCAGGTCGAGAATGTTCTGTACCAAAAGAATCTGTTTCTTCCATTAATGAGGGAGAAACCAGAGAAGATGTTGCAAAATGAATGGGTGGTATTGTATTAGAAAGCCTTAGGAACCGTGCGATTGAGTCTCGCACTATCTGTGATTTTCAATATTGCATAGGAGAAGACGACAATAGATCTATTGAAGGCATTGGAGAAGATGTATGAAAAAACCCTCCGCATCGAACAAGGTATATCTGATGAAAAAATTGTTTAACTTGAAGATGGCAGATGATGCTATCATTACCAAACATTTCAATGAATTTAATACTATTACCAATCAGTTAGAGTCGGTGGGTATTGATTTTGATGATGAAATCAGAGCCTTAGCTCTTTTGTCCAGTCTGCCAGAAAGATGGAGCAACTTGGTTGTGGCAGTGAGCAACTTCTCAGGATTAGTGAAATTGAAACTAGAGGACGTTGTTGGGTTCATTCTGAGAGAAGAATCACGTAGAAAAACAGCGGGTGAATAGTCGACATTAGGGTCTACTTTGAACGTTGAAGGGAGAGAAAGAAAGAATAACAGGAAAAGTCAAAAGGATCGGAAAAATCACATATCCAAGTCACGGGGTAGATTACAGTCTCGGGTTGGCAAGCAAAAATCTAGTGGCTGTTAGAACTGTGGACAGAAGGGTCACTTCAAGAAGGACTGCAAGACTCCAAGAAAATAATGAAACTACACAAATCAAGAGGGTAAGACTACGGTAAATATTTTAGATGAGTAAAACGTATATGCTTTGATTTGTACTTTGGATTCAAGAACAAATTCTTGGATTGTTGATTCGGGAGCATCATTTCATGCTACTCCACCCATGGATGTACTTCACAGTTATGTGAAAGGAAATTTCGAAGAGGTCTAAATGGGGAACGACGAGACTTTTAATATAGTTGGGAATGGTGAGACGCAAATCACACAAGCTAACGGTACAATATTGAAGTTGAAAGATGTCAGATACGTGCCTAGTCTAATAAGGAACTTAATCTCATTGGATCAGCTGGTAGAATCTAGGATTTTGATGTTGTTTGGAGGAGATTCCTAGAAGATGTGTAAGGGGTCATTGATTTTGGCCCGGGAAAAAAAGGAGGCTACCTTGTATGTATCATCGGGTTCTTATAGCAGGTTATCAGTGACAGCATCTGGGGTTTACACCAATACATGGCATAGGCGACTCAGTCATATGAGTGAGAAGGGAATGAAGGTAATGGTTTAGGAAAAGAAAGCTATCGGGAATTGAGTCGGTGGATTTGAAATTTTGTGAAGATTGTCTTCAGGAAACAAAAGAAAGTCAGGTTTACAAAGGAAGCAAAGACTCCAAAAGTAGAAAGGTTGGAGCTGGTTCATATTGACGTATAAGGACTGTCTTAGGTACCTTCCCTTGGTGGCTCACAGTATTTTGTAATCTTCATTGACAATACTACCAGAAAATTATGGGTTTACTCCTATAAGAACAAGTCAAATGTATTTGGCATATTCCAAAACTAGAAAGCTCTAGTTAAGAATGAGACAGGTTAGAAGCAGAAGTGTCTGAAGTCTGATAACGGCTGAGTACTAAAACAAAGAATTTGAGGATTATTGTGTAGCTAATGGGATCAAAAGATTGAAGACTGCCCCAGTGAAGCTGGGGTAGAACGGAGTGGTAGAACGCATAAATAGGACGATCATGGAGCGTGCCCGTAGTATGAAGTTGCATACCGGGTTGCCAAAATAATTTTGGGCAGACGCAGTGAACACAGCTGCGTATTTGATCAACAGAGGACCTTCAATTGCATTGAATTATGGATTGCTAGAGGAAGTATGGACCGAGAAGGAGATCAAAATTTTCCATTTACATATTTTTTATGCACAACTTATGTACATATTGAGTCAGAGAACAGGGATAAGCTCGATCCCAAGTTTCAAAAATGTGTGTTTATTGACTATGGTACAAACAACTATGGGTATAGGTTGTGGGATCCAAAAAATAGGAAAATGGTTAGAAGTATGGATGTGATATTCAACAAGTCTGTTTTGTACAAATATACATATGATTAAAAGGGTGAGACCATAGACGAATCAGACTATGCTGAGTTTGAAGGATCGTCTAGCAGAGTCTTGGAACGCTAGGATGAGAACACAGTCCACTTCATAGGCAAAGCCACAGACCTACTGTTAGTAGGTTTACCAGAATCAGTAGGCCTACAGTCCGTTATTCACCTTCACTGCATTATTAGTTATTGTCTGATAGTGGTGAACTAGAATGCTTTGAAGAAGTTATGCAAGTTGAGGCAAAAGGTGAGTGGGAGCATGCCATAGATGATGAGATGTAGCCTCTATCATCAAATCAGACTTGGGACTTAGTACAGTTGCCCAAGAAAAGGTCAGCACTATAAAACAAGTGGGTTTACAAGCTGAAGGAAGAATCTGATGGAAGCAAGCGATACAAGACAAGGCTAGTAGTCAAGGGATTTCAGCAAAAGCCGATGATAGAATACACTAAGATATTTTCACCAGTTGTAAAAATTTCCACCATCAAAATAGTACAAAGCATTATGGCTACAGAAAACTTGCATCTAGAGCAGCTAAATGTTAAAACAACGCTCTTTCATGGAGACTTGGAGGAGGAAATCTATGTGCGCCACCCACAGTGTCACTCAGTCAAAGGAAAAGAGAAGATGGCATGCAAACTAATGAAAAGTTTGTATGGACTAAAACATGAACCCAGACAGTGGCACAAAAGGTTTGGCAATTTCATAATAGATATGGGGTTCAGTAGATGCCATGGAAATCACTATTGTCATATTAAATAGTTTGCCAAGTCATACTTGATACTCCTCTTATATATAAATGACCTGTTGATTGCAAGATCAAGTGTGGATGAGATTTCAAATCTCAAGGCACAGTTGTCCAGGGAGTTTGCAGCGAAAGATTTAGGGGCAACCAAATGGATACTTAACATGAGAATCAGTAAGGACAGAAAAAGTTAGAAGCTGAAGCTTTTGTAGTCAGAGTGTGTTGAAAGGGTCTTGCAACAGTTCAATAGGATGGTGCAAAGTTTGTTAGCACACATTTAGGAAGTCACTTCAGACTTTCAAAGGAACAAAGAGCAGTCACAAAAGAAAAAAAAAGAGCTACATAGTTAAGATGTCGTACGTGTCAGCCGTAAGTAGCGTAATGTATGCTACGACATACACGAGACAAGACATTGCCTATGCGTTAGAAGTAGTGAGCAAATTCATGTCCAATTCAGGTAAGAGCACTGGAAAGTAATAAAGTAGATTCTGAGGTATTTAAGAGTCATCACATGTTATGCTTTGTGTTACGATGGCTCGGGGATTCAATTGCAAGGTTATGTAGAATCAGATCTAACATGGGACATCGACAGCATGAAGAGTACAACCGAGTATGTATTTACCTTTACCTTGGGTAGTATAGCAGTCAGCTGAGTTTCTAGATTACAGAAGATTTGTGACAATCTCTACCACAGAGGTGGAATATGTAGCAACCACGGAAGCGTGCAAAAAATTGATATGGTTGAAAGGTTTCTTGAAGGAACTGAGTAAAGGACAAGACAAGTGCTAGTTGTTCAGTGATAATCAAAGCGCTATACACTTGGCAGAAAACTCGATGTTTCATTTAAGGACCAAGCACATTGATATCAATTATCATTTTATTTGATCTCAGTTGGAAGACGGACATTTTGATATAGAGAATATACTCTACAAATATGTTCACAAAAGTATTGACAATAGAGAAGCTAAAGGACTGTTCAGCTACGATCAATTTTCAAGCTTAGAAAACAAGAGGACAGTTCACACTGGTTTACTTGGCTGATGTTTTGAGACTACACTAGTTTTTAAGTATCAAAAGATTTGAAGTGAATTTACTTTAAGTAGGAGATTGTTGGAAGGCGAAAAAAATCCTCAACAGGGGATAGACCGCTCGAGATGTCTGTAGTGGTCCGCAGTAGTCTAGATCTGTAGAAAAAACCAAGAGGCGTTAATGATCGATCGAGCAATTTTAGAACTGCTCAAGCAATCTGTGCAAGATCGCACCTTTTATTTGCTACCTAAGGTTGCACAACCAAGATCGCAGATTGATCATGATTTGTTCAATCCGGGAACAAGCAACCATAGTGGTGGCCATTTGCCATGGTTGATTGGATTTGTTTAGTTCCATTTTGAGCTTTTCAACTGCTGCATAAAATCTTTAATCCTTGATGGCCATCCTAAACATTTCGATCTTCTAATCTCTATGGAAAATATGTTGCATCCATTCGTCAACGCATTTAACCATCAAGCACCTACTCAAATCTATCAGTGCTGTGGCAGCTTTTACAATGATCCATCCACCCTACAAAAACAAAACAAACAAACAAAAAAAAGCTACTTTACAAGGCTCCACAATGCATTATTGCTGAGCGAAACCCCTCTACTCAAAGTGAGCTCAGAATCTGCCAAACAGAGTCCCATCCAGGCCAGACCTCATAGAATTCAGTGGTGCATAAACCAAATTGCCAGATGCTACTACAATAATCTGATACAGTACACCAGAGATTCATGAATTTGGGGTACTACTACACAATTCAAATCTTCTTAAGTTAAGAGTTGTCCTTTTTTTGCAGCTTACTCCTAAGTCCTAGCCACAATAATTGATGCTAAAACCTTTATACAAAATTTCCACTTTCTGATTCCCACAACAAAGCTACTTTCGATGATTCTCTACATTTCTAGTCTGCCCCCCCACCCCCTACACCTTGCTGTTCCGTTATTCACTGTTTTGTGATATTACCTCCCCAAATTTAAGGAAGAGTTGGGCATCTGAGGTGCTCATCGATGAGCAGTTCACCAAGTGCGGAGTCTTGAGATTTGCATATTCGTCCACGTAGCAGGTCACCTTAGCTGATGGGATGGGTGCAGGAGGGGTCGGGGTCGATTGTTTCGATGTGTTGGATGGGGGGAGTAGGCTTCCAAGGACACGTGCCACTTCATGCATGGTTGGCCTATCTGATGGCTGTCTCTTGGTGCACAGAAGTGCAAGTTGAAATACTTTCTTAACTTCCCCGAGATCCTTACACGTTGCTGAGATCTCGGGATCAACAGTATCCATGACTGCATTGTTGGCTGTCTTGGACAAGATCTGTTACAAAACAAAAAGAGGCAAATTTGTCTATCAAAATTGCTCCATATATATTCCATCTCCACGTGGGACTTAAAATTGAGAAAACTTTACATATAATTAACCCATATCATCTTATGTTCTTTCTAGTCATTTTAGATATATACAAAGTGGGTTTTATAAAGATAGGTAGAGAACTGACCAGATGATGGAGGTTGGATTCATTGTCCACTGCTTTTCTTCCGGTCAACAACTCAAGTAGAACAATCCCATAGCTGTAGACGTCAGACTTCTCAGTGAGACGAGAAGTTCGAGCATACTCTGGATCAATGTAACCAATGGTACCCATTATGTAAGTAGAAGTATGAGACTTGGAGGTGCATAAACTCTTTGCAATACCAAAGTCAGTGAGATGGGCCTCAAAATCGTTGTCCAATAGAATGTTTGATGACTTCACATCCCTATGGATTATGCGAGGGCTACAATCATGGTGAAGATATGCAAGACCTTGGGCTGAGCCAAGCGCTATCTGAAGACGAGTGTCCCAGTCAAGCTTTTTCTTTTTTGTAGGGCCTAAAAATGTGCACAAAAATGTCAATATATATTAATGATTTGGCTGTTACACAATCGGCGCCCCACACTCATGCCTCATTGTATTTTAAATTTGTTTACAAGAACCAACGGTTGTTTCATGGGTTCAGACGGATCGGAAACTAGCTATTCCATAAAACCCAAATAGTACCATCAATGTACCTAAACATTCCTCACATGGATTCAATCCATAATGGGACCACTCCATTTCCTACAGCCCCAAGAAGGTCAATCAATAAAGCTATTGGATCATTGAAAATCTTCAAACATGAGAATTTCGCGACATGATCCAATAGTTTCCAGTGCATTGGAACGGAGGGACATGAATATTTCAGAACAAAGGATCCCAATCCGTGATTTAAAAGACCAATTCACCATAAGGCTCTTTCAAGTTCATGAATTACAAGTTTTCACTCACCATGAAGGAGGTCCCACAGGCTGCCATTTTCCATGTAGTCGTAGAAGAGAAGGTTTCCAGCTGGGGACAAGGAATACCCTTGAAGGCTGACAAGATTCCGATGCTTGATGCTCCCAACTGTCTCAAGCTCTGTCTCAAATTCCTTCAGACACTGTGGGTAGTGGGAGTAAAGTCTCTTGATCGCTACTGGCCTGCAATTTTTAAGCACGCACTTGTACACAGTGCTTGATGCACCATAACCAATTATATATTTCTCACTCAAGTTCTCAGTCATCCGCATGATGTCATCATACACATGAAGTGCCATGTTCATGTGAAGGATCACAAGCTTTGGTGAAGAGTAATTGACTGTTTTGTCAATCAAGGAACAGGAGTCAGTATAATGTGAGAACCTTCAATTATCAGATACATCAGACTTTTTAAAATATATCTATATTTGCTCGAATCAATTATAGGATCATGACGCGTGCAACTTAACCTAAATGTAAACCAACAATGTCATTAAACTTATCCAAAGATTTTCCATTTTTCTTCCTAAGTTATATCTGAAAGATCAAATAGCTAACATTAGGTTACCAATCAGATTAACATCCATAAGATTTCAAAGAAGAAGTACATCAATTGGCTTGTTCAGTCTTTAGAGAAAACATCAGTCTTAGTTAAGCCATTTTAATTATGGATCAATTTTAATATACAATAGAAGGCATTCATTTTCACACAAATAAATGTTCACATAACAGCAATTACCTGGTTTGTCAAATGATCCTTCCAGAAAGGGAGTAGGATTGTGTGGCCGGCATGCTGCCACTAAGATCATGAGGAGAATCACCAGGGCACCCAAAGCAATCCCCAGAATAGCTGCTTTAGAAATTGTGACTGCATAAACAAATCTCATTCTAAGACTAAGCAACTGAAAATCCCCACTATAGCTACTTTAGAAATTGTGACTGCATATATAAATCTCATTCTAAGACTAAGCAACTGAAAAGAATTAGCCAGTGAAGATCAACTTCTATTCAAAATTTTAATGCCCGATGTAACTATGATCATGTTGTTAAGGCAAAATCAAAAATGGCTTCCATGTGAAAGGAATAAAAGATATAACCACACCCAGCCAGAGCAATCTCACCCCCACTTCTCAGATTTTAGGTTCACCAAATAAGCTAGCCATCAAGGAATGATGAAAACAACTTTTTTTTGCACTCGAATCATGCATATAACAGTAATCATTAAAAATTTTGCACTGCAATTCTCACAAATGAAAAGTAAGTAGTTTAATCTCGCGTCTCATCCATTATAGACCCATTCTCTATTAAAAAAAAACCCTGCCAAGGTTCAATGGATCAGTTTAAGTTGTTTTTTCCCAGACTATAAATTAACCACAAATCCTCTATTCTCCATTTTGTTCAAGGACATAAGAAAATTTTTTAAAAACAAATTCATGTTCCTCCCTATCATTCTTTTATTTTCAGGGACAAAATACAGTTCCCAAGGTGACATAGAGCTTTAAATAAATATGATAGTTTTGAGGATGATCATTTAGCAAGCTCCAATTCATCGACATAAGTTAGTAAATGTCTAACTACAAGTCATACATGTATCCCATATGGCACATACACTTTCACACGTTTTAAAGAGTCCATGCAACATAGCCTCAGAATGGTGAAAAGACAGTGATACTTCAAGGCATGCTTACCTCGCTCAGCTGGACGAGGTGCCTGACAAGGAGAACCGAACCAATAGCCACAAAGACCAGGATTTCCTATGAAGCTGTTCATAAATGGCATATTAGTTGAAATTGAACCAGGAATCTACTGAAAATATCTTGTTAGATTCCTACACAAATTCATTGCGCATGATTATCTAACCTATCTGGGGAAAACCTTGAAAAGTTATTGCCTGTAGGAATATTCCCAGCTAGGTTGTTATAAGATACATTTCTGCAAGACAGATTAGCTTTGTTAGACATAACGGTCTTAGTATAATAAGATAAGTAGGCGAAAAACTTACAGAACTGTAAGACTGATACAGTTGGTCAGTGACATCACATCTCCTGATAAATTGTTGTTTTCTACTCTCCTGCCATCAATTTGCCATCAGAAATTATGAAAAATACAAGGATAAACTGCAGCATAATCACATAAGCACCATAATAAAAAAAACTGTAACAGAATTTAATCAAGAATTATATATATGAATATGGAAAGGATTCAAATAGAATCACATAAGCATCGTAATAATAAAAAACTGTAACAGAATTAAATCAAGAATTATACATATGAATATGGAAAGGATTCAAATAGAAAGGCATATTTGCAACCAGAAATTATAACAAATACAAGGAGAAACTGCAGCATAATCACATACGCATCATAATAATAAAAATTGTGCCAGAAATATATCCTTGTGATAATGTCACTTGCCAGCCAATAAGCCAATATGGACTACTAATAGGCCCCTAGCCCAACAAAAAAGAAAAAAAGAAAAAAACACGCGCGCACACAAATTCAGATGTTGCTTGTTCAAAGGGGGTGGTATAGTTTTAAAAATCGACCGTTACCGTTACAGAACGCCGTTACGTATAGGTTTCGGTGCCTTCTATTACCCCTTACGGCCAATTTAGTGGTGACAAAAAATACACGTGTAAAGGCCATTACTGTTGCCTTGAAAGCCGTTAAAAAAGTTTTCATAGCGGTCGAAAATCACATATTTACTTGTGATTTGTGAAATTTACATAATTTTTGATATTTTTTGGCTTTCAAAAATGCAAAAATATCTTTTTTTTTTGTTGGTGAAGTTTTACAAGAACTATGAAAAATAAGATTAGCATCTTTAGATCATCTTTGTTTTAGGTTGGATTCATATATTTAATGTTGTATTACTTTATAATTATATTTTAAAACTTTTTTTAAAAATATTTTTTAAATTACTTGTTCAAGGTGTATGCAAAGTTGCAAACAAAGTTTAAAATATTTAGATTTCGGTTGTTCTAAATTAGATTCGTATATTTAATGTTTAACTACTTTTTTATTTTTCTTAAAAAGTCAAAAATATTAATTTTGAAAAATAAATATTAGTTTAATATTGACTCAAAGTAAGTTTAAAATAAGACATGTTGAAACGTGTCTAGAAAGTGAACAAAATTTACCAAAACTATTTTAAACTCTAATAAATATAATTTTGAAATAAAAACATGTGTA
>JAULJZ010000009.1:10145678-10157671 GCA_032270985.1 Heliamphora pulchella | reverse complement strand
CATGATGCAGATGCTGGTGTGATCGAACAAATCCTAAAGATTGAATCGAAATCTAAAGGAAGCACAAACAAGCAAGTCAAAGATCGAGTTAAGATCTAAAAACTCGGCTGGGGATAAAATAATTAAAAGGATCGAGTTAAGATCCAAGAAATTATATTAAACGGGAGAGCAACAAGGAATTGATAAGTCAAGTTAAGACCCAACAATTCGGAACGATAGTAAGGTAGAAATAATCAAAAGCCAAGTTACGGCTTAAAACTATTCATACCGGGGTTGGAACAATAGACGACGCTATTATCTGTTCTCCGTAACCAAGATATGCCTACTAAAATTCTATGTTACAGTCATACCGATGGTTTATCCAATTTCATCTAAACAGTGAACAATAACTTCTATTCTACAAGAACCTATATTCTGATTTTCTGCGTGCAAACCGTACTCTACACACCAGATTAAATACTATACAAAATAAAGGACATCTATGCATAACATTAAAAAAATAATATTGCATATATTACTCATTAACATTCTTATAAAATGCAAAATTAATTTTATTATAATAAAATTAAATACTAATACCAAATAAAATCTATGATTTTTAGTATACAACCCTTATAGATAGATCTGTCGAGGTGCCACGAGGCATAATAGAGGACGTTCTTGTCCAGGTGGATTGGTTCTTGTTCCCAGTAGACTTTGTCGTCCTTGATATTGAGCCGGTACATAACCCAAAAAAGCAAATTCCTCTCATCTTGGGTCGACCCTTTTTGGCTACGACCAATGCCTTGATTAATTGTAGGACTACGGTAATGAATGTATCTTTTGGGAACATTCATATGAAGTTGAATATTTTTAACAACTACCACCAGCCCCTAAACAAGGAAGATTACTTTTCAGTCGACATGATTGAGACCCTAACTACTGAGGCACCTCTCCATAACCCACCTCGGGAATTTGTAGAAGTCAATGAGTTGTGTAAACTAACGACTCACAAAAACATTCCTCCTTGGAATGTTGGAGGCGAGCCACCACCCCTCTGTCTTATGCATCACCTCTTTCCACTTGCGGTCCACTATTGAGCACTACGTGGCAGCTACCATTGGTTACTCTTCAGTCCACAATTATAGGACCAGTTGCTACTCTTCCAACTATAGAAAAAAGTTAAACTTTTGACATGTCATTACATCTGGATGAAGACGTTAAACTTAACCCTTTTTGGGAGGAAACTTAGGTTTTCATTGATGTCTTTAAGTGTTAAAAAAAACAAAAACAAAAAAACCAAAAAACCAAAAAAAAATTATTATTTTTTCATTATCCTATGAATATTAGTTCTTATGTACTTAACTGCTTTGATATCTTCTGTGGATACTTGGCACTAATATTTTTCAGAATAAATATTTTTTCTCAAACTTTTCAGATAAGGTAAAATCTTATACCCTTTTATTTTTGCATTTTATGTATGTTTTCATCCTATTAGGACATTGGATAGTTCAAGTTGCAGGGTAGACGTTTCACTTTATCAGTTTAGTTTATGTTAAAAACATTGCGTTTTTGATAAATTCAATTTGGAATCATGAATCTTGTACCCTGGATAAATTAAGGTGTGCGATTTTTGGGTTGTTAAAATTTTTATGAAAAATAGAATATGGACTTGTACGTTTAGCTTTTATGCACTGTACACTCATATGTTTAATTGATTTTCATACTAATGAATGTTAATAGTAAAAACAACTTGAAAAATAAAAAAGTGGAGACTTAACTTTTAATGAGCTTTTGAGACTAACATTCTTTTTTGAAGGATTTTTTTACATTTACTTGCATGATATTTTATTTTCTGTGTGCATTTGTCATTGATTAATCTCGTTATTCATTCATTTTGGCTAAAAGTTAAGAACATTATTATAAGTTTCATTTGGAATTTTTTAAAAATAAGGACCATTTAAAGAACTGTGTCAAACTTGGGAAAGAATTTTAGGCCATATTTTTATATTTGAGCCTATTCATATTTTTGTTATTCAATTGACCATAATCCTCCCTTTTGAGCCTTTTACATGTAAGTCATTTCTTGTTCTCTCATTATATTCGGAAATATCATACGAACAAGTTAGTAGCTATATGAATAAAATAAAGTCTATAATCAAAAAGGATGGAAAGGTTTGTGAAATTAAAGAAAAAAAAAGAAAAAAAAATAACACAACAAAAAAAGGGACAATTGAGAGGTATAAAAAAATTATTGAGTGAATGAATTATATATATATATATATATATATGTGTGTGTGTGTGTGTGTGTGTGTGTGTGCAAAATAAAAAGTTGACTTTGAGAATAGTGAATGTGAGAAATAAATGAAGAAAATGGATAAATGAGTGGTGTTTTGCAATTAATTTGTTTCAGGACATTTTATTCACTCAGCTCTATCCCTGATACACGTTTTTCTACCTAATGCTACAACAAAAAATAAAAACTTATTTGATCTCAAGAATGATATGGTTTAATATGTGGAAATAATTGATTCAAAATGACGAATGAAGCACTCCATATATTCTCAACAATTGGTATTCTAACCACGAGATTAAGAGTCATTCTTTGAATTCTGCACTTTTTCGTGTCAAAAGTATGCGAACTATATTTGATTTGCTTAACATAACCTCTACCGCATACCACGAGTGCACCTATACATAAACATGTTTCTAAGTGTTTAATTGTGAGTGATGTCAAGTGAGAATTGAAGTCGATACATAGTTTTGAAAGAAGTTCAAACTTTAAATGTTCAGAAGTACAATACTCAAGCACGTAGCTGAGTTTTTACACACACTGAATCCAGGTATTTGGAAAGTTGATTGTAAAGATGACAATAACTAGAAAATTATACAAATTGATTATCGGGGGTAGAAAACTCATAGTTTTTATTTAAATTTTTCAAAATGCATGTGGTTGATGTTTGTGGGTATCATCTCTAAAAACCCTCACGAGACTAAAACTCGTCTACTAGGGGTAACCTAAGGGTTTAAAGGTTTATTGCACATGCTAAAGTGCAATAGTGTATCCTACGAAAATGAATTTTAGTTATATTAATTTAATTGTCATTTATTTTTGCTTTACTCGAGGACTAGAAAAGTGTAAGTTGAGGGGTGTGATCGGTGTGTAAAAGCGCCGATCTAATCTGCCGAATTGAACTAAGTTACACCTCAATTTTATGTTTATTAATATATTTTTGTGTTAGCATTAGAAGAAGCTAGATGGTGAAAAAATGGGCTAAAATGGATCAAAAGTTATTAAAGGTTGATAATTTCAACGTGGAAGCCAAATAATCAAAACAACGTTATTCTAGTTATATCTCGGAGCCCGAAGGCCCGGCACTATGAGATTCAAGAGTGATAATAGCTCAAAATTCAAGAAAGTTGGTAAAAAGGTTCAACGGTGAAGAAAATAATATTTTAAAAGAAGTTCGGCCAAAAATATACAGAAAATGTGTAAAAATAATTAACATACCTTTAGTATTTTGGTCATAACAATTTGTACAAAATGTGTTTTGACATGATACTAGAACCATTGGAAAATAGATCTTCGGGGCTTCAATTTGGACACAAGAATGGCCCTATTCGGAGTTCGGATGAAGGAGTTATACTCAATTGAAGTTAGAACAACAAAACAGTCGCAAGTTTGCGAAATTCCGTCCGAACGAAAATATAGGCATCTGGACGGATTTGGACTAAAATAATTTGTTTCTAGACAGGCTCCAATGGCGTTCGAATGAAAAAGCTATTGGTTGAAATGCAGTCAAATGGGACAGGAACCGTTCGAACGAAACAGAGCAGTCACAATTTGAATGAAACTTTACAATAAGGGGCATGGATCATTACTATATATACAATGCCTAGAGGACTAAACCAAGTCATCAAAAATCTAATCTCTAAGCTTTTGAAGGCAAGTGTAGAGGCTCGGGAAGTGACGAAAAGTCGAAAACGAAGGCCCGAGATTCCAATCTTCGTCGATTCTTCATGAATTCGAGTCGCAACATGACCAGCTAATCTTCTTCTTCCTAGGGGATGATGAACCCCTAGTAGATATTTCTTTTATAATCAGATTCAGTTCATTGTATGATTTTGAGACGTTAACGTTTGATCAACAAATTTTTAATTTAATTATCTAGTTTTTATTTTTACTTTTTGTGATTGTAATAATAAGATCATCCAACTGTGATATGTTCTTATTCTTATCCAAACGTGAGATATTTTATGCTCAAATAGGATGGGTCGTGCTGGGATCACTCGGACGATACATGCTACATCTAAGATACGATATGCCGAGTTTAGATTTGATCTTATTCTCTTGCTAATTCATGTCAGTCTTGTAGTGATGACCGAATTGAATTGAATAGATTGAATGAAATAGAATCTGAATGTAATTAAAATATTAGCTATGGTGGATTCACATCCTTAGGACATCTTTTCTCATATAAATCAAATCTTTTATTTTTAATTTAATTTAATTTTAGATTTTTAGATTAAAACAAACAAATCTTTTTATAAAAAAGAATCAGATAATATTTTAAGTTGTGAAATTGTAATTATGTTTCATAGTCCCTGAAGAACGATACCTGGACTTAACCACTATTCTACCAAATAGTAGTTAATTTTAAGATTTTAATGTTACTATTGATACGGTACGACAACGGATCACTATATCATGAGCCGTGCCATGTCTTGAGCCAAATGCCTGCTAAATACCGCTGTGGTTGAGAGTATTGACAAACAAAAGCATAGCTTATGGGAATGTAATGAGGCCATACTGCGAAGAATAAGGGGGTGTCCCTTTTGAGTTCCTGGAAATCATGATATCCTTGACTTTGGTTTGACACTAATAAAGGCATCACTGACTCTCTAGGTGGATAGTCAGAGAGTAGCCTAACCAAGATGGCCTAACCCCATGCCGTTGTGATTTGAGATTAAACAGTCGGGTAAAAACTGAGCAACGTGGTCATTATTTCACAATGAGGGTCAATCGTGATGGAATTTGCGTTCAATTTCTAAGAAAGTCTAAATCTTTTGGATTCTTGGCAATGGATTATTCTTTGATTGTCACTGTGGCCGGGATGGTTGAATGTGATGCATTTTCATGAATCCACTATTGTAAATTGCCTAATACCTATGAAAAGCAATCTTGATATGCTATTACCATCTTGTTGTGCAAATTATTTAACAAACCCATGTTAGAATGTTATTTAAGTTAGAAATGTAGGGTTTTTGGAGTTTCATCTGGGCGTTGCACCTCATGGCATTTCATGCTAGGTAACGGAGGAGAGTTTTCTTGTCAAGGAGGATTTGCGGACTGGACAGATTACGGTCCAGCAAAGAAGAAGGCAAAGTTTTCTTTTTGTCACTCCCTTTGAGTGTGTAATTATTAGAATGCCTTTTTCGTAGAATATCTTTTTCTTCTCTTCTGATATGTAATATAACTTCTGAACAAGATATTTGGTTCAATGTAATAGTTGGTTCTATGTTAGTGAGAGGAAATGCAATGAAAAAGATGGTACTATCCTTTACGATTAAATAAAAATTGACACATAATTTATATTATTATCTATAAGTCTTGATGTTCTCGAAATTTGCATGCTACAGTTGCCATATTTGACTAGCTAGAAGAAAGATATGGCAAAAAGATAATAAATTAGAAATCTTGGCTTAAAATAGTTTTAAATAAAAAATAAAAACACATATAAAAACTTTAAGTTAGAAGAAAGTTATTAAAAAATTTAAAATTTATTTTTATATAATTTTATATTTAATATAGATCTTATATAATAGATTTTGACAAGTATATTCTGAAAATATATTTTTTATAAGAAAAAGAATGTGTATAATAAAGTTATAATATTTCTAAAAAAATTATAAAGCTAGTATATGTAAAAAAGTAAAAAAAAATAAAAAATTAAAAGCTTTTAAATTTTCAAAAGAAACTTTTTAAATTTTTTTTATTTTAAATTAAAAAACGAAAAACCAGACTTTAAATCGTTGAGCAAACGAAGCATTTTCTCTTGTTTGAAAGATAATAATATAACCTCCGCCACATGTAAAAGTCGCAACCCCTCTCCTGCTCGGGTTGCTTGTTCATGGCTTCCATACTCTTATTTACTCCCATAAGCGACCTTCCCCTTCCCTGTGAGAAATTGTCAAAACCGACTCAAAGAACTCCTCTTTTTCCTTTTCTGCGACTGAATTCGCTGTCTGGGTATCATGGCGCTATGAGCATTTCAAGCTCTAGAGCAGTCTCATCATCATCATCATCATCATCATCATCATCATCAATTTGTGATGCTGTGAAAGAACGAGAAGTGATTGAATCCCCAAATTCAGAGTCGACCCAACATTCCGAAACTGACCCTCCTGCTTCTACTTCAAAGCTCGTCCTCGTTGTTGGCGGCTCTGGCGGCGTTGGTATGTGCTCTTCATCTTGCTCTGCCGTCTCCTGATATTCATTTTGTTTACTTTGATGCCAATCGTGTCTGTCTTAATTATATATGTATTGATGCGTATCGTATTACACGAAAAATAAATATTTATATCCTAAAATTAACCACTACTGGGTGGAATAGCGGTTAAGTCTAGGTATCCTTCTAATGGGGACAAATGGACTAAGTTGCAGTATTCTCAGACTAGCTCCTAAAATTAATTTGAAGCAAAAGTTGATTGAGTTTATGAGATGAAATTTAATTGAATGATATGAAATAACAAAAAACTAATCTAAAAGATATCGAGATATGTGAAAAGTACTAGAGTTTTGAATCCACCATAATCTTGAACAAATGCAATTGTATTAATTTAGGGTTAACTATTCAATCCAATCATGATCGGTTATGCCTACAATCCCTAATAGTATCGTCTAACAAATTCATGTGGTCAATAGTCAAGCATAGAGTACCTTCAATTAGCACGGATTGTCTTTGATGTGATCTTTAGCATGATTCGCCTTATTTTAGCATACCCTATCTCAAGTACCGATCACAGAACCAAGATAACCGTTGTATAAGCATGCATTTACAATCACAAAAAATAAACACATGTGCTAGATGAGAAGAATAAGATCAATAAAATAAATATTAAAACTTTTATCTTATATAACCATTGAATATGAATAATAAAATCCCTAGAACTAAATACAAAACCAAAGTTACTTGGCTAGGGTTTCATCTAAAATCCTAGGAAAGCTGCTAGCCACTCAAGGATGGAGATGATGACGTAAAGTTCTCAGCCAACCGCGCCATTAGAAGATCTTTTGAGGGGGCCGCTCCCCTTCTTCACTTTCTGTTCACCAGTTGGAGCCCTAGAATGAATGATTTTGATTTTTGCCCCATAACTGCCTATTTATAAGAATGGGTGCGCCCTAGGGTTTTAATTATCGTGTAGACTGATTTTTGCCTTCTATCTGGATGTCTGTTCGGACGCAGACCATTCTGTTGAAAACCGTTCGGATGAAAAACTTTCTGCCTTCTACCATCCAGACGCTCCAGTTCTGTCTGGACAAAAATGTCTCAAATTGCTCTTTTTGTCCTCTTTTCCACTTTTTGACCCATTTTATCCCGTTTCTCCACTAACTTGTCGCTTCTGATGCTAACACTGAAATGCTACAAAAATTGAATTATTAACACTGAAATGAGAACTTTGCTAGTATAAATTAAAGGTTTAAATGGCACATTTAAGCACCTATCATATATATACATACACACACGTGTATATGCATAATGTTCTATAACTATAATTCAGAGGGCGGATTTTAAGTACACCACAAAAAAATGTTAGTACACACAGCACAAGTACATTCACTTTTAATTTTTTAAATTTTATCTTTTACTTTATACTCTCCTTAATACCCAATATACCTTTATCCTTAACCTCCAAATCCTAACTGGTTGCGTGCATGCCTTGTATTTTGTGGGACCCAGATAATTAGGATTTTATTTACATTTATTTAGGTTGGGCTGGAGTCATGAATCCATAAAAAGCCCAATACGTGCAAGATTTTATAATTATGGGGATATGGTTTTTAAAGTTTGGCTATAAATAATGACCTTATATTCTAGTAGTTGTGTAGAGAGTATATCAAAGGAGTAGAGATGTAGAGAGAAACAAAAAAATACTTGGAGCCTTAAGGTGATCCTTGAGTGAGAAAACAGGATTTATTTCAATGCTTGAGTTGTAAGTGCCAGGTTTTGGAGTGTTTTTGGTCTCAAGTTTATAATCTCTACGGTTTTAGTAGATTATCTCTCTTACCTGTGTGCGTAGGCAAGTTTTACCGAACCTCATAAATCCTTTGGTGATTTTCTCTCTGGTCTATTGATGGTTGTGCTTCCGGTTGCATTTGGAGATTGGTTGATTAAATCCCAAAAGTGGTATTAGAGCCGACGATTGACGATTCGAAACTAGAGTGGTAATCGGAGCAAGGTATATTTTTTTAATCCCATTCAATATTTTTTTGCATAAAAGAAAAAGTAGACGAAGGCAAAATCTTGATTAAAGCAAGAACCAAGCACTGTGTTGAAGCAGTAGCAGTGGCGGATTATGACGGGACTAACATCAATTCCGTAGCCACTTTGTTGTGTTGGTTGCTATGGAATTCCGGTAGTTGGTTTTCTCGATAGACATGATTCAATAGGGAAAGCACTAGAAGCATACCAAAACTAGTAGTTCACTATCATTAGATCTGCAAATTACTCTTCCTTAATTACCGATCAAGTTTGTGTGCGTTACTAATTTGGTAATTGGGATCTTAGATTTGATTAGGTGACTCCAATTATTTTGCTATATCGGCTCATATATATATATATATATATATATATATATATATATAGCGAAATAATTAAAGGAGAAGGTGTCTCCTAAGGTTTTTTAGCACTACAAATTTATCGGTATGGTAAGATTGTTAAGATTCTGTGTTGTTTGATTGGATTGGATATGTCAGTATAGATTGAGATTGATCGGACCTGTTTAAAGGCGATTAGGAGCGATTTGGTACAATCAAAGGCGATTTGTACTGTGTGGGACAAGGGTTACACATATCTGGTATTTCGTCGAATTTAGATTGTGATGGATTGTTGTACACAAATCTAATGGCGTTGAAGAGTTTAGGTTTTGTAATTAAGCCTTTTAACTACTACGACTTCACCTTATGGCAACAAATGGTAAAGAATATGTTTGACGCGTGTGGGACTGATTAAGGCTCTCATAAACAAGTTTGAAAGCTGAAAATGAGAAGGTTATAGAGTGGGAAGACATGAGGGACTTGGTGAATAGTACAATCCAGTTATATCTCGAGAATAGAACTTTTCGGGAAGTCATTGATGAATGTGATTCAGTGGAACTTTGGGCTAAATTGGAGAGCAAGCATAGTTGTCAAATCGAGATACGTATTTCTATTTTTTTTATCGTGTATCGTATCGTATCAAATATCGTAAGATATTTAACATATTTAAAAATAGGTCAAAAATATGTATATTTGATATGATACAAACATATTATAAGAACAAAATATTAAATAATGTTTATTAATAACATTATAAAAATATGGTTCTCAAAAATAAAAATATGCGTTAATCAATACTTAATACATCTGAATACAATAAGAAATATCACAAGTAAATGCACTATTATAATCCAAATCGGATTTATTGTATATAATATGTTCTTTGTATTATCCTACCATATCGTTTATATTTAAAATTTTAATATACAACTTTTAAGTTCTCAACTACTTAGTTCATAAGATAAAACTATATCAATGTTAGTGGCCGTAAATTAATATTGTAAAATACTTAATACTAGACAAGTAGATAGGTATGAAGACAAACAAATATTAACAATAAAAAAGCTCTAAATATCTTAAGAATCCAAAAATTTCTAATAATATTTATTTTTACAAATTAAATTATAAAAAAAATTAAGTATTAATATATCGTATGCATCGCATATCGCATTATATATCGTAAAATACAAGTTAACATTAGATACGATATGTGATACGTGTCGATTTACCTCTTTAATGTATTGAATCATAAGATACGTATCGTGAATCGTAAGTTTTTAACAATAGTGAGCAGGTACAAGTCCAAGATATTGACGAATCGATTGTTTTTAAAGAAATAATTTTATGCACTTCAGATGACATAGGAATCGAACTATATGGAGCACGTGGACGAGTTCAACAAGATATTAACGGAAGTGGATTCTATCGACGCAAAAAACGAGAATGAGGATAAAGTAATTCTCTTGTTGGTTTCCTTACATTCTTGTACGATCATCTGAGGACAGCACTGATGTATGGAAAAGATACCCTTGATTTAGATGAGGTTATTGCTGCTCTCATATCTCATGAGATATCAAAGAAGAGGGAAAGTGACAAATCATTGGGAGCGGGGATCATAGTGGCATTAAGCAGTGGAGAAGTCAGAGGTAGAATGATAGTGAGGCAAGAAGGGTTCAAAAAGAAGGGTCATTCCAAATTGAAGAGTTACAAAGTGACGTGTTACTATTGTAAAAAGAAAAGATTTGAAGAGGAATTATTCGAAGTACAAGGCAGACAAGACAAAAGAACAATCATCAAAGAGGACAATTATAGAAAGCTCCAACCAAGAAGACGTAGATGTGCTCACACTTGTATGGGAAAATTAGATTGGGTATTATATCCGTTCCACATGTGTGCAGTCTGAGAATATTTTAACACGTATCAGTCATGTAATGGGGTTACTATCAGGAGGGTTAACAATATAGTGAGCAGAGTTGGTGGTGTAGGGACAGTACAGTTTTGCATGTTTGATGGGGTTGTATTAATCTTGATTGGGGTTAGATATGCGCCGAATGTAAGGAAGAATTTGATTTCTTTGGGGATGCTAGATTCGAGAGGCTACAGGTTCTCGCTTGGAGGTGTTCTTTGGGTTTCCTAGGGAAATAGGAATGTAGTGCAGGGATAGATGATTAACAACATATATAAGCTCATAGGGAGTGCTGCGACAGGTAATGCTACTGCCAAATATCAGATGAGTAATATAGGTAGGTGACAAACATAGACAAAATGTAAGGGTGATTAAAGTGAACAACTGTTACGGAGAAACACACATAATAAGCGCAGGGGTACACGAAAGCGACGAGGTTGTACAAGTGCGTATGTGAGCAAATCAGAAGGTGTGCAGGATGCCGACACGATGCAACAACTGTTGTTGGGATGTTCACAAGAAAGTTATGGGGAAAGAGATTGATACGACTGATGTGACAGAATGGTGTGCACCTCGGTAGAAATAAGTCTCATTTGCTCTTGATTTGACTAACGGTTGTGATCTCTTTAGTTGTGTGCACAAAGAGTGAGAGGTGGAGTCATGTAATTCTACAAAGTAGTGAACTTTGTGGGACACCTCGGATAAAGGTGCGGGTATCTTGATGTAGAGGTGCGGGCCATATTGTTTGAATGTGGCAGCTCGATGACGACGGTAGAATCGACGTTAACACTAGTTATCTTCAGGGTGATTTGCAGAATTCAAGTCAAAGTAGAGATTATTAGGCTAGTAACCCCTCTTGATAGTAACCCCATTACATGACTGGGGTTAAATATGTGCCGAATGTAAGGAAGAATTTGATTTCGTTGGGGATGCTGGATTCGAGAGGCTACAGGTTCTCGTCTGGAGGTGTTCTTTAGGTTTCCTAGGAAAATAGGAAACCTAAAGAGATCAATTTGTAATTCAATTTGTATAAGATTTATAATTATATGGGCTTATGGGCTTAAGGTTTCCATGATCATGATGTGCCTATAAATAGGACATTTATGGTAGCTGTAAGATAAAGTGTGAGAAAGATAGAGAGGCTAGCTGGTAAAGAGAAATGAGTACTTGTACTCTTTCACATATGATGACATAGTGGAATTTTTCTTTCTCGCTCGTGGACGTAGGCCGGTGTGAGCCGAACCACATAAGTTCTCCGTGTTGATTACCCTACCCCCCCCCCCCCCCCCC
>JAULJZ010000009.1:10125746-10145668 GCA_032270985.1 Heliamphora pulchella | reverse complement strand
TTCTTGCAGCCACTAACCCGCCACCTCCACCCCTTCTCCTCCTCTCCTCACTCTATCTTATCTTCTCCCTTTATCCCTCCTCTTCCACTGCCACCACACCTCCACCACTGCCCTACCCTACCCTACCCTACCCTCCTCTCTTCCTCTCCTCCTCTCTCGGCCTCCCCTTCCCTCCTCTCTTTGTCACACTTTCCCTCTCTCCCTTCTACCAGATCACCACGGACAAGGGAGCAGCAGAGCGCGCGACATACGCATGGGCAGGCAGCGTGCAGCACAATGCAAGGTGTTTTCTATCTAGCGACAAACAAATGAGTGGTGTTTGGCGATCTACTGGTGTTCGGTTTTCATTTGTTTGGTCATGGTAAGCTGAACAGAGGCCATCCATTTGGCCATGGTAATTCGACAGGTGGTTTGAGGTAGCAA
This sequence comes from Heliamphora pulchella, assembly GCA_032270985.1. Classification (NCBI taxonomy): domain Eukaryota; kingdom Viridiplantae; phylum Streptophyta; class Magnoliopsida; order Ericales; family Sarraceniaceae; genus Heliamphora; species Heliamphora pulchella. Next base: position 10,145,245 of record JAULJZ010000009.1, on the reverse strand, counting down.
GGAGAGAGGGAAAAGAGAGGGAGAGAGTGCACAAAGACATGGGAGGAGAGGGAGGGGTGACGCAAAGAGGAGAAGGAGGACGGCAAGGGTGGGATGGTCGTGGAGAATAGGAGTAGCTGTGGGAGAGGAAGGAGAGAGGTGGCAGAGAAAAGCTAAAGTGGCAGTGGATGGTGATCGGTATCTTTATTCTATGCCTTCTCGTTTCCATCAACTATCCTTTTTGCACGTGTTCAAACTTTAGGAATCGTATCATTGACCACTGGCTATTGGAACCAAGCTATCTACCACTTTTAACTCTGTTTGCATATCCGCTAAAGTGGGTAAATATGATAAATTTCTTGAGATCGTATCAGAGAAGCTTAATCGATAAGTGTGGACGTTCTTCGAACTTTGTAGGATTAGTTAAAGTGTGTCCCCCCTGACGGAGGGGAACACAAGGAAATTTGACAAACTTTTGACTCTAGTCTCTAAACCACAAGGGTTCTCTGGTAAATTTGTTTGGGGCAATAGGCTACTTAGGTGTCCCATGGAAGAGTCACCAACCTCGAGTGGGATCTTAGGCCATACTCTCAATCCATGGTACAACGATATTATGATGCCCTTTTGGCGGCCAAGTATATGAAAGATTGATGATGTGATCACGTAAGTAAGTGAAGGTTACCTAGGCAAGGCAATGCGAACCATCTGGATGCCATGGGAGAGCTCTCTTGTTGGAGAATAAAATGCTTTGTATTGGAAAGTATAAGGGTAATTGTAGGACAAGACATATCCGAGTTAAGAGTGCAATAACCTAGTGTAGAATCCTTAACCGAAACGAGGGTGCGCTTTGAGCGGTTTCATAATTCCTTTTTTCCAGAATACCTAGGCTCTCTGGCAGGGGCAGGGCATCTTATGCACCTTCCTTGGTGGGAATAACTCAACTTAAAAGGAGAGAGTATTGAGGTTCACAATTGGTTCATGTGTCATACCACATGAGGTTGACATGCCGTCTATATGTTTTGGAGAGAGCATGCATGGTGATGATGTTGTTAGCCCGAAAGTTTTATAAATATGATTTTATGATTACTATATTTTTTTAAGGGGATAATTAATAATGAAAATGTTTTCATATCAAAATCTTTTATTATTTAACATTTTTACTTTTTAGAGTAAAGTGTTTGTAATGTTTGAACTTGGTTGATTCACTTGATTTTCTAATCGGATTGATTAACTTGATTTTAGAATTTGTTAATTTGTATTTATGGGTTTTGAATCATCTCTTGATGTGTCTTTCTTGTCTTTGCCTTGTTAGCTTACGTTTAACATTGTTTCTAAGTGTTGTTAATAATATGGAAAAGTGTTAACAATAAGAGCAAAGCGTCGACGCCTTTAGTCAGTGACTCGGTGTAATCCATATTATCCTTGTATAGGACAAAGTGTCAACACATTAGGGAAAGTGTGGATACTTTCTGACAGTGTGCAAAGTGTTTTTCATGCAGACATACAAATGTCGACACTTTTTAACAGATTGCATAGGATTTTGTTTGGAGGCCAAAGTGTTGATGGGATTTTAGGGACTCTCAAATCCCCTATGCAGCGGAAACAAGAATGTAGGTTTCAATCCACACGAAGCAAGTAAAGAACAAGAATACGAATATACGTAGTTCGGCTGACTGCCTACCTTCATGGAAAAGAAGAAACAATCTACTATATGACAATAAAGAATACAAGTTTCACTCTTTTACTCACACAATGTCTGTGGTCTCAAACATGAGTCTCTTTCTCTCTCTATACTCTCTCTAGCCTCTCTGCTGAGCCCTCTCAAGTGTATAGACAACTTTAGGGTTTTTATGAAACATAAAACCTTTATATATGCAGCCTTTAGGTCTAAAACAAACCCTAGCCGCCGTGCAGAAAATTGCTGCTGCGCCCAGACCGATCGATCCATCCTTAGACCGATCGATTGGTCAAAAACAGGTCTCGGTTTCTCTGCCTTCTGTAGAGATCCTGCGCTTATGTCAACCCACTTTTCAGCCCTCCAATGTTGTCCGGAAGTCCTACCAAGTTTGGATACCAAAATTCGAGACACCAAACCCAACAAGTGCCGATACCTTTGGTAAAAGTGTTCCTTTGGACAGTTTTAGCAAGGCAGAAAAAAAGTGAGAACACCTTTGAGCAAATGTGACACTTTTTTGACATATTCAAAATTTTGTGTTGAATCGAATTTCTTGTCATTATTGCTTCTACCTATCTCAAACGGTTACTTTTTCATGTAAAGGGTTATATAATACAAATTTGAAGTAGAACAGGCTGATATAAAGCATTCAAATCTTTCATCTACTTTTAACCCTATTGTTAAGTCACCAATTATTCCAAAAGCTTAAGATGTTAGGAAATGGGCCCAACAATGTATATCAAGCTATCCAACATTCCTTCTCACGTACGACCCCGTCTCATACATGAAGAGGCAATCAAACAGAACTAAACAAATGCACTAACACGCATAGTGTACAATAACAAATATAACAGAAAAATACATATCACGAGACTTGAACCCAAGACCTCGTAGAACCAGACCTCTGATACCATGTTAAGTCACAAATTGTCCCAAACGCTTAAACTGTTAAGAAGTGGGGCCAACAATGTATATCAAGCTATCCAATACCTATGTTTCAATTCTTTGTACTTCATCGTTCTCATCCACAGTTAAGGAGTTGTTGTGAATGTTTTCGACATTGTATTCATTTCTTAAACAATTTCTAAGAAGGATGTGTGACCTTTGCATTGATTGAGAGTGTGAGTGGTACACTCTTGTTGGAACAAGAGAGAGTCAAAAGAAGTCATTGTGAAAAGATTTCTCTAGTAGGGTTTTTACCTGTTGTAGTGGTTTAGGTGCAAGTATTCAACTTGTAAAGCTATTGGAAAAATAGTGGAAACACTCAAGGTAAGGTCATTTGACTGAGAGTGTGAGTGATACACTCTTGTTGAAGTGAAAAAACTTCTCTTGTAGGATTTTTACCCATTGTAGAGATTTAGGTGCAAGCATTGAACTTGTAAAGCTAGCGGAAGAATAGTGGAAACACTTGAGGAGTACGTTGGGGAGTGAACATAGGCTTGAATTGAACAAGAAATACTATAAATCTTGAGTTTGCTTCTCTCTTCCCTTCTCTTTATATCATTCATTGCTTGTTGAACATATCTTAACATTTACTTCTTGTCTTCATTTTATTGTTGTATCAATTCTTGCATACACATTATATATTTAGGAATTCTTATATTGTTGTGTCAATTCTAATTAATTGTCTTTATTCTACCGACTTTGATCAAAAGCTGAAACTCAAGTTATTTTAGTAGTCATCTAGCAACTAGTGTTTCTTTTATTTCTATTCCTTCCATCTACATTTGATGTCGGATGGCTATTAATTCTTCCTCATTTTAATTTATCAAACATTCTCGTGCGCTATAGGGCCCAATAACTTTTTCTTGCAGGCCGGTGTGGATAGCAGGTCGTATGCGACCACATGCAACCCATACATAAGAGGGCAGAAAGTACACTATTTCAGGCTCTCTACCCCTCTTTAGAACCTCTATTTTTCCACAACACCGCTACAAAGCCTGCTCCAATACCAAGTTTGGCTCTAATTCAACTTGTAACTCCCCCCCGTCAGCTGGTTCACTAACCTGTGAATGCAGGTCAACTAACTTGGCCTAAAGCTTAAACTCAAATTATTTTAGTAGCAATTTGAGTTTTATTGTACTATTTTGGTAACAACCGGTTTGCGATGTCTATTATATTCGTACCTATTATTATGTAAAAAAAAAAGATGAAATACAATCCCGTAATCACAACGATTTCAACATGCATATCCTCAGATAATTATTCAATTTTCGGGCCAAGTTTACTGGTGTTTGGATTGTTCCTTAGTGCTCTTGACTTTATATGTTGATTTTTATCCTCCCCTTTGTATATGATTTGGTAAAAGACAAAAAACAAGTGGACGTTACTGTATTGCTAGTATGGAATTGTCCTGAGTAAGTGCAATCATCCATTCAAAAGACAATTGCTTTTGGAGGCGGTGCTTGAATTGTGCCTTGCTCTTGACATTACTGCATTGACTTTTCCCTTTCCCCCTTGTGTGGGCTTTTCCATGGTGACATTGGTATAGAATTCCCATTGAGTATACATGATTTCATCACACTTCAAAAATTAGCCCCTTTTGGAAATGGTGCTTGGATTGTGCCTTACAGCTCTTGGCTCTACGATCTCGACTTCCCCTCTCTTTCTCCTCATATAACTTGTTAAAAAATAAGCGAAAACAGAATTTGTAAAGTAAATAGAAATTACTCCAAGAAATTCGCTTTATGATATGAAGTTTATGATTTTAGACAGTATCATTCATGCAACCAAATCTTGATTTCTGTGCAATGCGAGCAAGTGCAAAAGTTCTTGTTACCTTCCGTGAAGAAACTTCTGCACTGTTTTATTGTTGAGTAATATTTGTGACCCCCCTTGTTCTTGGCGTTCACATATTTATTGGTCATGTTTTGTCACATCTGGACTGTCATCCGTAGACTTAATTTCGCACACTTTATGCAGGACAGTTAGTTGTAGCATCATTGCTGAGCCGGAATATCAAGTCCCGCTTATTACTTCGAGATCCTGAGAAAGCAACTGCCCTTTTTGGTAAACAGTACAGGGACAAATTGCAGGTATGGTTTCAATTTCCCTCTGCATCACGAACTGTTGGTAATGAAAAGTTATTTGTATCTTTTTCCTTCTTTACTTTCATCAGGTCAGATAAAATCTTTTGCTTCAAACTTCTTCTTTCTTCAGCATATAAATTGCTATAACCGTAAAAAGCTTTTAAAATTGTTAGGTATGGAAGGGGGACACTCGTAACCTAGATGATCTGGATCCATCGGTATTTCAGGTTTGTGATTTTGATTCACCTTGCTCTCTCGGCTCTCTCCCTTTAGAAGAATCAAATTGCTTCCACAATTGTATGGATCTTTATTCATTGGTGGTAAATAAAAAATAATTATTTCAGAAAATTTTCTTATAGGGTGTCACACATGTTATTTGCTGTACGGGAACAACAGCCTTTCCATCGAGGCGATGGGATGGAGACAATACACCAGAAAGAGTAGGTGAGGATCATACATCGCGGAATTAGTTTGAAATTTGTATTTTATTTACATCTTTATATTTTTTGACTACTAAAGTGGCAATTATTCTGTTAAAGTCGAGTATAAAATTATAAGTTCTGTTAAAGTAGTCAATTCTTCAGAAGCTTTGCCTGCAAATTTTTGAGATTCACAATCGACTTGCTGGCCTTTACTTATATTCTGTGGACAGAATGCAATTACCACCAGAAGTGTTGTAAATTTCCCTGCGTATGTCAAAACTCTCGAAAAACTGTTATTTACCTTAATGTGGCTCTGAGGGGCAAGAATTAATTTTATGAGTGTAACTGAGTCACTAATTATAAATAAAGCAGCCATATTACAGTTTGAAATTCCAGCTGAAGTTTTTGCAAAAGACAAAGGTTGCCCCAAAACTAAAATGATCATCCTATCATTGGTTTACTAGGCTGGCTTCTCCTTCGAAAACAGGTTGAGCAAGCTGACTCAAATAGTACCCTAAGTCTTGGGATATTTTTTTATTGTTGCTTTTCCACATGTATTTTTTTGTACATAAATGATCTAAAACTGCACTGTATCCTGGATAAATTTCAAAGTCTTCTGCCTCTTCAAATGCTCCATGTCTCTTGTGCATGACATATCTTTTAGTGCCTTCTATGATATTAACTGTGTATCTTTATCTTTCAAGATTGGGAAGGGGTGAGAAATCTTGTCTCGAATCTGCCTGCATCGCTGAAAAGAATTGTTCTTGTTTCATCAGTAGGAGTAACAAAATCCAATGAACTACCTTGGAGGTACGGCTATACTTGATCGTAAGTTGGTTTTTTTTTTGATTGATAGGAAAAAAAGAAAATAACAAAGAGGCTAAATCCTTTCAAAAGCTACACCCGCAACGTCGGCACTAATAAGAGGTGCAATCATAGGGGTGGTTATACATAGAGATGAAAGGGTCATTGTGATCAGCGCCCATATTTGCCAAGCCATCCGTCACTTTGTTTTCTTCTCGGAAAATATGGGCAATGGTGCTTTGGGTGTCTGTTATCAGCTTTCGACAATCCTCAACAAGAGCTTTATCTGGGCAGTGGGTCATAACTCCATCATTAACCATCTGCACAATAGCCATACAGCCCGTTTCAATTTCAAAATCATGGAGACCTTGTCCCATTGCCTCCTTTAAGCCATTGAAGATGCCCCATAGTTCCGCTTCAAGACTTCTACCATCATGTAGTCGTCCGTAATAGCCAGCAATCCATTTTTCGCTTTCGTCTCTAAAAACCCCACCAAAGCCGACAATTCTTGGGTTGCCTCTAGAACATCTATCTGTATTAAGTTTCAAGCGACCTGCACATATAAAAATCCAATGAATTAGTCGGGGAAGTTTAACCGAGGGAGGGGAATACTCCCAAAAGCCATAGTGATTTCTCCGTGTAGATGAAAATGTTAGTAAAGATCCGAGATGAATCCCAGCAAATTTCGTCAAAACTCTTTTATTTTTGGCAGACCAAAGATTCCATAGAATTACAGTAAACAAAATGTTTCCCGGAGCACCCCAAAAAGAAGTGTTAGAATCTTTCAGATTGTTAATAAGCTAAACCTGCCAAGAAACATTTGTATTCAAGTGGTGATCCTGCAAAAAAAAAAAAATTAGTCCAGATATTATGGCGAAATCTGCAAAAACGGAAAAGATGATCATATCCTCGATAAGATCCTCACATCTAGGACAAGAAGGGTCATCAGTAAGCCCTCTAATCTGTCTATGGTGGTTAGTGAGAATTTTACCATGTAAGCAGGTCCAAATGAAACTTTTAATTTTTTGGGAGAGTAAAAGTTTTCAAATCTACCTCTAATTCTTAGTTGGGTCATTTGCATTCTCAATAAGGTCGTAAGCCGATTTTAAGTTAAACTTTCATGTACTGGTTAAAGTCCAGGAAGAGATATCCTCATAGTCGCTTACACTAGGTTTAAGAGTGTTGAGAATAACATTGATATCTTTGGTTCTGACTAAGTTTTGAATGGCCAAAAGGTCACATTCCCGATTATGGGTAAGGATGTCTGAAACTATTGTGGGGTCATCAGCTATAATTAGGGTGACTATCAATAAGAGGTTTAGAACCACACCAATCTTTCCACATAGAGATATTTTTACCGTTTTCCACCATCCATTTCATGCCTCTTTTCAAAGGCTCTTGTGAAAGGAGAATGCTTTTCCAAATGTGGGATGAGGTCCCTCGCCCATGTTTATCAAAAAACTATTTTGATTGGAGATACATCTTTCGAATTAGAGTAATTCACAGGGAATTAGGCTCGGTATGGATTTTCCAACCAAGCTTGGTGAGAAAGGCTAGGTTATTAGCTTTGGCTTTTCTAATGCCTAGCCCCCCCAGCCTTCTTAGTTTTACACACATGTTCCTAATTAACCCAATGAACTTTTTTCACATTATCAGTGTTGCCCCAGAGAGTTTTTGTTGACTCTATCTATATTGTCCACGAGGGCAGCAGAAAGATTGGAGGTCTGCATGGTATAATTGGGCATGGTGGAGGTAACCGATTGAACAAGAATGGCTTTTCCCATAAAAGAGAGTTTTTTCCTTTCAGCCCGAAAGCTTCTTTTTAAGACTATTGAGGTTATAATCATAGTGACCTTTATTGACACAAGAGTGGATGAGGGGGACCCCAAGATATTTCCCAAGATCAAGGGTAAAAAAGATGCCACAAGAGGTGTGGAGCGAGGAGGCTTGGTTCTTGGGTGTATTAGGGGAACCAAAAAGTTTAGATTTATTAAGGTTGATCGTCTAACTAGAGTCTTCACAGAAGACTTTCAGAACTTTTAAAACAGTCCCAATCCCTCTATTAGAGGCTTCAGAAAACAGGAGGATATCATCCGAAAAGAAAAGATGACTGAAGGATGGGCCATCTTTTAAGGCTTTAACACCTTTCCAATTTCCTAGATACATTTCATGTTTGATAAGTAAAGAAAGACATTCCATGCATAAAACAAAGACAATAGGGAGACAAAGGGTCACCCTGTTTTAAGCCTCTCCCCGAAGGTAAACCAATGAAGTTGTTCCCCATTGCAAAGGACGAAGAAGGAAACACTAGTGACACAGCTCATAATCAACTCAATCCAATCTTGATCAAATTTGAAAAAGATCAGGGTGTCATGGAGGAGGCCCAACAGATTTTGCCATAAGCTTTCTGGAAGTCAATTTTGAGGATCAGGCTACCTCCTTTGCCTTTCTTTTTTCTAAGGGAATGGATGATTTCTTGGTAGATGATGATATTATTCGAAGTTTGCCTGCCAAGGATAAAGTTAAATTGGAAGGAGTTAATGATATCAGGAAGAAAGGATTTGAGTCTAAAGACAAGAATTTTAGGGATGAAAGCAATGAGGGTTTTGTTGGATCCCAAAGGGTGAGATTTAGAGATGAAACAGTTCTTAATGAAGTGGCATACAGAATTGCCAAGAATATCTTAGTACTTGTGGAAGAAAATGTTTTAAAAACTATCAGGGCTAGGAGCTTTATTACCTTTGATCTCTTTCACAGCATTCCAAATCTCAGGATTAAAAGGGGTGTGGACAAGGCTAGATCTAGAAAAATCATAGGTAACACGATGGGGAATAGAGTCCCAAATTGGGAAAATGACAGAAGAGTAAATAAAGAAAAGATTTTTGAAGTAATCATTAATCAAGCTTTTTAAGAGAGAAGGGTTACTGACCCAGGAGTTGTTATCATCTTTAAGAGAAACAATTTTGTTTTTCCTTCTACGAGTCAAAGTACTCAAATGGAAAAATTTTGTGTTCCTATCCCCTTTAGCGATCCAATTGATACTTGATTTTTGACGCCAAAAGATTTGCACTTGGTGAAGGATTGCATTATAATCTGAAATGAGTTTTTTCTGAAGGAAGAGAACATTATGGGAGTAAGACAAACTTTGTGGTTTTCGGATACTCTCGATTCTGGTTAACAATCTTTTCTTGTTTTTGAAGATATTCCCAAGCACATCTCTAATTCCAGGCCTTAACATGGTGGCTAGATTAATGATATTCTTAGGGAGATTAATGAGATGCTCTCCCCAGTTCTCCTTAACAAGATTAATAAAGTCTGGATGGGTGGTCCAAGCGGTCTTAAATTTGAAAGGGCGATTGAAGGGGTTAGGCCTAAAGATCCCGTTGATATGAATCAGCAATGGGCAATGGGCAATGGTCAGAGTACCCTAGGTAGGTTTTGAACAACAGTACGTGGATAAGCCATGTTCCACAGGCTATTGCAGAGGGCTCTGTCATGGCATTCCATACTATTAGTTAGGCCTATTCTATTGTTGGACCAGGTTAATTTGGGGCCAATGCAGCCAAAATCATGTAAATTATAGCAATTCATGCAATCCAAAAGACGAGGACGTTTAGGGTTAGATATACCTCGAATGAAAGACATACGTTCAGATGGTTCGGCAAATTCGTTGAAATCTCCGGCCAGCAGCCAATGGTGATTGATGGATCGGGCTTTGTCACTGGTGTCCATCCAAAACATATCTTTGTTGCCTGGGTTCGAGCTAGCATATACAGCGAATAGGATCCAATCTTTAGAGTCAGGCATACAAATGGTGGCATGGATGCATTAATCCTTAATTTCGTTAGCACATAAATTAACTTTGGTAGGATCCAATAGGATCCAAATACCAGTCGACCTTCCTATTGGGTCCGAGATGGAATAGGCAGAAAAGCCAATGTTGTTGAAGAAGTTGGAATTGCCCAAAAAGGGGATCTTGGTTTCCAGAAGAATCAATATGGTGGGTTTATGACATTCCACCATTTCCTTGATACAACGCTTGAATGTTGAGTTGCTAGCACCCTGGCAGTTCCAAGATAGCACAATCATGGATGACATAGTTGGGAAGTCTGGAAGAGGTGGGAGATTATCCCATTTTAGCAGATTTCTTACAATGGTCCGGTCCCTCATTGGACCGTTCTGGCTGGTTAAAGTAATTTCGCGTCTTTGAACTCCGACTCCGGCTAAAGCATGATTGAATACCTTCATCTGATCTGTTTGATCCACCATTCTGTCCTTGTAATGTGGACTTCTTTTGCCTCTGGGCAAGAGGAGAAGGCCACGGGATTGTTGCATAGACAGTGGAAGAACACGGAGGCTTCCATATGGCCTGTTCGAGCTAGTGGAAGGGAAATCTAGAAGCTTGGGTGATGTAGAGGGATTTGTAATGGCAGGGGGAATATCTGCGGCGCTAGGAGATTTGGTATCAGAGATAACAGAGGGGATGGTGTGTGTGTTAGGGTTAGCCAGAAGGCCAAACAGGTTGGGGGTAAAAAGGGTGGGATTTAGGCTGGTAGGAGGGGAAACCTGGTCTATCTTATTAATCCTGGTTAAGGAAAGGCCTGAGGCCAAGTAATTTGAACTTTTCTGGCCAACTGGAGGCTTGGTCCTAGGAGGGGGATCAGAACGTTGGTTATTAGAGCCAAGAGTTTTGGGCTTTTGTGGTCCAACCAAGAAAACAGGAGATGGCTTTCGAAAACTGAGCTTTTTGGGCCTTTGAGTAACAAGCATCTGGTGCCTAAATCCATTGGGTTGGGTGTGATTTCTGATCTCATGGTTGTTTAATCCCGGGCCCACTTCCTCAACACTTTGTAAGTTAGGATCAAATTTTACCATTACCGAAGTTGGTGCTGCTGGCCTCCAAAGCTCTGGACTATTTTCAAATCGATGCCCAACTCTGCCGCAGTGGAAGCAAAATCAATGGAGGTGTTCATATTTCATATTCAATATTAAATTTTTTATCTTCAATTGAAAACGAGGGCAGAAGGGGCTTCTTTAAGTCCAATTCCACACAAACTTTGGCATATCTTCCTTTGCTAGCTGTAATGGTTGTGAGGTCTACCTTAATGGGTTTGCCCAGAGTTTTGGCAATGGTAAACAATATCTTCTCATCATAGTATTCAATTGGTAAATGGGGAATCTGACCCAAACCACTGTGGTTCCCTCTTCCGCATCCTCTCGTTTGAAGTTAGATTCCCATTTTCTCATCGTGAGATAATGATCGAAGATGACCCAAGGACCTCCTGTAGCAACATGCGTTTGATCAAAGGCCATTTGGAATTTGGCCAAGAAGAACCCCAAACCTAGGTTGATTAATTTGAAGTCTCCCTGAAGGCCCCAAATCTGGGTGGTTTTGGAGACAAGGGCTTTGTAGCCGATAGATTTTCCAAGTAGCTTCACGATAAGACAATCCTCCCATTGCTTTCGAGCTCTTCTAATAAGCTGCTTCGGAATTACCACGATAGGGGCTCCATCTAGCTCTGTTAGTGGTTCCGAATCATTGTTCTTCATGGTTTCTTCAAAATCTGAGGGATCATCTAAAAAATCTTCGTCGGATCTCTCCTCAACGTCGCTTTCAAAGACTTTGTCTTTGATTTTGGGTTGAAGAAGTGCATCTCTGAAGGAGTTTGGCATGTTGCTTTGTGCTTGAGTTGAATCGAGCATCAATTCATCTTACCCTAGGTTGGGCGATTTCAAATCAAGTTAAGGGTTGGTGGCGTTTGATCAAATGCGTTGGCTGACCCATTTCTTTTTGGCATTTATTTGTGAAATCTTAATAATTGAGTCCGTATTTGAATTATTTTTCTGTGCACCTTTTTACTTGTATTCACTATTCGTTGCACTCAATTTTGTGATAACTTCTTTGCATTCTTTTGGAGACAACTCTGTACTACCTTTGGTCTCCCTTAATCATTGGTTCATTAATATGTTGACAACTTAAAGGATGGGATCTGAACCAATCTCTTGAATTTTGAATGTAAGACACTGTCATGTTTGTTGGGAAACAAACCAAACACCCACACACACAAAATGACACGTGGAACAGTCAAGGAATCAAAACCAGAAACTCTGAAGAAGCATATATACGTGGTTCGGCAAGAATGCCTATTTCCACGGCTCACACCAGATTTCACTGACAGCGCTGTTATGATGATGCTAGGGTTTACATCAAGAAGTTACCAAAATACCCTTTGTTGGATCCACGAGGTCAAGGGCCTTGAGTTCAGTACTAATCAGGCTTCACAATGGTATGGAAGGGTCCTGTAACAGAAGGTGGAAGGAGCGAGTGTCCATATTTGCTCAAAAGTTTCAGATATAGCTTACAGCCTCGCACATTTTTCATTGAAAATTTAAGAGATTGCAATTTAGCATGCCCAAAGTTTTGAGCTTGATTTTTGTATCTAGGAGTCGTTGATTCATTATATACTTTCCACTCTTGTTTTAAGCTTCAACTTGTTATACTTTGGAAGGATACTAGAATGAAAAGAAAAGGAAGCAACGAGGAAAAATGAAATCCATCAATGAGGATTTCTAATTCTGACACTACATTGATGCTAGGTATATTGGAATTGTAGCGCTATATTAAATAGTTAAGGTGTATAGAGAGGGTTGGGAATTGGTAAAGGAGAGGTTTTGCAAGGGCTTTTAATTTCCACAATTCAGTTGTTGTGTTAAAAGCCTTGGCTATTGTGAATCGAAATGCAGGTATTGGTATGAGGGCAGTCATTTTTATTAGAACAAATCAGAGGTTAGGGCTGTGCAACCTCTTATATACAATAATAGAAACTAAGGTTAAAAATATTAAAATCTTATGACTGCAAGTTTAAAATGGAAGTTTTTCTAAAGAAAGTAAATTCATGATTTTTTTTTTTTTTTGTGACGGAGGAAACACCTCAAGGGCCCTTTAGATCCACCCTTAAGGCATAAAACCTCCGGACACTTGCAAATTGCAATCACCCGCAAACCACATGTATCGGTTTAGTCAAGGCACTTCTAGCGGGAGTCGAACACAAGATCTCCGAGTTTACGGCTGGTGGCAATGAAATCAATCCTCTAGCTAGTGCTGCAAACACTATCATTATGCAACCTTCATAAAAGTGCTGAATGAATATTTTCCCTAGTTTAAAAGCCACCTAAAGTTGAGCTTAATTTGGTATCTGGTTGAGCTTGTGAATTATGAACCAGGGGAATTTACTAAGAAATGTGCATAGGTGGCTATCTTCTCTCTTTATTGTTATTTTTTGTAAAGTAGAAATGTATATAAACTAGTTTGCTTCACCCAATCTCCATGCTATCAAGCCTGCATGCCTTTTCGGCTTTGCCAGAGTAAACTGATTTTCAGCTTAGTAACATGAAGTGGACTCTTCGTTAATTGAACAATGGAAGTTTCAAGTGCTAGTGCCAGGTAACACACGCATTTGCTTTCTCAACATAATAGGACATAATCTATTTAATCAAATAGGCCTACTGGTTGCTTCTATAATCTGATTTTAAGTGGAAGTTAATCGGAAATCACAATGCTTGTATGCCTGATTCTCTACGCTTGTATTCAACATTTCTTATTGTTTGGTGTGAATCTAAAATTGAATTGCTTTCCCTTTAAGTTTGTTATTTCTGTAGTAAATACAATTTTTTTTTTGCTGTTCTTATTATTATTAATATTATTATTTTTCTCTCCCTCTCTCTCATCTTTTTCCTTATAGCATCATGAACCTTTTTGGTGTTCTCAAGTACAAGAAGATGGGGGAGGACTTCGTTCGCAACTCTGGTCTTCCATTTACCATAATCAGGTCTGTGACACCTAATTTCTATCTTTTTAAGCGATTTGATTGAAGCATTTTCCCATTGATTTTCACTCTTTGTTCCTTGTTGGTTTTGGGTTTGAGTTTCCAATCGAGAACCGGTGGAGTGCAAGAAAGAGATAATGACAATGAAATCATTCATTATTAGCTCAATGGATAAACTTCAATACTTCAATACTTCAATGCTTTTTAAATACTTAGGCTGTTACTAATAGCACTTTTTTCCTTTTTTCGTTTTTTACATTTTTAGACCTGGGAGACTGACAGATGGACCATACACATCGTATGATCTGAATACTCTTCTGAAAGCTACAGCTGGAGAAAGGCGTGCGGTCCTTATTGGTCAAGGTAAATAGAACCCCTTTTTAACAAGCTAAAACATAATTCTTTGTCATGGGAAATTGATTACCTGTCTCTGTATCTATTGAATCAGTCATTCGATTATTTGAACCTTCTTTCAAATTGTTCTTATGTGCAAAGATAATAGTCAATGCAACTCTCTTGTAAAAAAATATTCAATATGTCATGCTAACTTGAAATCCAAAATAGTAATTGTAATTTAAATTGTCAATTTAACAAAGGTAAAATCTGAGAAATTATGTTCTTAGAGGCACAAAATTTCGGTGCGATTCTTTCCATATTGTGCCGTAGAGCATATATTTTAAGTCTAGGGCCAATTGCGACTGTTTTGAACTAGGGGTGATTATGGTGGGAAAACATGTTAATATGATCTGGAAGTGATCTCAAAGAGCTCATTGAAATTGAGGGGGCACTACGGTTCGAAGATGCAAACTGGAGATGATACGAAGATGGTGCATTCTGCTAGAGAGAGATGTTTGATGACGAGAGGAGAAGGCTGCAACAAGTTCGATGATGCATGTGTGATGCTAAGGTTTCTGTTTTTGGTAAAAAATGCGAAAGGAGACCAAAAGAATACTTTATTAGAAAAAGATAGATCAATGGGCTTTGTGGGAGTTGTATTTGGGCTATTTTCAATTGGTACGCATATACTTGAGGTATCAAACTATATTAACCAATTTTGAACCAGGCCTATCAAATATAATATTGGTCCGATAATGTGTACGATCAATGAAATATTCTGCTGCTATAATTTTCTTCCTTGTTAACTACTGTCAGAATCATTTGTACTAATACCTCCGTGAAAGCATTACCGTTTCACGTTTGTGCATGTATATTTTTTTTGATGGTTTTGCATATTGCTCCCAGGAGATAAACTTGTCGGTGAGGCTAGCAGGCTGGTAGTTGCTGAAGCTTGTATACAGTCATTGGATATAGAATTTACTCTAGGCGAAGTTTATGAAATCAACTCAGTCCAGGTAATTATCTTGAGATGATTGAAATATGTTTCATGAGTGTTTAGACATCTTAATACACAGACATCTGGTGTAAGTTATCCCATTTTATCTTTTCATACCATTTGAAGCTAGTATCTTTGAACCTCGCATTTTCCCCAGTGACTGGGGTGTTGTTGCTAGTTCACCATGTCAAGGGTTTGAACCTTGACCTCACATTCCCTCAAGGACTTTGGCCTCGGATGTAAAATAAAAAATAAAAAATACACTATCATGCTTTTCGAAATAATCCAAAATTATCATTATTGAAAGGGGTAATTGCACTTTACCCCATGTGGTTTGGCCTGAAAGCACACATTGTTCAAAATCCAACATAACCTCTTGTGTTTTGGACTGCATCAAATCTATGTTGCCATTAATTTTTTCTCCAATCTTCTTATCCATTCCACCGATACAGCTCACCATTTTTCTCTCTCCTCCTCTCACCTTCTTCTCTCTAAAACTAGTCCAATTCATGGAAATTGAAAGAGGGAGGGATTGAGCGGAGCTGGGGAGGGATCTTCTCTTCTCGTTTAATGGTGCAAAAATTATTGTATATTCGAAATGGCTATGGTTGGGCTTATATTTAGACAAATAAGGGCTTTGTCATCATTTGGATCATGCGATTCATCCACTGTTAAATAACTAAAGTCTAATAGATTCCATCCATTTCTCACTTTAATCCAAAACACTTGGGTTGTGTGTTTAGTTTTGAACCACCAGGGATAAAGTCTTTTGAGGCCAAATCACATAAGGGTAAAGTGTAACTACCCCTTGTGTAAAAATTCACAATAAGAAATTGGATTGGTATACTTGAAAAAAAATGACAATGCATAATGTAAACACTGGTTCCCTAGATGTAATTTCCATGAGTCTTTTATTGTAATTTACTTTCCATCTTTGGGGTGTCTGGCCAACTAAATATACAACACCTCACACAAACACTGATCAGTGACCACTTCTCAGTAGTCACTCTTTCCTTCACTCCCTCAAAATCAACCTCACAAAGACCAACTCCTAGTGCATGCACGCACGCACGCACGCGCGCACACACACACACACACACACACACACACACACACATATATATATGTACACACACATATATAATTTCACATAAATATATAGCAATGCATACACGCACTCAATGAAATTATATCTTGGGGCTGTTTGCAAAACTGATGATAGTGTTTTGTTGATACAACAAAATACGATTTGCTATGTGTGATAATTATGCATTTAGCTATCTTCTGCATATGTCTAATGTGGGTTTTGGTCCTTATTCCCTATATAAAGGTCTTTCTTATTTGCACCTTGAAAAAGTAACCTTGCGCCCTTAATAGAATATGATCCCTGTCCTATAGTAGAAAAGAGGAAATAAATCACAAGCTTTATTAGGTCAATTAGTTCTTAGACGAAACTTGAGTCTACATTTTGGGATGAATTTGGCGTGGTTCTTGCAAAATTGATTGCTATCGATCTTTCATAATTTCATTTTTTAACTTAGGGTATTGTTTTTCCAGAAAAGATTCTATTGCGAATGCTTGTCTCTCTTTCTTCTTTATTTGTTTTTTCCTTGTGGGTTAGGATGACGCAAACTATACATATTACTATAATGCCTTTGACTGTTTTGTAATACCTGGAGGTTAGACGGGTAAGACTTGTACTATGAAGGTTGTCAAAAATATATCGACTCTTTTCGGGTGCTTTTTTTTTCCTTGCTAAATTGGGACCCAATATCCAAAATGGTCCTCATGGTTCTCTAGGAGCAAATAGTTGTACAGAGCAAGAGTATTCAAGTTCTTAAAGTGTTCTTTAGTTAGTTACGCATGAGAAGTGCCTAATGCTAGTTTAATTACTAGAACCGTAAATATCCTTGGTGGAAATCTATTTATATGCTATCGTGTGGGTTCTATCTACACAATCAAATAATCAATTACATTTTCCTAACCAATTCACTTCACTATGTTCGGGGGGATGAAACACATGGTGGCAATTCTACTAAAGATTTTGATATTCATGCTCTATTTGGATCTTAGATTTATGGAGAAAAGAAAAAGAGAAGGGAAGTAAAATCAAGTGAAAGAAGTTAATTTTTTTTAATTTTATTTTAGAAAAAAAGAAACAAAAAGAAAAAAAAATGTGGTGATTATTCACAAAAGATGGAATATAAAAAGGCACAAAGATGGATATATAAAATTAATATTATTTTTCCCAATATCCAAACATAGGTTCAAAGTTAAAAGTTGGAGCAAAAGGATAAAATGGCATTTGATTTGCTTAACAGTTGTTGAACATAGATATAAATAGCATCATTTGTTGATAGTATCTGTCAGTGTTTGCGAGATACTCTTGATAGTTTTGTTTCTTGTCGGCGTCGTTTGTGAACTTCGAGAGGATGTTTTGTTTATGAAGGGATTTGATTTTGTGTATAATTATTCTGCCATTTTAAGAAGTTGTCTGATTCTCGCTAGACTGAAATTTGCTGGAACCATGCAGGGGGATGGACCAGGAAGTGATCCACAGAAGTGGCGCGAGTTATTTAAAGCTGCTCGAGTTCAATAAAATACATTCCTATTTTGATCTAGTTCATTAGTATGCAATAGTAAATATGCTGTAAATTAAATCATACAATGCAAAAACATTAAAAAAAAAGAAAAGAAATCCTCTTGATGATGGTTACCATCAACATGCATACATGGTGTTGATGAATTGTGAATGGTGTTATATATATATATATATATATATATAGGAATTGATCTTCTGATAAACTTCAGAATAGAAATGAAGAAGAAAATGTAGAATCTTTACTTCACAGATAAGGAAAATGCTTGATTACATTTAGAGTAGAGTTACCAATTTTCAGAATGACCCTTCTTCTAATCTCGTACGCTCTTTTATTCCTCCCCTTTCCCTGATTCCCAACTAATAACTAACTAACAACTACTTAACTAACTTCTGTTATCGTTTGGCTCCTACATCCAGCTGCTTGAGCTGAATACTTGAGCTAATGCGCTGATGCTATGCTGACTGCCTTGAGCTGATTTATTGCTTGCTTTAGTTGAATTACTGCTTAGGCTCTACCCTGTTGTGCCCTGCTACACTGCTGCTTATGTCTGCTATGCTCAGCTATGCCCTTGCTCTGTTGTACTGCCATATTCGGTTGTTTATAATTTCCCACCCCATAAAATTCACCTTGTCCTCAAGGTTGGAAATTTGGGAATTTAAGCTGAAGATCATATAGATATTCCCATCTTGCATCTTCCTTAGTTTTGTTAGACCATTTGACAAGTACTTGTGTACAAGGCTTGTTATGCCTCTTAACCAATCTTCTATTCAGAATTGCCACTGGTTCCACCATTAGTTGTCCATCAGTATTTGTGTGAGGGAGATATGGCTGAGGTACTACTTGATTTCCCAATCTTTTTTTTTTTGGGTAATTGATTTCCCAATCTTTTCTTCAAACACGAAACATGAAAAACTGGATGGATTTTTTTATTCTTGAGGTAAATTCAATTTATATGCTGCAGGACCTATCTTTTGGGTAATCATGTAAGGACCATAAAATTTTGGCTTAAACTTATGTTTAGTTCTTGAAGAGTGGGAAGATTGTTTATAAGGTTGTAGTTTTAAATAAACCCATTCTCCCACCTCAAATACTCTGTCAGTCCTGTGCTTATCTGCCATTTGCTTCGTTATACTCTGAGAGAATTCCAATTGCTCCTTCAGTGCCTTCAGGACAGCTGTTCTATTACTCAAAATCTCATTAGCTATTGCAACATTGGATGTTCCTGGTATATAATCTATTAAGGCTAGGTGGAATTTGTCCATAAACTGCCTCATATGGAGATATTCCAGTTGAGACATGAAGCGTAGTATTGTACCACTATTCTGCTAAAGGAAGAACCTTGTACCACTGTTTTAGTCTTTCTCCAACCATACATCTCAAATAATTCTCTAAACATCTGTTTAATACTTTTGTCTGACCATTGGTTTGTAGATGATAGGAGGAACTCATATTTAATTTAGTCCCTTGCAGTGCACACAATTCAGTCCAAAATTTGCTAGTGAAAACTGGATCTCTGTCACAAACTATTGATGTGGGCATTCCTTGCAATTTGAAGATATTTTCCAAAAATATTTGAGCAACGTCTGTAGCAGAATAAGGATGAGCTAAGTACTGAAGTGGGCATACTTAGTCGATCCACAACCACAAATATCACAGTTCTGCCATAGGAATTTGGTAACCCTTTGATAAAGTCTAGGAAATGTCATTGTTCTTCCTTTGGCAAACATCACATTCTGCCACGTATCTCA
Organism: Heliamphora pulchella; assembly: GCA_032270985.1. Lineage (NCBI taxonomy): Eukaryota > Viridiplantae > Streptophyta > Magnoliopsida > Ericales > Sarraceniaceae > Heliamphora > Heliamphora pulchella. The sequence continues at coordinate 10,125,826 of JAULJZ010000009.1, read as the reverse complement.
ATGCATCCTTCTTCATTCTCCTCCAATAGAAATCCTATTTCAATATTTTATACGTTCTTCCGGGGGGCCGGCGCCGCCCC
>JAULJZ010000009.1:10113833-10125736 GCA_032270985.1 Heliamphora pulchella | reverse complement strand
ATATTTTAAAAGTTCTTCCCCCCCCCCCCCCCCCCAAGTGTCCACCGACCGGAGTAGCATGGTATTCATGGAGGAACTTCACCCACAATTGTTTATCATTTCCTACTACCAGTTTATTTTTGTAATACAGCAGACCATGTTTCCAAATCAAGTTTGGATGCTTTGCAGGTTCTTCTTGTAGTTCAACAATGATCTTTTGTAGCTCTTCATCGCTTTTTATGCTATCTTGTAATTCTTAGACCCGGCCCCCTAAAATTATTGACATACCCCTTGAGCTTGCTTCCTCTACAGACCGCCCTTCTTCAGCCATTCCTTCTTTCTGGATAAGGCATCTGCCACCCTATTTTCTCTCCCTTTTTTATATACAATCTCATAATCATATCCCAATTGCTTGGCCAACCACTTTTGTTGCATTAGAGTTGTTATTCTTTGGTCTACCAGATACTTAGACTGATATGATCAGTCCTAATTTGAAAATTGCCTCCCTAATAAGTAATGCCTCCATTTGTGTGCAACCATTACAAGGGCTTGCAACTCTCTCATAAGTGGAAAGGCCTTCATTCTTTGATGAAATTGCTTTGCTGAAAAAAGCTATAGGTCTTTCCTCTTGCATTAAGACAGCCCCTACACGTGCCTGATGCATCACACTCTGTAATGAAGGTCTTATCATAGTTCGAAAGTGCTAATATTGGAGTGGTTCTCATGGCCTTCTTAAGTCTTTCAAAAGCCTGTTCAGCCTCTTTAGACCAACCAAATGAATCCTCCTTAAGTAATTATGTCAGTGGTTGATAGATTTTGCCTTAATTTGGCACAAACTTTCGATAATATCCTGTTAATTCTAAGAATCCTCTCAATGCTTTAACATCCTTTGGTCTAGGCCAATTCACATGCACTTGACTTAGGGTCTGCAGCCACTCCTTGTGTATTAATGGTGTGTCCTAAGTATTCTACTTGACTCTGCCCAAAAACACATTTCGATTTCTTGGCAAATAGTTGGTTTTCCCTAAGCTTACCCAAAGTTAGTCAAGGTGTTGAATGTGTTCTTCCAAAGAGTTACTATATTCTAATATATCATCAGAGAACACCAAAATGAACTTCCTTAGGTAGGGTTTTAGATTTCATTCATCAAACTTTGAAATGTAGTGGGAGCATTAGTTAGCCCAAAAGGCATGACTAGAAATTCACAATTCCCATCATGAGTTATAAATGCAGTCTTTTCTATGTCTTTTGGAGCCATTCTAATCTGGTGATACCCTGATCTTAAACCCAACTTAGAATAAAACCTGGCTCCTTTGAGTTCATCCAACAGTTCATCAACAATTGGTATAGGAAATTTGTCTTTGATATTTTCCTTATTGAAGGCTCTATAGTGAATGCATATTCTCCATGAATTATTCTTCTTCTTAACTAATAAAACTGGTGCTGAGAATGGGTTGTTGATGTGCCAATAATCCCACATTCTAATGCCTCTTTCACTATTTTCTCTCTCTTTTTTCTGGATAAAAAGACACCTGTAAGGCCTGATGTTTGGAGGGTAACTTTCAGACTTCAAAGGAACTTTGTGGCCGTGTGCACTTTATGGGGGTAGCCCTTTTGGTTCTTCGAAGATATCTTCAAACTCCTTCAATGCTTCATCCACCAATGTTGATTCTTCCCTTTGATTATCAGTCAAGTCTAAACTGCATAATTGCCTTGAGGCTTTTTTCTTAGTACCTTCTGCATTTTCTCATGATCTATCTATTGTACTTCTATTGAATTCCCTCCTCTTAATACATGTCTTCTGCCACTGATGATAAACTCCATTTTAAGATCCTTGAAGTCCCAAAGGACAGGCCCACGTGTCTTTAACCATTGGACTTCCAGCACCATGCAATACAATACAATCTAGATACTTCAATTTCTAATGAGATATCACCTAATATAAATAAGTGACATAACTATAAAAAAATATTGATTTGAAAAATTAGTCATAGTTTGGACGGACAAATGAGCTTAATGTTAATAGTCTTCCTCAAGAGCCTTTTAATTATTCTACTGATATGCCTTAACATGAAAATACTCTTGAAGAACGTTTGCAAATAGTTTTACTAACTCAATCTGAATTTCAAAGTTAAACGCTTTCAATTTGGATAATAATGAAAATATTTTTGATAACTGTTCTGATCAAACAAAACTTAACTCCTATGATAAATTTTCAAAACATTGGACTTACCTACTTACCTAGATAAAGACGCATGTTCTAGCTTGCTAATCTGTATACATGATTCATATCTAGTTAATTACAAGAAGCAGAAAAGATCCTCATTTTTCTAATGTCTGGCTAAAGATGATAAACTTAACGGAGGAAACCCAAATGCTTTCGAGTTGCAGCCACACATGGCTTTTAGCCGGAGGACATCGCTCTTTTATCCTTTGTTGTGCTTGCGACTACTAAGGTGATCTCTTTTCTTAACTTTATATGTCTACTGTCCTTCATGTTGGGACAAAAAACTAATATCCTTAGATAATATATATGATTTAATTTCAAAAAAATCTAGACGGGTAATTGCCAAAATAGGCTCAGATTAAATTTTTTTAATATTGAACAATCGAAAATATAAACTCGGTATAACTTCCAAAGTTAGAAAATGATTATACATTCGAAATTTGTCTGATTTGATTTCATTTTCTACAACAAGCTTTAGTTTATAAAACACCGTGGTTATTGACTGGTAATTTATTCTCCTATCAAGCCTTCTGTTGTATTTTCGAATGTCAAGAACACTATTATAGTATGGGTTATGTTCTTCAAACCCTGATTGACTAGACTTAGTTTTTCAAAAACATGAAAACGCTAATCTTGAAGACAGAAAGACTAAATTGTGTGCTAGGGTTTATAACTGCATTTTTATAAGTTACAGTAGGGACCTGTAGAGTAAATAAGACACGAACTCCTAACGTAATTATAAAAAGTTACCTCAACCAAGAAAAACATAATTGCATTTTTGGCCTTATTTTCAAAACTGAATTATTCGAACTGCTGTTATTAAATGTTCATTTATTCTCTTCTACGTTAAGATTACAAATATCTGCCAATGAAATTAAATTACTGATATTTTTATTTAATCGACTTCTTCAAAAAATCTTTAAGACTTTCCGCTTAATTTATTCGACATGTCGGATTATAAAATCTACTTATAGGATTTGGTATGGTCAAAACTTATAAACTTACTCAAGAGGATATCATCAATACTGATCACAAGACATGAATTTGATCAATAAATTAATATCCACCATATAATTAACGTCGTTATCCAACTCACCAGGATTTTTGACTTGTGAAAAATCGCATCCTCTAATGAGTTAAAATAACGAACATTTAGTATACGTGTATAATAATTATTTTAGAATTATAAGTATAAGCACTCATAATAACTATAGAGTGTAAAATAATTTATATAGTCAGTATAAAATTAATTATTCCAACATAATCTTGTTCAATACACATAAAATGTACTAGTACAATGAGTTGGAACAATTGTCAAAAAAATTATTATTTTTCGTAATCATTATAGATCTACTAAAATACTGTGTTACAATCCTATCGATTGTGTGTCTAATTTTATCTAAGACTGTAAACTAAAAATTTATATTCTATATGAACTGATAATCTGGTTTTATGTGTGTAAGTCGAACTCTACACTGCAGATAAAATATTATATAGAATAAAAGACACACTTGTACAATATTAAATAAAAAATAAAAATACATATATTGCTCATATAGATTCTCATTAAAATAAAAAACTAATTTTATTAATAAATAAAATTAAATACTAAAACCCAAAATATGATTTTTAGTATACAACCTTGATAATCTCTCACTTATGCTCAAAACTACACTGTCATACATCTGACTCTCATGCCCTCTACATGACTGCCAAAAGTCTTAGTTAGTAAATTTTTTGTAAAAAGATCTGCAAGGTTGTCTGCAGATGCAATCTTGGTCACAGATACATCACATCTCAGTACAATCTCTCGTATCAGGTGAGACTTACGCATGATGTGCTTTTTTTTTTTCTTCTTGTGGGCTCTTAGTTCCTTCGAGTTGGCAACCACTCCGCTATCATCACAGTAAAGTGTAATAGCCGACTGTACTAAATGTACCACATCCAGATCCATAAGGAAGTTTCTGAGCCAAACGGCCTTCTTGGTTGCTCTTGTGAGACCCTTACTCGTTTTTTTTTTTTGGCGTTTTACCCGTTTATCGTTTTTATTGTCGCATGTTTATATGCATTTTGTGCATGTTGGGTTGGGTATCGTGGCCGTTGGGCGTTGTGGTGCAAATTTAAAAAAACAAAATTTTCGTGGCCTATAAATATCTAGCCTTAGATATTTTGGTGGAGATATTTTCCAAAATTTGGAGGTTAAGTTTCTTTATCTCAAGCCAAAACCTCTGCCTTCTCTCTAGATTTTCTTAGGGTTCGGGCTTTGTTTTTAGCGATTGAGTAGTGGATCCTTGCTATCTACACCGAGGGCTACGAGTTCATCCGGACGAAATCTCATTTCGACGAGGTTTGCTTTTCGAGGCATCGAGTTTTTAATTCAATGAGATAGGATCCTAGACTTTTATGTCTTAAAGGGGTGCTACGTGCAATTATATGTATTTTTACCATTTAAAAATGCATGAAAAATCGGTTTATGTTTCGAAAATTTGGGTTTGGTTCAAAATCATTTTTGGTTGATTTCGGTTGGATGAAATGGGTTTTGAGGCTTTCTTTTCGGTGTTTCCTTGTTGTTTTGGGCTCGTGTATGTTCGTGGGTTGCAAAAAGGGTGTTTAGCTGGTTTAATTTGGGGCTGAGAAGCTATTTTCGTCGCTAGGGTTTATGTTCCGTCATCGTTCAGCCGTCTGCCTTGTAAATCTGAAACTGTTGCTTTTGTGTCGACACTTTTTCGATTTGTGTCAACAATTTTGCTATTGGTGTCGACCCTTTTTCTTTTTGCTTGTGTTGACTACACTGCTGTTGTTTTGTGTCGACACATTTTCTGTTTGTGTGAACACTTTTGCTATTGGTGTCTACTTTTTTTCTTTCTGCTTGTGTTTACTACATTGCTGTTGTTTTGTGTCGACACTTTTGCTATTTGTGTCGACACTTTTACTATTTGTGTCGATTCTTTTTCTTTTTATGTGAGAAGAAGAGTTTAAAGATCGGGGTGAGTTCCAAGAGTCCGTGTTTTCATAAAATGTGATTTTTGTCCGTGGTTTTTAAAAAGGTAATTTTGAAAACGGAAGATTTATGAAAATCTTGAAAACTGTGTTTTGGAAGTTTGGAGCTAATCCTCGGGGTTGAGTCTAAGTTTTGAAATGTTTTGATAGAAACGGTGGAAACATTTTTGTAAATGTTATTTGATCTCCATGATTGATGAATGATGTGGCGGTTGGCAATTAGATCGCTTTATACATGTTTTTCGTAATTGAGCTACGAGTTAGTTTTTACATGATTCATTAGATGTGCCGTGGCAGAGTTTAGATTGGGTGCTTCTTCCCTCGGTTTTAATCCTTAAAGGGCATGGTGGGTGCTTCTTCCCTCGATTTTAGCCCGTAAAAAGCTGGTTACCCCCGTGTGTGGCTGAGTTGTTGTGACTTCGTATAAAACTTGTCATTACCTAGTAGGCCTTAAATGGTCCAGGACTAGGATAATGGGTATGAGTCTATAGTTGTTACATTTGTTCTGAGTGTGACAGAGTCGGTACGTAGGAATCATTATATCTTGGCTGTGTGATTTAAGTGAAAAAATAATATTTTGTTATTGTTTGTCTTTAACTGCTAAACGTTATTTGTATTGTTGAAATGCTTAGGGGTTTATGAAGTAAAACCGTTTTGAGGCTCATGTGGTTGAGTTAACTTTATGCTATGTAATTGCATATCCTGCTTTATTACATCATAATCTGTTTCTATTGGGCTTCGACTCACGTAGTAGGATTTATTAAAACTTTTTTCAGGTGTTGATGATCACGAGGAGATAATCTAGTGGCGCCCGTGGTGGCGGAAGACTTGTATAATTTTTTCTTTTTGTTATGAATGCATGTATTCATACATATGTTGCATGTTTCTGAAGATGTGTTTTGTAAGCCTTGAGGTGATATATTATGCATGTGTGAAAATGTATGTATGTTACACTGAGAGATAAACATTGGGTACCCCTTTTTACTTCCAATGTTGTATTTTGGTTAATTGCTTTATAAGTAAAAACCTATATTTTGTTAAAAAGGTGTTTTGGTGGGTTTTTCACGTAACCATAGATTGTGGGGCGTGACAGCTCTAAAAGCTGCCACGTACTCGGCCTCCATGGTGGAATCACCAATGCAGGACTACTTGATACTCTACTTGATACTCTTCTAACTTATGGCTCAACCTCCCAAGATAAACACATGTCCTGAGGTAGACTTTCGATATTCCTTATCTGACTGAAAATCCAAGTCTGTGTACACCAAAGGCACTAGACTATCTGCCTAGTAAATTAACTTATAATTCTTAGTCCTTTTTAGGTACTTGATTATATGTTTTACGGCTATCTAATGCTTCTTTCCTAGATTATATTGATATCTGCTAACCATGCCAACGGCAAAATAGATGTAGGGTCTAGTGCAAAGCATAGCATACATAAGGCTTTATACTGCCAAAGCATAAGGATCGGCCTTCATTTTCTCTATCTCAACAGCTGTCTTTGTGTACTGATCCTTGGATAGAGTGATTCTATACCTGAAAGAGAAAAATCCATTTTTGGAATTCTGCGTGCTAAAACGAGTAAAAACTATATCAATATAAGTAACTTGTGATAAATACAACATCTGCTCTTTCTGATCTCGCATGAGCTTAATTTCAAGGATGTGATTGGTTTCTCTCAAGCCTTTCATATTGAATTAGCCAAATAACCATACCTTCACTGAAAATAACACCCACTCATTATTTTCGATAAGTAAGATATTATCTACATAAAGTACTAAAAATACCATCACGCTTCCATCACGCTTTTTGTACACACAGAATTTTTCAGGACTTTGATGAAAATAATAAGACTTAAAGTCCTGATCAAACCGAGTATTTCAAAATCTAGATGCTTGCTTAAGACCATAAATGAATCTTTTAAACTTGCACATTGTATGTTCTTGACCCTTTACTATACAATCGTCTGGTTGTATCATATAGATACACTTGTCAAGACTTCCATTAAAGAAAGCTGTCTTGACGTCTATTTGTCAAATTTCATAATCAAAATTAGCCGCAATGGATAAGAGAATCCAGATAGACTTAAGCATGACTACCAGCGAAAAGATCTCCTCATAATCAATCTATTTTTTCTGAGTGAACCATTTTACAACAAGCCTAACTTTGAAGGTTTTCATATTGCCGTCTACTCCTCTCCTTCTTATAGATTCGCTTGGATCTGATGGATTTTATCCTTTCGGGTGGTTCTACAAGTTTCTAGACCTGATTGGAGTATATAGACTTCATCTCGGGATTCATAGTCCTTTACGAAATATTCTGCATCTTTATCTTAGACTGTTTCGTTGTAGTTATAGGGTTCAGTATCCAAATTTATTGGGATCTTGTCAAAAGATTCTCACAAGAACATATACTGATCGGGTTGATGAACAACCCTCCCACTATGACAAGGCACGACTTATGTCTATGTACTAGTAGTGACATATTGTGCTGATTCTAAACCCTGTGCACTGTCACCCACATGCTACTCTGGTTGTGATACTGGCATGTCAATGGTAGCACCCTAATCTGGTTCAAGATCTGCACGTGTCTAGATAATCCTCCCAATACGACGTGGCAATGAAATATCGATAACACTTTTCCGTGGCGCCTCTCCTATACTACTGGTATTTTCTCTCAGCTCTTCTAGAACATTTCTAATTTTGGGCTTGTAATCTATTACATAATCCTATTCCAACAATTGGGCATTGATACTGACAATGAACATATGATCCTTAAGATTATAAAGAAAACCACTTTTCGTTCCCTTGAGATACTCTACAAAAAAATAGACTTTCATTCTTGGTTTCAACTTACCAGTATTTCCTTTCAGCATGTATGCTGGACACCCCCAAATTTGAACATGTCTTAGATTGAGCTTGCGCTCGGTCCATAATTCTGTGAGAGTAGTAGGTACTAACTTAGAAGCTACCAAGTTTAGAATATAAGTCGTTACCTCTAATGCAAATCCTCAAAATAAATCAGGTAACTTTGAATAACTCATCATAAATCTCACCATCTCTATAAGGGTCATATTCTTTCTTTTTGTTACATCATTCTGCTATGGAGTGCCCAATGCAATTAACTGGGATGTAAATCCTTTTACTGACAAATAGTCCCTAAACTTTTCAAATAGGTATTCGTTACCACGATCAGACTGTAATGTCTTAATATATTTAACCAGACACTTCTTCGTTTTCGCCTTAAATTCTTTTGAATTTCTTAAGGAACTCAGACTTATAGTACATCAAATAAATATACCCTTCCGCTTAACTTATTCGACATGCCGGATTATAAAATCTACCTACATGATTTGGCACGATCAAATTTTATAAGTTTACTCAAAAGGATATCATCAATCCTGATTACGGGACATGGATTCCATTAATAATTAATATCTATCATATAATTAAGGTTGTTATCCAACTCGTCGAGATTATTGACCCGTAAAAAATTGCACCCTCTAATGAGTCAAAATAACGAACATTATATATACGCGTATGGTAATTATTTTAGAATTAAGAGTATAAGCACTTATAATAACCTTGGGATGTAATTTAATTTATATAGTCAATATAAAATTAATTAGCTTAATACGCTACTGTTCAATACACAAAAAATGTACTAGCACAATAAGTCAGAACAATTGTCGAAATAATTATCATTTTTCATAATCAAGACAGATCTATTAAAACACGGTACTACGGTCTTACCGATGGTGTGTCCAATTCCATCTAAGATTGTGAACCAAAAATTTATAATTTACGAAAACTGATAATCTAGTCTTCTTTGTGTAAGTCGAATTCTACACATTAGATTAAATATTATGTAGAATAAAAAATATTTATGCACAACATTAAATAAATAAAAAAAACGCATACATTACTTATATAGATTCTCATTAAAATGAAAAAACTAATTTTATTAATAAATAAAAATAAATACTAAAACTCAAAATATGATTTTTAGTACACAACCATGACACTTCATTTCTTTATTTTCATATTACATTGAGGACAATGTCATTTAAGTTAGGGGGTGGGATCAACGTTATTTTTTTTTTTAAATTATGTTTTGAAAAATTTAAATTTGAGCTATGAATCTTATTCCTTAGATAAGTAAATTGTGTTTTCCATTCCTAACGCTACAATAAAAAAGAAAGACCTATTTAATTCTAGGAATGACATGGTCTACTGTGTGAAAATAATTGATTGAAAATAACGAATGAAGCATGCATCATATGTTTTCAACAATTAGCATTCTAATTACGAGATTAAGAGTCATTATTCAATTTTAGCATCTTTTTGTGTCCTATGTATGTGGAAAGTATTTGATTTGTTTAACATAATCTGCGCCTCATACCACGCGTGCACATATATGTAAACCTATTTTTGAGTGCTTGACTATGAGTGAATACCAAGTGAGAATTAAAGTCAAAACATAGTTTTAACAGAAGGTCAAACTTCAAGTATTCAGAAGGATGTTACTAAGACACGTAGTTGAGTTTTCACACACACTGAGTCGAATTTGTAAATACAGCAATAATCAGGAAATTGTACAAATTGATTGTTGGGGGTAGAAAATTCACAGTTTTGATTTAAATTTTTCAAAAATGCATGTAGTTGATGCTTATGGGTATCATATCTGGAAACCCTCATAAGACTAAAACTCGTCCACTAGGGGTAACCTCGGGGTGTAAAAGCTTATTGAACATGCTAAGTGCAATCATATATCCTACGAAAATAAATTTTAGTTAGATTAGTTTAATTATCTTTTATTTTTTACTTTGCTCGAGGACTAGCAAAGTATAAGTTGGAGGTGTGTTTGGTGTGTAAAAGCACTAATCTAATATGCCGAATTGTACTAATTTATGCCTCGATTTTATGTTTATTAATATGTTTTAGTAGTATTTCAGTGTTAGTATCAAAAGAAGTGAGATGGTGAAAAAATTGGCCAAAATGAATCAAAATCTGTCAAAAGTCAATAATTTCAACGTTGAAATCAAAGGATCAAAATAACGTTATTCCGATTATATCTTGGGGTCGGAAGACCCGTCATTATGAGATTCAAGAGTGATAATTTATACATATAGCTCAGCGTACAAGGAATTTGGTAAAAAAAGTTCAACTGTAAAGAAAATAATATTTCAAAAGAAATTCAATAAAAAACATGCGAAAACATGTGAAGAAAATTGTCATACTTTCACCATTTTAGTCATAACGTTTTTTACAAAAAGAGTTTTGACATTAGAGTAGAACCATTGAAAAATAGATTTTTGGGGCTTCAATTTATATATAAGAATAACCATATTCAAAGTTCGGATAAAGGAGTTATGCTCGATTAAAGTCGGAACAACAAAACAATCGCGATTCTACGAAATTCTGGCCGAATGGAAATATGGGAGTTTAGACAGAAATCCTATTGTTGAAATTGCTTCCGAACGGACTTATTTGCATCTGAATGGATCGGGACAATCACAGTTTGATTAAAGCATTGTAACAAGGGCGTGGATGAGCTCCTATATAAAGGAGGCACGAGAAAACTCTAAAAACATTCAGAGATTGATCTAGAGAGCTCTTGAAGGTAAGTGTGGAGGCTCGAGAAATGACAAAAAGTCGAGGTTGCCCAGGATTCCAATCTTCTTTGATTCTTCATAGATTCGAGCTGAAACATGAGTGACTAAACTTCTTTTTCCTGGGGATGATGAACCCCTAATCAGTATTTTAGGAGTAGTTTAAATTTTTATTTCTTTTCAATTCGGATTCAATTCGTTGTCTGATTTTAAGACGTTAACTTCTGATCAATGAGTTTTTAATTTGATTATCTAGTTCTGTTTTTACTTTCTGTGATTGTAACAACGAGATTATACAACTGTTATATGTTTTTATTCTTATCTAAACATGAGATATCCTATACTCGAATAGGATGGGCCGTGTCGAGATCACTCAAACGATGAATGCCACGTTTAAGATAGGATATGTCAGGTTTGGATTCGATTTTATCCTCTTGATAATTCGTGTTAGACTTGTAGCCATGGCTGAATTAGATTAAATCGATTGAAAAAAATAAAATTAAAATACTAGTTAGGGTGTATTCAGAACTCTAGGAATCTTCATATTTGGATACCTTTTAGAGTAGTTTTTATTATTTTATTTTATTCAAATCAATCACATCTAATAATCTCAATTAAGTTTTATTTCAAATTAAATTTACGTTTTAATATGAGAATACTGTAACTTAGTCTATTTACCCCTGTGAAAATAATACCTAAACTTAACTATTATTTTACCAATTAGTAGTTACTTTTAGTATTTTAAATATTATTATTAGTACAGTACAACAACGATCCACATACCAAAAAACGTAATAACTCTTTTCATTTCTTTTTTTAATAAAAAAACCTATATATATCCAAACATTCTAAATTTTTTGAGAGATAAAATGTAGTGATCTGATATTTTTTTATTTAATTGATTAATTATTTTTAATGTAATTAAAATTACCAGAGACAATTTATAATTTATTTTTGTGGGATTTAAAAATTTATTAATATAAATTTAAATTTAATTAAAATTAAATTACAAAATTAATTATATAAAAAATTATAAAATGAATAATTCGAATGAAGTCTAAGGGGGGGGGGGGGGGGGGGGGGGGG
>JAULJZ010000009.1:10095117-10113733 GCA_032270985.1 Heliamphora pulchella | reverse complement strand
CCCAAAGCGTAAATGGTAGATGTTCTGGCCAATCTTTATGTGAATTGATAATTTTTTGTAGAATTTTCTTAATATTCTTGTTTGCTGCTGCGACTGCTCCATTGGTCTGCGGCCGATATGGTGAGGACTTATGAGCCATTATCCAATATTTCTCAAAAAGATCCAAGAGCTCCCCTTGAAAATGTGATCTATTATTCGAAATGATCTCATGAGGAACTCCGTACTGGCAAATGATATTTTGCTCGATGAACTTAGCAACATGGGAGACTTTCAATACCGAGTAGGAGGCTGTTTTTACCCATTTGGTGAAATAATCAATGGCCACAAAGCTAAACTAATGTCCATTTGATGCCTTCGGTGTTACCCTGCCAATCACGTCGATGCCCCATACTGAGAATGGCCACGGTGACGTTAGGTTGTACGGCTGAGACGGGGGTACGTGCATAAGGTTTGCATGAATCTGGCACTTATGACATCTCCGTACAAATTGTATGCAGTCTGTCTCTATCGTCATCCAAAAGTACCATTTGTCTATATAATAGTTTTAAGTTGGGAAACCTTCAACTTGACTTTTGTGGTCTTAGGCTCCTTATTTGCATTTTTCATGTTGATTGTGACTTGTGCCCTCATTTGGGCATTTTTTTGCCATTGCCATGCTCTAGGGCCCTCCTCGTGTTTGTTACCCATTCTGGGTTTTAGTGGATTAGCTCGACGATTATGGCGCCAGAATTTTGGAATTTTAAAAAATAGTCAAAATATGGGATTCGAAAGATATTTAGAAAATATTTTAATACATTGAAAACAAAATTTTGAAAACCCCTGTTTGTTGAAAATTGAGTCGCCACTTAATTTTTGAGAAAAATTAAGAAAAATAAAAATGGTAACTGATCTTGAAAATGCTAACTAAAAAAAGAGAGTTCGGGAATTAAGGTACGAATTGAAAAAGGTGTTAGGCACCCCGTTCCTCCAACCATAAGATTGGCCTCTACTAATCATCATTGGTTCTTTAATAGAATTTATCAAATGCATACAAATAAAGAAATTGGAGGTAAAGAGAGAATATCTAAAATTAAATATGAAAAATACATAATATACGTATATAAAATGCCAAAACAAAACAAGTATCAAAAGAAAAATCCTAAATCATACGGCATACAGTTCTAACTAAAGAATTCATGGTGCACTCCCACATGCAGTGGTTATTAAAACAATCTAAATTAGCATGATTTAAATAAAATAACAAAAATATGCTAAAAGTTGTTATAGTTACCTAAACATGGACTGCTACAAAGCAAACTAAACTATTCTAAACAAACTTTTAAAAAAAGTGAATAAGACATGCATAAAAATAGAAACAAATGATGCTAAATGCATATTATGAAAATAATCCAAAATTATATTAGCATAAAACATGCTTTAAAAATATTAAATTCTAACTAAGAATAAAAGAAGTGAAAAGAAACTAAGCTAATGATTAAAAGATTTTTGAATCCATGTTAAAAAATAAATAAATAAAGGAGGAATAAATAAATTACTATTAAAAGGAAGTTAAATTAAAACTAATAGATTTTTTTATGAATTTTATGTTTAAACAAAATAAAAGAGAAAACAAATAAAGTGAGTGCTATTAGAAATAAATGAAACCAAAATTTGAAAATTCTAAAGGATTTTAGTACTTTACAAAATTAAAAAAAAAAGAAAAGAAAGAAAGAAAGAAAAACTAAATTAAAAGATTTTGATGAAGTTTTAATACTTAACAAATAAAGAAAAAGAAATAGAAAAAGAAATAAAAGAAATACTATGAAAGAAAAATTAAACTAACATTAAAAGAAAAATAAGATGAAACATTATATGAAAAACAAAGCTAATAATAAAAATAAAAAGAAAAAAAAATTACACTAATATTAAAAAAAAAGAAAAAACAAATTAAAAAAAAGTTAGTAAAGAAACATTAAATTAATGCTAGTGAAGGAACATTAAGTTAATATTAAAAGAAAGAAAAGAAAATGAAATGGAACATTAGCATTAAAGAAAAGAAAAAAAATGAGACATTAAAAGAAAAATAAAGTTACATAACAAGAAAAAGAAAAGAAAAAAAAATATTAACATTAAATTAAAGATTAACTAATATTAAAAAAAAGAAAAGAAAAAGAAATAAGGTACTAGCAAGGAAATATTAAATTAACATTAAAAGAAAAATTAGCATTAAATGGGTGTAGTATTGACAATTACAACCATATATATGTAAATATTTGTATTATAATAAAAATGATATTATTTAGTCGTATTGTTAAATTATGTTAGCACTATTTAATAAATTACTAAAAAAGTAACAATGTGTTAAGTGTGAAATGTGAAGAAATTAATAACTAAGGAATTAGAGAAAGTAAGCAAATAAGATTAATTATGCAAATGAAAGGAAAATGTGAATTGAAATTGAATGTAACCCGATCACTCTAAAAGAGAGAGAATTGAGTTAGAAGAATCGAGGATCCAAGCGAGCTACATGGATTGCTAAGAAATTCTCAAGTCGGGGAATGTACTCCAATGATCCAATACTCGGGTGATGATTTAAGCAAGGATTTTAGTATCGGAGGTTCGGTTCTCGGTACTTCGGCAGGGTTTTGGCGTAGGGGCTCGAATTGCTTAATGACTTGGCAAAGTTTCTCTAACTAAACCTCTCACTAAAATTCTGTCTTGAAAACGTACGCTGAGGTACGGTATTTATAGAATTCTTCAACTAATGAGATGCTGCCACGTTTTGGGACATGTCAAGTCATTTGGAGTTGGTGGTCGCCAGGTTGGAGGTGTCGATCGCTATGTCTAAAAAAGGTTCCACAAAATTCTATTAGCCGTCGCCACAATATGAGTTGGCGGTCGCCATGTTGGAGGTGGCGGTCGCCACTTTTGGCTAGAGTTTTCAAGATGTTCTATTGACGGTCGCCACAATAAACATGGAGGTCGCCACTTTGGGAATGACTTGCATAACAAGTTATTGGTGTTTCGACATAATTTCATTAGTTTTGAAGGTTCTGGTGATTAGGGTTCAAATACCGACCTTGAATCACTTCCCGATGATCGAATTGAGACACCATTCTAGCTGTTTTCATCATCAGATTCGCCTAAGACTGGGCGAGGTCAAATTGGGGTGTCTACAACGATTAAGTAATTTTTGACCAGGGCAAGCTAGTAGCAATGGCAAAGTTCAGGGGCTTAGTTGCTAATCCCCATTCCCAAGCAACCTTTAAGAGGGATTATAGCATCCCGTCAAGTGTCTCTATTAAACTCTACGATGTGAATTCACGCAACGATAGCATGTTTGGTAGGGAAAACGAAGTTCCATTCCCCTTGATCTCAGTGGTCATGGGTAGGATTAGATTTCCCCTTGACTTTCTTTTTCGACAGACACTAGGTGATTCCCGACTTCTGCTTTCTAAGCGTCAATAAACTTCTTCATAATCGTCATGGGAGTTGCCGAGCTCAACTGTTGATTTGAATTCTTGGCAACCCTCAGACCTTTTGTTGCTACACCTAGGTCATAATAGGGACTTCTCCACTTATTACCGCCACCATCGAGAGCTTGACCTTTGTCGAGTTCATGACCTCCTAGATTTTGAAAAACATGTCAAGGATTTCATCATAATTGGTGGCGATTTTGAATTCCCTGTAGGATACATTAATACAAGCCGAGCTGCACCTAGGCAGATTGATCATCTAGGTCTGTCTCTCATGGTGCCTTATTTGATTTTCATTTTTTTCCATATATATATACTTGGTATATTTTTCACATTCTAATGACCCTTTTTTGTAGACATTGATATTGCTTCTTAGCAAAAGAAAGAGGCTTATGTCAACCTTATCAAACAATCGTTAGCCCACAAGAGAGGACGTTCGATGCTAAACTCGTGGGCTTTATGGTGGCCCATTAACCTCACCATTTTTACACATTTTAATTTGCATTTGAATTCCGTAAATTATCAATAAGCCAATTAGGGATACGGTTCATCTAATCTAATAGAATTTAATTTGGAAAAGAACTCTTTTAAGATAAGAGGGAATCCAATCTAATAGAATTTAATTTGGAAAGGAGCTCTTTTAAGATAAGAAGGAATCCGTTGTTGGATATGAATCCTTCTAAGAGTTAACTTCTAGGCCATCTTCTCTCCTTTATAAAAGATAGAATAGCTGTCCCTTATAGACATCGATTTTCTATCAATTACAATATATGGTTATTCTGAAAAGTTGGAGACAGAGTGAAAAAGGTAAGCCAAAAAATTAAAGAATTTCAAGTAATTATTCAATTAATCAAACATCAATGACCGCCAAAGTTATGTTCTTAATATTCAGTATTATCATGAGATGTATTAGAATCAAGATCATGTATTTAAATATTTCATAGTATATTATTACATGAAAAGGTATAGATTTTTTTCTAACACCTAATATCATAGCATAGTTTTCTGAATCAATACATCTTGGAATAAAATTGTGATTGAATATTCAATTGGGAATTCTTTTATTGATTTAATAAAATTTGGTTACTATTATGTACTCATCCGCATGATAAAAGTTTTCTAATCCCGTTGATTTTGAAACAAAACTTTTGATTTATTTGATCTTGAGAAAAGTGTTTCCGGCTATCCAAAGATCAATTCGAAAAAACTATTCGTATAACATATTGGCTTTGGTTTTGTTTTGTATTAAGAAAAATAATTAATTGCGATGCAATGGGTTGCTTCGGTATAATAAATCACAATGTGATAATTCTGAATTTACGCGGTCTAATTAGGTTTTGATTCTTGCGCCTGTGAATTGAATCAAAGAGAGATTTGCCTTGACTCCAATATATATTTTGGTATTATATATATATATATATATAAGGATTCGGATTAAAACTCTTTGTATATCACTGTATACTATGGTGTTTGTTTTAACTTTTTTGGAATCTTGAATTATAAATAAATAAACATTACAATTGTATGATTATTTATACATAATCTGTACACTAGGGCCATGTTTGGAGTGTTGGACTGGATTAACATGGATTAAATATCTTCCGATTAAGAGTATTGAGATATCAAATCTTTCGAATTAAATGTCCTAACTTCAATCCAGTCATTTGTTTATTTACTCCATAAGATAATTACTTATCATGTACAACATAATCCAATCCTTTATTTGTTTTTATAAGGGTTAGATAATATAAATAATTTGATGAAAAAAATATCCATATGAACAAGTTGCCGTTCATTTTTTATAAATTGTCCTTGATTTTCGTTTTCATCATAGTGGTGACAATAACATTGTCGTTACTTATCTATTAAGGCCCAGTTTTATTTAATAATTACTTTTTATTTTTAAAAATTTGCTTATTTACATTTTTAATAGAAATTATATGCATATATTGATTCTCGGACCCCTTGGACCTCAGACTCCCAGACCTTGGAACCCCGTAGTCCCAGATCTCGAACCCCTATCTCGAACCCCTATATCTCTCGGCACCCCAAACTCCTAAGACCCTCAAGATCTCGGACTCTGGAACCCCTAGGACCCTCGGACCTTGGGACTCCCCAAGACTTCGAAACCCTAAACCCTCGGGACGCCGTAGCCGTGGACCTCAGGACCCCTAGTTCCCGAACAACGGTCTTCCTATTTTTAGGAACCCGTAACCTATACCCGTAGCTATTAGTACCATAGCCAACAAATACACACTTCCGAGACTTGGAGTCAAGTTTACCCCTATTTTCTAGTTCAATGCGAACATAGGCTATGATATGAAAATACGTAAATGAGAAAAATTGACCTTCTTATCAATCCACGCTTTCTCTAGCAATCCAATCAAAGCAACTAAAGCTCCCTTGTTGATCATATATACTATTGTGTTCACAACACCTGCCCATAGTTATTTTGACAACCTGACATGCAATCTCATATTTAGCATGCTCTATGATTGTCTTATTCAGGCGTTCTGTCACTCCGTTCTTTCTTGGCTTCATTGAGATGGTCTTCAACCTTTTGATCCTGTTGACTGCACAATAGTTCTTAAACTCTCTGCTGCAATACGCATTGTTGTTATCAAACTTTAGACACTTTAGTTTTTAACCCATTTCAGTCTCAACTAGGGTCTTCCAGTTCTTGAATATGCCAAAAACATCTAACTTGTAATTGCAAAAATAAACCCACAGTTTTCTGGTAACGTTATCAATGAAAACAACAAAGTACCGTGAGCCGTCAAGTGAAGGTACCTGAGATGCTCCCTAAACATCAGTATGAACCAGCTCCAACTGTTTTAATTTTGGAGTCCTCACTTCCTTTGTAAAGCTGATTTTCCCATGTTTTTCGAAGACACAATCTTCATAGAATTTCAAATCAACCGACTCGATTCCCGAGCTTTCCTTTCTGAACAATTCCCTTCATTCCCTTCTCGCTCATATCATGACCGAGCCTTTTGTTCCACATACCAGTATCAACCCCAAATGCTATAACTGAGATCCTACCGTAAGAACCCAAGGATGCATACAAAGTATCCTCCGTTTTACCCTAGGTCAAAACCAATGACCATTTGTACGCCTTCCAAGAATCTACTCTAAACGATGTTACAATCCTAGATTCTGCCAGCTGACTCACTAAGATTAATTTTTTTTAAAACTAGGCACGTGTCTAACTTCCTTTAACTTTAATACTATACTGTTGGCCTGTGTGATCTGCACCTCACCTTTTTCAATTATATTGCAAGCTTCGTCGTCTCTCAAATATACATTCTCAAAATTTTTCTTCACATAACCATGAAGTATATCCATGTGAGGAGTAACATGGAATGACGTTCCTGAGTCAACAATCCAAGATTATGTTCTTGAATCCAATGCATAAATCAAAACATCAATGTTTTTTCTCATCTGTAATGTTTTCTTAACCTTACCCTCACGTCCACAGTTTTAACAACTACCAGATTTCTACTCGCTACCTCGTGCCTGTGATTTTTCTGGCTATTCTAATTTTTTCTGTCAATCTTTCTCCCTCTACTAACGGCGTTCAAAACTAACCCAAATGTCGACCCCTCCCCTATATTCTTCTACTTGATTCCTCTCCCAGAATAAACCCGATAACATCCTCTAGTGTCATCAACTTTGTTGATCCCAAGGAGTTATTTACTGCCACAACCAAGCCATTTAAGCTTTTTGGCAAACTGGACAATAGGACTAGGGCTCTTACTTCATCATCAAAGTTAATACCTATCGATTCTAACTAGTTGGTAATGGTATTAAGGTCATTGAGATATTCGGTAATGATAGCATCATCCTCCATCTTCAAGTTAAAGAACTTTTTTATCAGATATACTTTATTTGATGCTGAGGG
This sequence comes from Heliamphora pulchella, assembly GCA_032270985.1. NCBI lineage: Eukaryota > Viridiplantae > Streptophyta > Magnoliopsida > Ericales > Sarraceniaceae > Heliamphora > Heliamphora pulchella. The sequence continues at coordinate 10,106,377 of JAULJZ010000009.1, read as the reverse complement.
CTATTCATACATCTTTCTAATGGCTTTAACAAATCTGCTGTCGTCTTCTCGTTTGCAATGTTGGATATTATCGACGGTGCGAGACTTAATCACATGGTTTCCAGGGCCTTACGATCCAGTATTTTCTCATTCATCATGTGGCATCTTTTCTGGCTTCTTCCTAATCAAAAGAAGAAACAAATTCTTATGGTACAGAAAATCTTTTTTTTTTGCATCCTTTAAAGGGCGAAGTTCGAGCCGTTGAACTTCTCAATCTTAATCTTTCTTTCTTTAGTCATGTTGCGTTCTTCAACCTCCAAAACCTTGCTCTGATACCAGTTGTTGGAGATTTTGATCACGATAATCCCACCCACAAGCCTTTGAAGCATACACAAGCTACACAATAAAAACAAACAATAGAAACGATAACTGAAATACGATGAACGAGATTGACGTGATTCAGCAATTGGTGCCTATATCCGCGGACTCATAAGTTTCACTATTATGGAGAGAAATCAGGTTACAATATTGTATGTCACACATTACTAGGGTTTGGAACAAAACCCCATTATATATGTATCAGAAAAACAGAGATTAAAGTTAAAAATGCGCAGCAGTCCACCACGCTCCATTCGGACACCTGTTTGGGCGAAAACCACACTATTCCATTCCGTTCGAATGTTCGTCCGAACGAAAATCGCACTGTCCTATTTTGTTCGCATGCCGGTCCAAACAGGATTGACCAAAAGATTTTTTTTCACGTTCTTCAACAATTAGCAAGGAACCCCAATAGTGGGATTCATAATCCATCTGGACTGTTAGTCCTGACCAATATGAACAAAACAGACACAAGTTTAAGGTTCCCACTAAATTCATTATCCAATCCGTTGGCCTACAATGGCTAACAAACATGGCACTAGTTTCGTACATGAAATCCACGATTCAAATCTAGTTAAAGAAGTAATAATAGTATTTTAAAATGGAAAGTCTATGTACATGTAGTCAAATTAAATTTCTAATCATAATCAAATTAACAAATCTTTTCTCCAAATTAATTTTCCAAAATGAAATCATGTATTCTAATTTTTTTTCCTTTTTCTTGTGCAGGAGTTGTGATGGGTGCGGGCAAATAGGTTAGATTTTGCAGTCATGATAGCAGTTTCTTTTGGTTTCAGTTGCTTGTGTTTGGCCTATTTTTTTTTTCAAATTTTTTTAGTTTTTAGACTTTTTTATAAAAAAAATAAATGTGAAAATATATGAAAAAAGTCAATTGATTACGGTGGGAGACCAAACAAATAGGTTTTGTAAGAGATTTTTAAGCAAAAAAATCTTTTAAAAAAGTTAAGCCAAATAGAGGATCAACTCTTTATTTTACAATTTTGGGTAAATTACACTGACCTCCCGTGAGATTTTAGTTAAATACAATTAACCCCACCATCTTGAACAAATTATACTAACCTCCCTTACAGTTTAAAATGTTGTTACATATCAACCCAAACCGTTAAAATTCCGTCCAACTCCGATTGGCACAGTAATTACATAATATGATATTCCCATTTTGCCCCTTAACAGAAGCCTCTGTTTTTGATCTTTTTGTAAAATTTGCATAACAATAATATTTCGGTTTGAATTCACCAGAGTAATTTATCGGCGATCGAATCCGTTCACTAGCTACGTTAGGTCGTCAAAAAGGTAATAAACGTTGTCGATCGAGAAATAATTTATATTTTACAATTGATTGTGAGTGTTATAGCTCAAAAAAAAAGAAAGAAATGAAGAGGAAGAACGGCGCCGCTGCCCCCACCAATGTACCTCTCGCCAAACTCACGCCGTCGCAGCCCCCCACCGTTGCCAGTCACCGCCACCGCCGTCCACACCTGTCCTCCCGTGGTGTGGAGGAGGAGAGAGAAGGAGAAAATGGGAGAGAGAGAGATTACCGAGAGAGAGAGAGAGATGAGCGCGGACGGTCCTGGACGGCGGCGGAGGAGTCGCCGGCACCGGCGATGGAACGAGAGAGAGAGAGATGAGCGGCAGACGGTCCTGGATGGCGGCGGAGGAGTCGCCGGCACCGGCGGTGGAACGAGAGAGAGAGATGAGATTTGGGGGGGCGCTTGAACAGAGAGAGAGATGAGATGAGATTTGGGGTTGGGGGAGTTGAACAGAGAGAGAGATGAGATTTGGGTGGGGGTGGGCGTGGAGGGCGAGGGCTTGAACAGCGAGAGAGAGAGAGAGAGAGAGAGAGAGATGAGATTTGGGGTTGGGGTTGGGGTTGGGTTGGGGGTGTTGATAAGAGAAAGAGATGAGATTTGGGGAGGGGAGATCCGCGCTGCTTCTTTTTCCTTGCCGGCAGTGGACGGCGGCGACCGACACGGCGGTGGCGCGGCGACTGACACAGCGCTGCTTCTTCTTCCTCACTTTTTTTTTTTCTAACCCTTACCAGACTTAATGCTTGGGGGTAAAATTATTTTTTCGTCAATTCCGTTAACGACGTTAACTGTTAAAGAGTGTCAGTGTAATTTGTCCATCTGAATAGAGTTGATTGTATTTAACTAAAACCTTAGAGAGATCAGTGTAATTTACCCTACAATTTTTTAAAACTCAAATGGAGAGCGAGGAAATTTTTTTGATTATGAGGTAAGCACACGTGCAGTTTAAGGGGTCTTTTTCTTTTATGGCCTAGTTGTTTTGTTAAGAGCTTTTTTTTTCTCCTTTTGTCCTGTATTTTTTTATTTTTTTAATTTTGAATTTTTGAATTTTTGTGGTGGGAGAAATTGAAAAATATATGACCATTCGGATTAAAATTCAACGATGTTTATTGAAGATGAAAAAAGTCACCAAAAGGTCATTAAGTGGCTTATTTTTCATCTTATCTTAACATTATAAATTTTTTGATTATTTTTTTTACTTATATGATCTCTCATGACAAGAGTAATTTAAGAAATATGCCCATTTAAATTAAATGCTAAAGAAATTACTAAATACAAAAGAAATCATATAAAAAAACTAAACTAAACGCCGACTAATGAATATCTTTTAACTGAAATATCATACACCAACTGTACCCCTTAAGTATTCTAATAGTTGAGAGGTGTTAGTGTAATTAATTTTTTCTTTCACGGTTTGAACTTCTTTTTTTATAATGTTTGAGCTTCGCTCGAACTCAAATAAAATTAGTTATTTTTGTTTGAACTCGGCTTATTAAAAAATAGTTCTGTTATAGCTTGGCTCAATTAAAATAAACAAGCTCGAGTTTGAGTTCGAGCTTATATTTAAGTTTTTTTTTATAAGATATCAAATTTGATAGAAGTCCTAAATTTTAAAAGAGTATTTATACATACTTTTAAATGAACTTGTATCGAGTTAAACTAAGTTGTTAAACAAATTATTCATAAGCCTATACGAGTCGAGCCAAATTTATAGGAGTCGAGCCAAATTTATAAGAGTCGAACTCATTTAATAAACAAACCTAATTTTGAGTTCATGAACATCTCATTTAACAAACGAATCAAACTCGAACAAGTCTTAACTAAGTGAAGTCAAAGTTGTTATGAACAGCTCGATTCATTTACCTCTCTAATCGATAGTAAACTCCAAATACGCAAATCACTCGCAAGCTTGAACGGTTGGACTAACCTGGCAGATTCACTTGGGCATTTATTATACACTAGTAATTAATTCATGCTTAAAGGCATTTTAAAAATAATTTAATTATAAAATTAATTTTTTAAATTTTTTTTTAATTATTAGTTGAGATATTTTAAATATTTTCATTTGTTACTCTTAATTTAAATTAAAAGTAACAAAAGTAATATATGTAAATTAAAATATTTACAAAATTAACTACTTTTTCAGAGATCATGTATGCATATATATTTTTAAAATAGTTTTTATGGAAAAAAAAACTAGAATTGACATAAAGAGAGAAAGAATTAAGTTCAAAGTAAAGAGAAAAATAATTTGAATTTTAGATAAAGCGAGGGATTCTAGATAGTGAGAGAAAAGAAAAAGAAAAAGAAAGTGGTGTCACGTAAAATACATGTCACTTTAACAACATTGTTTTTGTAATATAGATTGACAATTATTCACGCTTAAAAACACTTTGAACATAAATTAATTATAAAAATAATAAATTTTTGAATATTAAGAATAATAATGTAGTAAATAATTTTTAATAATCTTATCGTAAACTTTTAATATCACTATAAAATATACAAAATTAATTATTTTTTTCATACTACATGCATGCATATATATTGAAAATATATTTTTGAGAAAAGATAAAAAGTTGTTTTAAAAGTGAAGTAAGAGAAAAAAAATTAAAATTTAACTGGAGGAGAGAGAGAGAGAGGGACAATGTAAGATAAATGTTATGTAGGACAAATGTCAACATCAGGAAGTGAGACCAATGTAAGATAAAGGTTATGTAGGACAAATGTCAACATTAACTATTCTCATTTAAGATAGATTGGCAATTACTCATGTCTAAAGACACTTTGAATATAATTTAATTATAAAATTAATTTTAAATAATAAATAATTTTTTAATATTAAGGGTAATTATGTAGTAGAGAATTTTTAATAATCTCATAGTAAACTCCTAATATTACTAAAAAATATACAAAATTATTTATATTTTTTGAACTACATGCATATATATTAGAAATATATTTGTGAAGAAAGATACAAAAAAAAAGAAAAAAAAAAGGTGAATTTAAAGTGAAGTGAGAGAACAAAATTAAAATTTAAATGGAGAGAGAGAGAGAGAGAGAGAGAAAACAAATGATAGTAAAATAAATGTCAATATCAACCGCATCAATGTTGATGACACATCCTTAAATACTAACTTTTAAATTTGCTCTAATCTATTGCCACACATGAATATCTCAGCTCAAGGATGTGAAAGCAATTCAAAGGAATCAAAAGCTAATTCCAAGTTTGGACTGCTACTTGCCGATAATAACCTGATTAGCAATTTAGTTATTTATTTATTTTTAGTTAAAAAAGCAAAAAAAGTTAACATAGCTCATATCACAAAAAAATAAAAAAGTTAAAAAATTAAAAAATCAAATTAGAACACTAATTTTTAAAATACTCTTTAAATTCTCATACATTTAAAAAAATAATAATATCCCTAATTATATGATAACTTATTCACTATTAATGTCACTTATATATGTGTTATTATCAATTATATTAAATAACAATACTGTCCAATTTAAATAAAAAATAAAAAAAAATTAATTTTTTACCCAATTAACTATTTAAAAAAAAATTAACTTAAAAATTAATTACTAAACAATTTACTTTGAACTAAAATAACTTTTTAGTTCAAACTCAAAGGTTCAAAACTCAAAGGGCAAAAAAAAATTTAACTTCAAAAGTAATTGTCAATCAAGCCGTCATTCCCCATTCTTCTGTTATCAAACGTATCTACATCCGTTTGGGTGTGATCCAATATAAATTGAGATTTTTACCTTTTTTTTGGAACATATTTTTATCTTTTGACTAAATATTTTTACATTTTTAGATTGCGAGAGAAACTAAAAAAATAATTTTTTAATCAAAATATGAAAAAAAAAATTTCAGTAAAGACGTAAATCAAGACCATAAAATTTGATCTATTGGCTGTCTTTTTCTGAAATTTTTCATATATACGTCATTTTTTTTATTTTTTAAGCTTGCCCCAATGATAGGAGTTGAAAAAGTCTAACAATTTGATCAAATGATGAAAATAGTCACTAAATGCAAAAATAAGCAAATGAGCCACGGCTAACACTTTTCTGTTAGAATTACATAACTCAGTCCTACAATGATTGTCAACAATGTTAAAGTCAGTCAGTGGGAGAAATACAATCCTTCTTTCATTACACAAACTAAAGTTAATAGCAGATGTTGAATAAAGCCTTGATGGTACAGGGAGTAAAAGGATGATAAAAACAGGAAGATTGGGAGAAATGCAGTGGGAGCTGCATGTTAGAAAGAAAATAATGCTATAGATGGAAAGATAATACTACCCATTAGCTATCTAAAGTCGTCACCGACGAATTCTCCTCTTGCATCCCATGGGCGACATTCAAATGATTTCCCAATGATGCTGCGTTTCTCATTTATAGTCCCATCTTCACATTGGTACTCGGGAAAGTAATCCAGAAACGTCTTGCTTCCTAATTCGTCGATTCCATAGAAGAGAAAATTCTTCACCAAGTCCTGCAAAAGAAACATAAAGAACTGAAATGGGTATGGGAAAACGAAATTAAGAACAAAGCAGGTTGCTAAACTAAGAATTGTACGTACCTTTGCACGAGCCTCCCCAATTAACTTTTTTAGAACTCGATGGCCTGGATCCTAGTTTCCAATAGTTGTTGCATCAGGGAAATAAATCTAGAACAATATTATAAAGATCTAATGCCAATAAAAGAGGTTGAAGCAAACTCTGCACATTTAATTGCCATCTTGGGCCCTTCCAATCTAAGGATTGGTCAGTTGCATCAAGCAAAAACAATTGCGATAAAGTTTTTTCCATGGAACTTTGATGTTGGATACCTTTATTATTATTATTTTGAGATTTGATGGTCAAGCACTGAACTGACAATTCACCACTTTTGGCCACTGTAGTGTCATGCTTCTTTTCTAAACATTTGAACTATACATCCAAATTTGTAAGACTTGGGAAATGGTTAAAGCTTTTGGCATATCAATGTGCTATGATTATTCTCATTCCTGTTTTATCTCTTGTCCTTTCCATTAACAAATTCAAGAACCAAACACATTTGTTACATGGAGTCGGGTAAGGGTATGTGTTTAAGTGTCGGATTCATCTAATTTTTAGGTCAATGATACTACAACACGAAAAAATATTCATATTACTTAATATATTTTTTCCTATTTTCTAGGTTAAATGATGTTTATAAGGTTCCATAGAGTATTCTAGGCTATGGAAGTTTATGCATACTTCTATAGTAAATTCAAATTACTAAATATCTTTTTTAGGTAAATGTCCAACTAAAATTGCCAAATATATATCACATATCTTTAACTATGTATCAAGTGTCCGACACGGGTACATTTTATATTTAGAAGAGTTCATGTAATATATCCGAACACATTGTAGTGAACTACATGTAATGAATTTTGTTATGAATATATTAAAGACAATTCTTTTGGTTAGACACAAGGTATACAATATTGATCGGATAGGCTTAGACACTATTGATCAGAAAGGCTCTCAAATATGCTAAATATGTACATAAAAATTGATATATCTATTAAATGTGTACAAAAAATTGGTGGAACAGGTATAAAACCGATCTGGACCACTTCAAACCATACGCTTACACTAGATTCCAACCATATGAAGTGACAAAAATGCTTAGACACTACTGATCGGGTAGGCTCTCAAATCTGGAGAACTACAGCCAAAATTGTTTCCTTGTTAATGACCTCAAATTCATAATCAACTTGCCCCTAACTATGTCGTGCCCCCAACATAAAAAAAGCCAGCAACAAGGCATCGTTAAACACAATGAGATGAAATGTAAAAAATGCTAAGGAAGAAACAACAAAAAACTACCTTCTCCGTTCTCCAGGTTAGATACCTATGTTGTGCTTCACAATTGCGTATAATTTGAGAAGTATTGATCTCCTCTACTGCTTGATCCATCAGGTCAAGCCATGCCTGCAAGTGCAACATGGTAAGTGGATCTGTAAAGTATGAAATTATTCATTCATTCACATTTTTTCTCTCCACCTTTTGTCTCTCGAAATATGATGTAACATATTAATAAACAAACAGCATCAGTTTGCAGGTTTCTTAAAGGGTAGATTACACCAATAGTTGCTCAAGTTAGGACAAATATTCACTTTAGTCCCTACAGTTTTAATTTGGCAAAGCCACGTGGCTTTTTCTCATTTGTAATCCTAACGGTTTTTGATGGAGGGACTATATTGAATCTCCTTTCAAACTACAGGGTACAAAGTATTCAAATTGAAACTCAAATTGAAACTGGGGGGGGGGGGGGCGGGCTAAAGTGAATATTTAATCAAACTTAAGTGACTACTGGTATAATTAACCCTTTCTTTAATGACACTAAAAGCAGGTTGCATAAATATTTTACTTGTATACCTTGTAGTAATCCACGAATGCAGAATATAAGACATTATACTTGTACTGGCTTGGGTAAAACTTGGTCCATATTACAAGTGGTGAGAAAAATCTCAACGATTCACTCGTAATCTTTCCTCCCCAAGGGAAAAGCTGCATGAAATCTGTGTTTAACTCACCAAACCATACTATTCAGACAGGTTTCAGGACTGAATTTAAAGATCCACAAAAAATTGGAATGCAGGCAATGTAGCAATGAGTAAGCATTTAGCTTACCTCAGCATACTTGAGGCCAAGAGGCATCAAGTTCTTATAGTACTTCTCCCTGTAATCACTTTTACTAATAACATCATGCAAGGGGTTAAGGTCCCTACAAACAGCCAATCAAGGCTTAGTGCCAAATCTTTGAAAGCTGTACCACATTCACTAACCAAATAGGATGCAAATTATACGAACAATTATTCATCTAATTGCTTTCAATATTGACACCATTGAAATGTTCATTTGTATTTTGTGATAGAGAAATTAATTTTCTTTCGAAACATATTTTGGTAAAAATTCAAAAATATGTTTGGTTTGTGTTTTTTGAAAATTGTGATTTTAATTTTTTGAAATATTCAAATAAATAATTATTATTTTTAACCTAACGCACTAAATTGGCAAATGGCACATTGTTTCTCTTAAAAATTTGTCATCTATAGAATTAAACAAAACAATTATTTAAAGCAAACCCGCTCATAAAACTCGCTTCAACAATTAAACTGAGTATACCCGAAAAGTATACAATATCACATTGAAGAAACTTTCATATACTTGAACCAGTAAGTGGAAGCTGGATAAAAATTACATTTTAGAGAAACTAATACTAGTTTTTGTTTGGCTACCAGCTTTTTGCTCGGCTTTTTGGCTTTTGGCTTAAAGTCCCAAAAGCCAAAAAGTCTCGTTTTTCAATCCCTAGCTTTTAGCGTATTTGGTTTTTGGCTTTTTTCATAACAATTTTCAATTTTACCCTTCTACATATAAAATTAAACAAATTTCAACCAAACAATCATACCCCAACTCATTTAGGCTGAATGATAACTATAGAATTTCACATTGAACTTATTTGGCTTTTTTGGTGGCTTAAACATCACTATTTTCCAGCCAAACAAACTTTTTGGCTTTTTGACTTAAAGTGGCTTAAAGCCAAAAAGCTGACTTAAAGCCAAGTTGCCAAATGAAGGCTAAGTTGATTACAATGTTATTCTCCTTTCATGTTAATCTTTTAGATCAAAATCATAACAAAAACAGGGGATTCTATAAGAAGAAACCATAACAACAAATATTGGAATAGGAAATAACAAAGTGTAAAATACAAGAAGAGTATGAAAACAGACAATATGATGCAATATGATGCAGGACACTGCTTACACCAAACAACATAATGCGTTCCAAAGATCAGATATAGTTGGGAAAGTGATAATGTTTTGGTTGAGAAGGTACATCATGGCTTAGAGATGCCACTAGGGCTATATCGATTGAGGAGAATATTGCACTACTTGAAAATAGTGGTGTATTGTTGGGGATTAGAACGCGATCACTAATTCTGCCCAAGATCAATCACGAATACACAAATCACGAAATAATAATGAAGAAAGAACAAAACAAGCAATCACACAATCACACACAAGATTTATATAGTTCGGCAAGACGTGCCTACGTCTACGGGATCACACTTCACTATATTGATTGAAGGATTATAAGGGAATGATGTTCATGACACTTTTCCTCAGTCTCTCTTGGCTAAACATAACATTACGCACATAATGAAAAGCTCCTTTAGGGTTAAAACATAACCCTAGCTGCCGCACTAAAAAACTGTTCCGTGGCGTGTCTGCTCGAGCGGACCCCTGACTGCTCGAGCAGTCACTAACCCGAGACTTCCTCACATACAATCCCCCTCGAGCTGACTACTGATCGCTCGAGTTGTCCCTAGTCCGAGACCACTACCGTGCTAGCCTACTCGAGCAGACCCATGGCCGTTCAAGCGGTCAACCCAGAACCGTGATTTTTTCTTCACCATTCAACAATTCTCCCACTTAAAGTAAAGCCACTCCAAGCCCTGAGAAAAACCCCAATACAACACCAACTGCCTTGAATCAACCAATAAACTCGAACAGCCCTGCATGACCCATCTTCTGTCTTCTAACCCTGAAGACTAACTGAAGCCGAGCACAACCTCAGTTTGTTAGTGTTGACACAATTCGTTAACATTTCATCTTGATTATTCGCCCCGCTAATCTTCTCAAGATGCAATTGAACGTTGTCCAGTAGAGAGCGAATAAAGTGATACCGCAGTTGTATGTGCTTCGTCCTGGAGTGGAATGTCGGTTTTTTGGCGAGAAAAATGGCACTTTGATGTTACTAAAAAGTGTACCCCTGTCAATCTAATTGCCCAACTCAACCATCAGGCCCTGAAATCACATCATCTCCTTTCCAACCTCTGTCACTACAACATATTCTGTCTCTGTAGTAGAAAGCACCACAGTCTTCTGCAGCTTTGAAGCTCAACTCACTGTTGTGCCACCCAAAGTGTAGGCAAACCCAGTGGTGCTCTTCCTACTGTCAATATCGCCGGCTAAGTCAGCGTCCACATAGCCCTGCAATTTCAATCCTATCCTCGTGAAACATAAGGATGTTTCTGTAGTCCCCTTCAAATATCTCAGAATCTATTTGACAGCATCCCAATGCTGCTTCCCTAGATTACTCATGCATTTGCTAACTACTCCCACTGCATGTGTGATATCTAGTTTGATACATACCATAGCATACATCAGGCTACCAATTGCTAATGCGTATGGGACCTTACTCATGTGCTCCTGCTCCTGTTCTGTCTTCGGAGACTAATCCTTTGTTAGCCTAAAATGGCTAGCTAAAGGCGTACTGATAGGTTTTGCACCATCCATGTTAAATCTGCTCAATATCTTCTTCACATACTCTGCTTGAGATAGTCTCATGGTCCCTGCGATTCTGTCTCTGACTATCCTCATCCCAAGGATTTGCTTGGTAGCTCCCAAATCCTTCATGGCAAATTTCTTTGACAGCTGCTTCTTCATCTTATTAATCTCCTCAATACACAACTCGACAACGATCTACGTACAACAATAGAAGGATATATGAGCTGTCAAAACTCTTAACATA
>JAULJZ010000009.1:10073659-10095017 GCA_032270985.1 Heliamphora pulchella | reverse complement strand
GGGGACCTTACAATGGCCCAAGTCACAGCACTATATTTTGAGTTTTAATTTAAATTCTATAATTTGATTGGAACTGTTTATTATTTTATATTTAATAAATAGTTAATTTGTATAAAAGATCAAACTAATCGGATATCGTTATTCATAGGATTGAAGCATGTTTGTTTTCAAATAAAATAACTAATTTATAGAATTTTAAGAATAAAATATAAGTTAAATGTGCACCGATCATATGAATAACGATGTTCGATTGACTTAACTTTTTACACAAGTTAATTACTCATCAAATATAAAATAATGAACAATTCCAATCAAATTATAAAATTCTCAAAATGCCCACACAACTGTCACAGCAAAGTCCTACCGTGCTTTGGGACAGCAGGAACCCGCGCCCCCATATCGAGTAGTAAGTATTTCTACTACTAAATGTGATCCAAATTAGGCACACACGTTGGCAACTAGCTTAAAATTAGTTTTTTTACTTTTTTATTTTTTGAGTCAAAAAGTTAAATTGAGTTCAAAATAGATTGTTTGATAACTTAATTTTTAAGTTAGTTTTTTTTTAAAGTTGGTTGTTTGGGTAAAAAGTTAACTTTTTTTTTGTTCAAAGTGAGCAAATTTACCTTTCTATATATTTAATATTAACAATTATATGTAGTTGATAGTGGTAGTAAATAAATTATGAATAATGAATATTATTGTATTTTAAAAATAGTGAAAATTTAAATAAAATATTCTGAGAATTAGTGTTTTGATTTGATTTTTTAGTTTTTTAACTTTTTTGTCTTTTTTGCCAAATTGATAACCTTGATTTTTTGGTATTTTTAATTAAAAAGTCAAAAAATTAAAAAATCAAGATTGTTAAATCAGGACTTAACACAAAAGTGAAATGGTACTTGTCTCTCAATTAGAATGTTCTTACAACAAATATGAGTTGCAAAAGAGTTGGCGCCGAATGGTAAGTAAAGTTGCACTAGCATGTAGATTGATTCATAAAAGATAAGATTCTTCGCATTAAATACCTTTTTTTAACGAAAATTAAAATTATTTAGAGATTTATATTTCTTATTATATATTTCTATTTGTCAAATATTGATTTATTGTAGATTAATTTTGTTTTAAAATGGGTTTATTTTCATGACATAGAAATATCGTAAATATTCTTACTAGCAGTGGTAGTTGGATCATTTAGCCAATTTGATCAAATCAAGAAATCTAAATTGGTAATTCAATGGTCTTAATCAAACTTATTACCGTGAGAATCTTGAGGGGTAGCACAACTGTTCAGGTTTTGAATTTGCTTCTTAATGGTCACTGGTTCAAATCTCCTGAGAACCACTGGAGGTTTGTCCGACTATTAATTTCAGGGTCCTAAAATTAGTCAATATGTGTGCAAACGGGCTCGAACACCCAGTTATAAAAAAAAAAAAAATCACTGTGAGAATCTTTGGGCATTGCAACATCTTGAAAAGTGACAACAATCACCAAATTTACAATTACCTATTTATGTTAGAGGTCATTAAGGCTCCATTTGTTTCAAAAAAAAATATTTTTATTAGTAGATATTTTTAAGAATAAATATTTTTAAAAAAATATTTTCAAGAAAATATTTTTCAAAAAATATTTTTTTTATGAATTTAGTTTCGATTTTGAAAATAATAGTGTTGGTGGATGTGATAGTGTATGAATTGGTGGCAATGACGGCGGTGGTGGTAGTGTCCCCTAGAACCCTAGGACCTTGGACCCTCGAGACCCTGAACCCCTTAGACCCCTAGGACACCGGATCCCAGGGGTCATGAGACCCCAGGACACCGGATCCCAGGGGCCATGAGACCCCAGGACCCCGGATCCTGAACCCTAGGAACCCCAGGACCCATCGTACCCTGGGGAGCCCCAGGACTACGGGAACCTAAGATCCCCACGACCCCAAGGATCCCAAATGTTAGGGATCCTAGGAATCTGAAACCACAGGGACCCCTGGGATCCCTAGGACCTCAGGACCCCCAAGACCCACGAGACTCTGAGTTCCACGGAACCCCGGGGATCCTGGGACTTTAGGATCTCCTAAACCCCTGGAACCTAGAGAACCCGGGATCTCTAAGACCCTTGGAACTCCAGGAACTCCTAAGGACCCCGGAACTCTTGGGATCCCGAGATCCTAGAACCCCAAGACCTCGGGGACCCTAGGACCCCAAGAACCCCAGGACCTTCGAGACCCTAGGGACGCCAAGACCTCGGGAACCCGGACCCCTGGGTCCCTAAGACCCTCAAGACTCGACCCCTAGGACCCCAGGAACCCATACTCCCAAACTTTGGACCATTAGCCATCTAAATCTTAAATTGGTGATATTGATAGTAGAATGGTAATGCTGGCGATGATGAAAATTGTGCAATGATAATGGTGAAAAATATTTTCTGCCATAAAAAAGTGAAAAATATTTTTTACCAAAATTAATTTATTTTCAATTGATTTGGAAAATATTTTTTGTTGACTTTTAATTTTAGTCGTATCAAACACCAGAAAATGTGAAAAATATTTTTCAGAAAATACTTTCCACAGCGATAATTGGCTCCGTTTGTTTCGATGAAAAATATTTTTTTAAAAGTATTTTTCACATTTTTTAGTGATTAGTATGATAAAAATTAAAAGTTAATGAAAAATATTTTCTAAGTTAATGGAAAATAAGTTGATTGGTGGAAAATGTTTCCTACTTTTATATTGCGAAAAACATTTTTCACTTTTACAATCGCAACACTGTCACCACCGCTAGCACTACCATTCAACTACCAGAACCACGAGTCTAAAATTCAGAGGGTCGATAGTTTAGGGTTCAAGAGTTTGGGTTCTCGAGATCCTAGGAGTTTAAGGTCCCCGAGGTCCCGGGAGTTTAGGGTCCCGGGCGTCCGGGGTCCCGGCGTCTCAGGGTTCTGAAGTCCTAGGGGTCTCGAGGCCGAAGGTCACAGGGTCCAACGTATCAGGCCCCATGAGTCTCGGGACTTAGGGTTCTAAGTTTGGGGTTCCGGGGTCCCGATGTTCTAAGGTCCCAATGTTGGAATTTTTAGGCATAAATCCCCTACGCAGCAGAAACAGGAGCGTAGACTACAATCCACACAACTCAAATAGAAAACACGAACATCCACAAGAATACGAGAATTTACGTGGTTCGGCTGACTGTCTACCTATACGGGAGAAGAAACAATCCACTATTAAACGAATATGGATTACAATCTTCACTCTCACCTCACAAACACTGTGAATAGCCTAAAACTTGAGCCTCTCTCATCTCTCTATACTCTCTCTGGCCTCTCTCTAGCCTCTCTCTGAGTCTCTCTTGAGTATTAGACAACCTCTTAGGTTTCTATAAACATAAAACCTTTATATAATAAGTTTTCTAGGTTAAAACAAACCCTAGCCGCCTTCAAAACGAACGACCTTGGGATAGACCGCTCGAACGGTCTGTCGGGCGGTCCTTCATAACTCTCGGTATCTCCACCTGCAAACACCACTGCTCAAGCGGTGAAAGGACCGCTAGAGCGGTCAACCCCAAAACTGGGTTTTTCCTCCCGAATTCAAGACAAAACCAACAACATAAAGCTTTAATTTATGGAAACCCACCTTTCGACTTGGGGCTAAACAAAACTTCTCCATTACCATTGTCATCACCCTTGCTTGCCTTTCAGTAGTGTTGGGTGTATGCATTGTATTCTACAAATTCATATAATTAGTATTTTTTTTACATGTATTTGGCTAGGCTGAAGTCATGAATCTACGAGAAGTCTAATATGTGTAGGGCTTTGTAATTATATGGACCTAGAGTTTTAAGGTTTTTCTATAAATAGGACCTTATAACTCAAGTTATTTGGTGTGGAAAGTTGAATCAAATGGTGTAAAAATATATGAAGAGATGAAAAAATACCAGGGCCACATGAGTAACCTTTTAAGTGGAGAAACATAGTTTGTTTCAGGAGTTGGTTTGCGGGTGTCTTGTTTTATCAGTGCCCTCGTTGTACACTACGGTTATATGGAACTATCTCTCGCACCCATGAATGTAGGTAAATTGTGCCGAACCACGTATATCGTTGCGTGATTTTTTTATTTTGTGTATGCATGGATATGCTTCCGTTTGCATTCGATAATTGGTGTTCAAATCCCAACAAATGGTATCAAAGTCAACGTTGATGATTTAAAGCCGCAGTGGGAGATCGAAGCACGTGTATTATTTTTTAATTCGGTTCGTATAAATAAAAAAAATGCACAAAAAGAAAAAAAAACGAGGGCAACGGTGTTGGGTTGTTGCTACACGACTGCTTGCTGTAAAGGAGTTTCAACCAAAGTAGTTTTATAAACAACGAGGGCACTGATAAAAATCTAAACGGAAGGAGGTGTCAAAGTCATTGGAGTGCGCTAGAGCATCAATAAAGTTGAAGGATTTTGCTAAATAAAGGATAGGATCTGGAATCCAATAAAGGGTATGATCCAATGTGACTTGAGTTTGAAATCAGCGGCTCATAATTATTTTGTTATATCGGCTCGTATATATTACAAAATAATTCAAGATGAATGTATTTTTTAAAGTTTTTTGGCGCTGTGGATTCATCAGTACGGTCAGAGTTTTCAAATTCTGAGTCGTTTGATGAGATTATATATTATGATTGATCGGGAAAGATCAAAAGTGATGAAGGGAAATCGGGTTTAATTGTGGGTGATCATAGGTAATCGGGACAATTTAGTTTAATCAGTGGCAAAAGACCAATCATTGGTGGACGCAACATGGATTTTAGTTACATGTGGAGTCAAATTAGACGGCGATTTTTGGATTCGATAGATGATTGGCAACAAACACATCTCGACGAACAGGTGTAATGACGACAGACATCTCGACGAATAGGTGTCGGGCATCTCAGTTAGAAGTACAAGCCATGCTAGTTTGAGTGTTTTGGATTAACGACGACGACATAATCGGCATATACACTAGTTATCTTCAAGGTGGTTTGCAGAATTCAAGCAAATGTAGAGATTGTTTGGTGTATGTCTTCTATTTTGCAGATTCATATAATTAATATTTTATTTTACATGTATTTAGGCTGAGTTTGAGTCATGAATTCACAATTAGTTTAATATACGTAGGGCTTTGCAATTATATGGGGTTAGGGTTTTAGGGGTTTTCTATAAATAAGACCTTAAAACTCTAGTTATTTGGTGTGGAGAGTTGAATCAAATGGGGTATAGATGTGATGAGAGATGAAAAAATATAGGGGGCACGAAAGTAACATTTTGAGTGGAAAAATATGATTTATTTCAGGACTCGGGTTGCGAGTGTCGGGTCTTTGGGTATTTTTTTATCTAAAAATTGTATACTCTATGATTATAGTGGATTATCTCTCGCACTCGTTGATGTAGTCATGTTGTGCCAAACCACGTATATCGTTCCTTTATATTTTTCTTTAGTGCGTGCATTGATATGCTTCCGTTTGCGTTTGGAAATTAGTGTTCAAATCCCAATAAGTAGCTACAATAAACAAAATCAGGTCATCGACAAAAAACATGTGGGAAAGTAAGGGCCCTCCCATGGAAGCTTTAACTTATTTCCAAACTCCCCTCTCCACCTTAGAACTATGAGTGGCCCTAGCTTTTCCATGCATAACACGAAAAGGTAAGGAGACAAAGAATCCACTTGTCACAAACTGTGCTCAAGTGAAAGAATTATGTCTTTTACCGATTCCAAAATAATCAAGAGAGATGTTGTGGACACACAACTTGTGATCAATCTAATCCAATTTGTAGGTGAACCCACTTCGATGAGGCCAAATTTCAAAAAAAATCCCAATTGACCATATCATAAACCTTCTCCAAATCGAGCTTAACAACCATCGAACCTTGTTTACCCTTCTTACTTCTTATAGAGTGAAGAATTTCTTGCACTATAATAATGATATCATAGGTCTCCTTTCATAGGATAAAATCAGCCACATAGAAGTGACAAATTTGGATAATAACCCTTATAGATACATTACATAGGTTAATAGGGCAAAAAAGGTTAATTGAATATGGATGAATAACTTTTGGTATAAGGGTAATGAAAAGTTTATTCATACTCTTCATGACTCAACCTTCATCAAAAGCTTGTTTAACCATTCCAATAGTGCTCCCCCCCTCCCCCAATATTCCAATACTTATGGTAGAAAAATGGTTGCACCCCATTAGGCTCTAATGTTTTAAGGCCTGCCATGGAGAACACTGTGCTCTTAGCTTCATCAAAACTGATAGACTTGGTTATATGTATCTGGTCCTCATATGATATGCCATTGGCAAGAGGTGGGAGATTATTCCTACCAGAGACGCAATCCCTGTGACTGTAAAGCCGCTTAAAATGATCTAGCACACGTTTTTTTAGTTGGTTATGGTTTGAATACCAAAGCCCCCAAAGAGTCCTCGACTACAGAATCTTGTTCTTGTTCCTTAGCCTCCTAACCATTGTAGTAGTATATGATAGAACTTAGTACTTTGGTTGCCAAACATAAGCTAGTTAAGACAGAGCTTTTGGAACCATAATAGGCCCTCGTGCACGTGTAGGCTTAGAAACAAGTTATTTTCCTTACTTTTCAAGGAAAACATTACCATTCATATTTGGAGCTCTTTCGATACCTCCCAATCTTTATAGAATATGTCTTTTATTTTTTAAAATATTACAAAAAATATCCATAATCCACTCCACGACAACAACAATAAATTGGAAACTAGTGTTATCGAAATTTATCTTCAAATATGTTTTTTTGGTATTTGTTAATTAATTTTTCATTCTATTTTTTCCTCTATCACTTTTGACAATTTCCATCTATTACTATCATCACCACTAAACACTTTTGTCTATCAATTGACTACAATTTTCAATCTCGTCACCAATTGAATCCTTCTTGGATACTTCCCGTCACCAATTGAATGCCATCTCCCTCCCGTATCTCCAGCCACTTTCATGGCAAGTTGCTTGGGCCATCGCTGTTAACCACTACCTGGTACTACCATCGTTGTTGTTACTCTTGCCTATCACATTGACAATACTTTTACTCATGTTTGCCTCGTATGATCATCAATTACCATTTTCAACAACTCCCATTTTTGAGTATTTCCACCATCGCTACTATTATTTGCTATTATTATACCACGATTCAACTATTATTATTTGGTTCTTACCCTAAGATAGAATAATCATTTTTATTTTCGACTACCCTATTGAACGACTCTTTTGATATCGACGGCTCAATCCTTTACTTATGAATTTCGCAAAAGAATAGTATTTAAAGGCAGTGGCCGAAAATATTTGATGGCAGTGATAGTAGAAGATACAAATAATTACAAATGGTGTGATGAAAACAAGAGCAAATGATAAATTGTGTTACAAAATCAATTAAATTTCATTTATTCTATTTACAACAATTTAATAAAATTTGGGAAATATTCATATTTTTTCAAATTAGCAAACATAATTTTATTTATTGTTGATGATTTTTTAATTTTTAAATAAAAACAGTACCAAGTAAAGATTACCGAAAAAAGTAAAGGATTTTGCTAAACAACGCCCACAGCGTGTCGGAAAAGTGGCGAGTTTTTGGCGTTTATTTTAATTGGCGAAGCTAATATTATTAGTTTTTATTTTTATATTATTAATTTTAATTATAAATTATAATTTATTTTAAGTATTTATAATTTTTGTTATAAATTATAATTTTTTTTATTTTAGCTATGAACTATAATTTTTTTAAACTCTCATGACTTTTGTTAAAAATTGTAATTTATAAATTACTAATTTCAACAATTCCAAACACCTGTGAGTCTTTAGACACTCTTATCAAATAAATAATAAAATAAAAAAATTGCACGAACATCCCTTAAATTATGAAGTTGTATCACTTTATCTCCTGACTAAAGAAGCGTACAAATAAACACTTTAACTATTTCAGGGCGGACTCTTTAACTATTCCAAGGCCGCCTTGGAATAGTTAAAGAGTTTATTTGTACGCTTCTTTAGTTCACGAGATAAAGTGATACAATTTCATAATTTAAGGGCGCCCTGTAATAGTTAAGGAGTTTATTTGTACGCTTATTTAGTTTAGGAGATAAAGTGATACAAATTCATAATTTTAGGGGCGTTCGTGTAATTTTTTTATTTTATTTATTTATTTATTGTCCTGAAAAGTTCAGGAAATAAAGCGATACAACTTAATAATTTAAGGGGTGTTTATGTAATTTTTTTATTTTATTTATTTATTTGATAAGAGTATCTAGAGACTCACGTGCGTTCGAAATTGCTGAAATTAGTAATTTATAAATTATAATTTTTAACAAAAGTCATGGGAGTTTAAAAAAATTATAGTTTATAGTTAAAATAAAAAAAATATAATTTATAACTGAAAAAAAAAATAATTTATAACAAAAATTATAAATATTTAAAATAAATTATAATTTATAATTAAAATTAATAATATAAAAATAAAAACTAATAATATTAGCTTCGCCAATTAAAATAAACGCCAAAAACACACTAATCCAACGCCCTGTGGGCGTTGTTTAGCAAAATCCAAAAGAAAAAGGGGAAAAAACGGGAGATTTTTTGTACCGTGTGATCTCCTCCTCTTCAGCATTCACACAACGTTCAGACTGTGCGCGACCATCGTGGAGGTGGTTACTCTCGTCTCTCTCGTCTGAGATTGCGAAGTTGTCAAACAATAAGCAGCCATTGTTGAGCGCTTTCTCACCTCCAAACTCAAAAAACCGCTCTCATCGAACCGGGGTTCGTTGACCGTTGCGAACCGTAAACGGCAAAGTCGCCGCGAATTTGACCAGATCGGTCGAAAAGCGTCGAATTTGGGCGGATGGAAAGTGAGCTCCGATGCTGTTTCTATCAGGTCACAGTGTTGCGGAAATGAGTGGAATCATCTACGGGTAGCGTATTTGGATCTGTGGATTTCTACAATTATTTGTGTGGGAAGGAGAGAGAAGAGAAATGTTGCGTTTGAGGGCTTTTCGTCCAACGAACGACAAGATCGTGAAGATTCAACTGCATCCAACGCATCCGTGGCTCGTGACTGCAGATGCATCTGATCGCGTCTCTGTTTGGAATTGGGAGCACCGACAGGTTGTTCGTTTTTTCATTGCCTTGTTCTGTATTGAATTGATTACATAGGCAAGTATACGATGTGGTTTGACTCAATTTCGTTTATTGTTTCTGCTTTACGTATCAGGTGATATATGAGCTGAAAGCTGGTGGTGTTGATGAGAGGCGTTTGGTGGGTGCCAAGTTGGAGAAGCTTGCCGAGGGTGAATCAGGTTAGAGAATCTTTCATTTTCTTTTTTCAACGCATATGCGTGTATGCGCATCATATCCATACGCATGTATTTGCATGGAAGATACGAATGATCTGCTGATAAGTTGCCGACGGTTGTGGTTTTTACTTCTCTTAAGCTAGTTGAATCATTACAGAATAGGATGGTGGATTCCACATTAGAATTTGGGCATAAGTAAATTTTGCACTGGTGGTTGCCTTGCGAAAATTTATTCGGTTTAGGTGTCCCACGAATCTTTCACGCGGGACATCTCTAGAAAGCTCACAGGGTTGCTGGCTATGTGCGCTTTTATTGTGGGATTAGGGTATAGAAGGCAGGAGTAAGTACTTGTGCGATTAGGGTTTTAGAATGTAGAGGGAAGTTGTATCTGTAGGTGGAGAAGAGTCAAATAGTTTCAAATTGACAGGTTGGCTGGTTTTTAGGGAGAAAAGGCATTTCCCTATTGGTGAGTTGATATAGGGTTTGCTTGTAAATCAAAAACCAATTTAGGGTGCGGGTTAAGGTTTGGTACTGAAATTGGGGTTGATTGGGACTGAACTGCTGAATATAGCACAATGAACTCTAATTTGCATCCCATCCCTTATTTTTGGGGTGCTATGTTTGGGATGTTGATAAAAGGTATAAATAGTAAACCTAAGGTCCCGTTGAATAAAGTAGATGCAGATACATGTATGCATGCTTGCATGGCCTTTGGGACATTTTTTTAGGTCAAACTATAAGTTCAAAACTTTGGGAGGAAGAATTTTTTGGCCCTTTGCCCAACATGATTATTTTCTTCAAAGAACCATGGACCTTTACACTTGTGACTCTTTAAAGATTAAACACTTTTGACTCTTTAAAGACCAATTCGCCGCGATGAAAGCCTAGAGAGGTTGGAGCATCCAATTTCGCCTCCCTTTTGGAACCCATCCCAGCAACAAAGCATACTGTAGTAAAGAAGATGGGGGTACTTTTCAATGTGGGAAAAGACGTATAATCTCGCATGAATTGGCCTTTTCTGAATCATATGAAAATTGGATTCATGTAATAGGAGAAAGATTTCTCATTCCTTAGGTGAAAAGATTTGTAGTCATGAGAAGGGATTAATTGGAATATAATTTGATAGCCCGTTATGGACAAATAAAGCACTAAGCATTTTATATAATTTGTAAAGTAACCTTTTTGTGCGAGGTGTTTTTGTCCACAATGTTCATCATTTGATGGTGGGGTGTTTATAGAAAAGATGTGTTGATGGGGAACAAGAAGGTATAGAATGAAGATATTTCAAGATTTAAGAATTTAGTAATTTTAATAATATTATGTATTTTAATTTTAATATATTTTTTTAAATTTAGCAACTATTAATTAGAATTTTCTGAATTAAAATCTTTTATTTTTAGTAGTTTTAATTAGGATTTTCTTAAATTCCTTTAAATGGGCTATTATGTAGTAGGTTTTTAGGTAGACTATGATATTGAGTAAATGAGTTTAGGCTGGATATTGAGATTAAGAACTTTCTTTTTTCTTTTGAGTGTGAATTTTCTTTTGCTTTATTTCTTTTATTTGGATTCTTTTGTTTTATTTGTTCTCAAGTCTTGCTGGCCGTCTAGCATTTAGTGGTATCAGAGCAAAAATTCGATCTATTCCCTTTCTGTGCCGACCTTCATTGAAACCCTTGTCGTCAAACATAGTTAAGTTGGAACCCATAGCACCTGTGATCCGTTGACAACGATTGACCATTGACCTTGTGCTGCCATCGCTGCTTCCCCTTGGTGTCGCATCCATTTCCGCCGTTGCCCCTTGGCTCCACCACCGCTCCCCTTTGGCGCTGCCGCCATTTCTGTCGTTGTCCCTTGGTGCCCCCGCCGCTTCCCCTTGGCTCCGCCACCATTTTCGCCGTTGTCCCTTGGCACCGTCCCTTTTCCTTCAAGCCGCAAGCCCTTGTGCCGCCTCTTTTTCGCCTTACTTTCATAGTCACCACTGTCGCCATTGGCCTGCGCCATCAACGCTGTCGTGTTGAGCATCTGCCACACACGCCTTCGTCTGCCAAAACAGGAGCTCTAAACCTGACCCTAAAACTAATTTCCCAAGCCACATCACTCAACTTTAGCCCCTTTCTTAAAGGCACATTTTACATTGCAACCTTTTCACCACAGCTACTTGCCCCAGCCACAAAAAAAGGCCCCAGTCCAATTCCTTTTACCATTCTTGTCCACTTTTGAAATCCATCCAACCCCAAATTCGATCGATCAACAAAAAAAAAAAAAGAAAAGAAAAGAAACACAACAACAAAAAGACCTCTTTTGAGCAACGCAATTTTAGACAAGTTCAATCCTTGCTTCGAGGATCTACTGCACAACTATTGGTGCATCCATAAGTTCTCTGGACCTCGGGAAATGTATTATTCTCTTCTAGAAAATTGAGATTAATATTTTTATTCATTGGAAAATTAGTAAAGTTTTCTAAGGATCCTTGACTCTGCGTATTCTCAATTAAAAAAGGAGAAAAAAATCATGACCTCATTTAAAGAAAACCCTCGTGAACAACCTTAAGAGTAACATAGATGCCCTTGAAAACTCGATAAAACCAATTCGTAGGCAACAATTTTATGCAACAAAATTCTAGTGTCTTTGATTATTTTATAGAGTTTAAAAATATATTAAAATTGTCAGACACTAGTAGTGACCTATGTAATATTGCTAATCACTTTGTTTTTGGATTACGAGAAGCAATTCAAAATGAGATGTTGTGTTCTCTTATACTGATTTAGAAGATGCTTTAGCGATAGAAAAATATTTAAAAGAACTTTACATTTATAAGTCAACTTTTTTCAAAAGGCCTTGAGAGATTACCCAATCAATAGTTGCTGCACCTTCTATTAAGCCTGTGTTTGGACTAGCTTTTTTTAGAGGCTTTTTAGCTTTTTGGTTCAAATCATGGCTTTTTTTTGTGAGAGAAAAAGTGGAAAAAGCTTTGCTTTTTTGTGGGAACCCAAACGAAGTGGCTCTTTTTAGTGGAAAAAGCCAAAAAGCCTTGCTTAAAAGCCAGGCCAAACACAGGTTAACTTCATTCATGATAAACTTCCAAGCCTGAGGTTTCTAGTAGCTTTGATGATGTGGACATTATATGGAATCATATTCTTAGATTTTATTCGTTTTTCTTATATTAGTAAGATATTATATTATATTATTTTATTTTCTTTAGATATTATATTATTTAGATGTTATTTCTGTTTCTAATAATTTAGGATATTATATGATTTTGGTTCCTCTAATTAAGGATTCAAGTTTCTATTTTTTAATTAGAGTTTAGGCTTAAATAAGATCTTTCAATGCATTGAGCGAACTTTGATTAATAAAAATTGTGTGATTATTGTGTGATTTCTTCTTTCTCTCTCTATCTTCTCCCCTAATTTATGTTATTCTCTCTTAATCCCTAATTCCTTTTTTCTCACTAGTGGTCCTACATCATTTGGTACTAGAGTCTAATCGATCTATCGCTGCAGTCTTGCGCCACCACTGTTGTCCAGCGCTATCACAAGCCTCTGTCTCCTCACGACCCTACCACATCTTTCACTCGTAGTCACTGCCTCGGCAACCCCAGCGGCAGCCGCCACCGCTGCTGATCTCCAAGGTCGTAACCTACAGTTGGCCATCACCGCCGCCATCAGCCTTCGCCCCCACTGCCATAGATCGTTGCCTCCACCACCAGTCACTGCCGCCATTCTTCCCGCGACTACATTATCGTCATCTTCAGTCGCTGTTCTTTTGCGCCGCCAACAACAATCGCCGAAATCAACCGCTGACATCCTTCGCCACCTGCGGCACCATCCTTTGCCACCTTAGCCGCCGTCTTCCTACGTTACGACCACCGTCGTAGCCATCGTCCTACGCCGCAAACACCATCGACCCGCGTCTCCGCCACCACTGTTGTCTTCAGTTGCCACCGCAACCATCGTGACTTCGCCACCTCTTGCCGAAGCTGCCTCGGTCAAACCCTAGAAGGGAGGCTTTGAATTGCGCCTTTGATATGCGAAAGGGGAAGGCCAAACGTTCCAACCCGACCCGCTTGTCTTAACCCGACCCACCCCTTTATTTGGATAACCCAATCATTTAAAAAAACAAACAAACCAGCTCACACCTTTTAAGAACAAAGAAACAGGTCAAGAGCTTAGCCCACACCTTCTGCGCCCCCAAAACCAGCCCACACCCTTTTGAAAAAAAAAACAACAATGCTTCTTTCTGATCTCTTTATAATGCCTCCACTTTCCTCTTCCGTCAAACCATTGAACCTTTCTCAACATTGCCTGTTACTATACGAAATTTTTGCCATTAGTCGAAAACAATTTCTCTTACCCCACGATTTTTTTTGCCAACTCCCATCAACCAAAAACACCCGTTGCACCCACCTCTGCACCACATTGGGAACTCCTACGAGCACGGCTTTGAGTCATCAATTTATTTTTATTCATCTATTTATTTTTCTTCTTAAAAAACCCAAACAAAAACAAAACACAAAAGGTCCAACAAAAGTAAAAAAAAAAAAACACAAAAAAAAGTGACAGGAAAAAAAAGAGTCAACAAAAACAGCAATAGAAAAAGCGTACCAAAAGCCAAAAAAAAGAAGACGTTTTTATTTTCCTTTTTTTTTCCCACCTCATACTTAGTGTCCGATTGGAAACTAGCTTAAAAGCTAGTTTTTTTTTATTTTTTTGTGTTTTTAGCCGAAAAGCTAAATTTGGTTTAAAGTAAGTTGTTTGATAAATTATCTTTTAAGTTAATTTTTTTGAAATTGATTGTTTGGGTAAAAAGTTAGGTTTTTTGCTTTTTGTTTAAAGTGAACAATTTTATCCTTTCATATATTTGATATTAACAATTATATATAGTTTGTAATGGTAGTAAATAAGTTATGAATAAGGGGTGCTATTGTATTTTAAATGTGGTGGGAGTTTGAATAGAATATTTTGGGAGTTTGTGTTTTAATTTGACTTTTTGACTTTTTTGCCAAATGGGCAACCTTGGTTTTTTGGTTTTTTTTTTTTTAGCCAAAAAGCTAAGGTTGCCAATCAGGCCCTTAATGGAGCGGTTGTGAACTACTGATTTTCATACATTTCTCTGGTGCGCTCAGCAAGTCTGTAATATTATCATTGATGGAGGATATACCATGAATGCAATATCCGAAAAAGGTGTCCGCCGTCTAAACCTTAGGCCTACCCCACACCCACAACCATATCTTCTGTTTTGGGCGGATGACACTTCCTTTTTCGTCACCCAAAGGCGTTTGGTTTATATTGAGATGGGCATTTATTTTGATGCCATTTGGTGTAATGTGTTTCCCATGACAGGTAGGCATGTCCTCCTTGGTCATCATTGGATGCATGAGTTTCATGCTGCCCATCATGCAGCCACTAACACCATTGCATTCTGGTTTTATGATCGAACTATCCTGTTATAGCCTGCCTATTCCAAACCAGTTAGGGTATCATTTGAGGCCTTTCCCACCTCCCCACCTCTTGAGTTCCCATGTTTCCTCATGACCTCGAGTTATTCCCTTTGGGTCCGACTTTTGAGTCACCAAGTTCTGTTCCTCCTCTACCTTCTAACTTGGCAGTCCGGATGTTTCTTTACCTTCCATACAAAAATCGGCCTCTCTTAGCCATATTGAGTCTGAGAATGTTGCAGCTTCTCCTCCTCCTCCAGCTCCACCCATGCCCGACACTCCTTCACCATAACTGCTTCCACCACCCGTAGACTATTTTCAGCATGAACCTACAATTATATCTTCTCCATCTCCCGCTTCTTCTGTCAACTTCGCCCATGTTGATTTTGTGAGTATTGAAGATGTTCTATGGATTATCAAGTCTTGTTTTATAGATCTCGTCAACCAGCCCATATTCCAGGCTTATTGGCCCCCATAGACCTTGAAGCAGGTGACCTACTCACATTACTTGATTATTTGGCATGGAGCGTTCAGTACTTCTAGCCGAACTCGGGGATGAGTTCTTTTTTTCAGCGGAGGAGAATGATGTGAACAATATATGGCATTATATTCTTAGATTTATTTGTTTTCCTTGTAATAGTAAGATATTGGATTATTTTAGATATTATATTATTTTAGTTAGATATTATATTATTTAGATATCATTTCCGTTTCTAGTAATTTAGGATATTATATGATTTTGTTTCTTTTAGTTATTGATTCAAGTTTCTATTTTTTAGTTAAGGATTCAAGTTCCTTATATTAGTAAGATATTGGATTTTGATTAATAAAAATTGAGTGACGTATTGTGTGATTTCTTTCTTCTCTCTCCATCTTCTCTCCTAATTTATGTTCTTCTCTCTTAATCCCTAATTCCTTTTCTTCTCACTTAGTGGTCCTACATCAGTTGATAATTCCTCTCTCCAATCTATTGATCTTGTTGCTTTGCATGTTCCTCCACCTACTGATAGTAGTATTGTAGATGATATTCTTAGTTATCTTCAATTTCAGGACTTCGTTGTTACTTTGGTGACACAGATATCTAGCCCAATCAAATATTTCCCCTTATCATTTGTTGGACATGTTTTAGTCATTATTGAATGTGGACCACATGCACATTTACTGATTTTTATGTGAATTTAAATATTGGTCTAATATTTTATATGGAGGCTATAATATTTGATCGTGGTACTTCAAAGCCTCTTGTTTTGTTTAATGGTGTTGATGCAAACATGGCTATGTCCTCACTTTTTGCACTTGTGTATCCCTCGACTCAATCATTTCATGGAGCTTCCTAGTATCATCTTCTAGACGAAGTTTTTTACCACATGCTATCATAGTTGAGGAAGTGTTTTGCTAACAAAAGTTTCTTTTATCTTTATAACTTTTTGGAGGAGAGCTTTTATGAGACGAGGAGAAATGATGAGGAACGAGAAGGCATAAAATGAAGATATTTCAGGATTTAGGAATTTAGTAATTTTAGTAATATTCTATATTTTGGTTTTATTGGAATTTTTTAAATTCACTACCAATCAATTAAAATTTTTTGAATTCGAGTATTTTATTTTTAGTAACTTGAATTAGGGTTTTCTTGAATGCCTATAAATATGTCATTATGGAATAGATTTAGGTAGACTATGATATTGAGTGAATGAGTTTAGGTTTGATATTGAGATCAAGAACTTTTTGTTTCTTTTTTACCTTTCTTTCCTTTATTGCTTTTATTTAGATCAGTTTCTTTTAGTTGTTCTCATCTTGCCATCTAGTGAGCGTCATGTGTCTTGTGTGACCCTGGAAAAGCCATATCCAAAAGAAGTTATAAAATCATGCTCAATGTCATCTCACAATTTCGTCAAGATCTCTTTTGTTTGGTGGGCGAAGATTTCAAATGTATTGATTTTTTTGAGTAAATGTGTTTATAGAGAATTGGATTTGGTTACACAACGTGAGTAGGTATACAAATACTTATTTGATCGTAAAATATTGATTGCTTTTTTCTGAACCTTGGGGAATTGTGATACTCTGAAGTTCGAGGTTAAAGAGTTTTATAAAATGTTCTCGATTGGATAACAAACCTATATTTGGTTCTAACATCATATACCCCATCGAGGCACGCAAAGCTCACCATTTTTTGCCGCCCCTAAGGTCCTTTTTATGTTTTTGCTTTTCCTGGGATGCTATCTATGATTATATCTTTCTTAGGTACAAAGCCAAAGAAGTATAGATTTTCTTTTTTATTTTATCCTAACTAATTGCTGCCAAAGAGTCAAATATGTCGGAAAGAAAGAGTCTAAGGTCGGGTTGTACGACATAGCCACATACGTTCCAATTATTGCAATTTTCTCAAGTGATCCATATCTGTTGCAGACATCTATTTGACTTTTTAATTTTGAAAGTGGTGAAGGGTTGCTATTATTATTTTGCCATGGAGGGAATTCATTAGTCATGGTTTTATCTTTGCCTCTAGACAATTTGCATGAATGGAAGTACCTTATTTTCACACTCGAACATGAAAGAGCTAGGTTTCCTTGTCTTATAAATTGAATCTTATTGATTTCTTTGCTAAGCCTTCCTTGACTTCAATTGTATTAGTAATTTTTTGTCGTCTTTGTCTAATGGATGGAGAGCTTGCTTTAAAATCGTCAGCGATGCACCCATCTCCTAATTATATATTTCAATAGGCACCGTGCAAAGGTAGATTAGAAATTTATGGTAAAATGTGTGCTCGTAGCCCAACATATAAAGTACGTTAAGATAGTCCGTTTTAGGGATTGGTGAATTATACCACTTAGTGACTTTGGCACTAGGCGTACCCCAAATAGGTACTATTCGGTGGGCCGAATTCGATAATAGACATATGATAGTGGCTTGTATTGAGTGCTTGCTCTCCTTTTTTATCCCACCCAACCCAACAAGTTGTGAAACCTAGGGAGGCAGAGGAGGATCTCTTAGTGCTTTCTTTTTTCTTCTCATTAGAGTTATTTTTGGAGACTTGGACATGGTAAGGTAGAAGGGGGTAACAAGCACAATATGTGAATTTGGGGCTATCTGTGTTTATTACCTAACAATTTAAGCATTTGGGTTGTTGTCTAACATGGTATTAGAACACATGTTTTCATAGGTCTTGAAATGTAGTCTCTCTACGTGAATTTATTCTTGTGATATTGGTTCGTATGCACTGTGTTTTGTTTGAATGTTTGTCCACAGTTCTATTTCTTTATCTTTTCATGTGCAAGAGGGGTGAGTGAAGGGGTGTGCACCGGTTGGGTTAGGGCGGGTTGAGGGAAAATTTCAACAAATCCATTTTTGGCACGTGAGATTTTTCAACCCTCAGCCAACCCATTGATTGTCAAAACTAGTGGGTTGAGTGAAGTTTTTTGCAGGTTGCAATCCGTGATTTAGGCAGTTGAAAGATTGTAAACTTTGGGGTTGTTATCATAAAATTAGTTTTAACAAATAAGAAAATCTATTGCATTTTAAAAAAAATTATACTTAACACGTCAAGTAAAACATCAACTAAAACAATACTAGTCATTCAATAATAATAGTTATAATATTTGTATAATTAAATATCTTTTATAATAACATTTATAATATATACTTATCTAAAAAATATTCACAATATATAACAGAATCAATCAAAATCACAAATGCTTTAATTTGTGCTTTATAAATTATGAGAAATTCATATAACTGTACGTATATATATGAGATTGGTTTGGATTGAGGTCATATTGAAGAAATATAACCAGCAACCAATCCACCCGCCTCATTTTTTCATCCAACCTTCTCACCCACATAAACCGTGATGGTTCGTGCGGGTTGGCGGATTATTTGCACACCGTACTAATAGGAAGGGTTAGGCTCTATTTGTAATAGGTTAAGTTCTATTCATTAGTTGTCCTCTTACCCTACCCTTGCAACACATTTGACTAAAAATATCTCATTTCTGTTCACATTTGGCTCAAACTATATCATTTCTCACTCATGTGCATGTTCATTTTCTTTGCATGCAGAGAAAGCATAGATGCCGTACGTGGCGAATAGATCCCGCACGTGGAAAAATCATCATAGATGACTTCCTTCATCTCGTCTTTAGTTCGTTTCATGTCAAGCTTCTTACCTATGCACTCTTTCTAATAGAAACTTTGACGACAATTCCACTTCAGCGATATTAATTCTTTTTTTCTTTCTTTCATTCTTTTTTTTTTTGTCCTTGAGATTTCTCGCTTCCTTGTATTTGTTAAATCACCAATTGTCCCAAAAATTTAAGCTGTTAAGAAATAGGCCAAACAATGTTACCAATTTATTCAACACTCCCCCTCACGTGCGACTTTGTCTCGCATGTGGAGAGGCAAACAAACTAAACTAAACAGGTGCGCCAACAAAGACAAAATATAGTGCACAATAACAAATAAAATGCTGAACACAAACATAATATAGTGCACAACAATAAACATAATAGGGAAACATACGAGACTTGAATCCAGGACCTCCTGGAGCCAGAACTTTGATACCATGTTAAGTTACCAATTGTCTCAAAAACTTAAGATCTTAGGAAAGGGGCCTAGCAACGTATACCAACCTATTCAAAAGTATCATTCATGAAAACCATGTATTATCCACGAAAATATAAGGACACAAATGAAATTGATCTATGAAAAAAAAAGAAAGTGTATTTGTATTAGGGTTTAAAATTTGTTTATCCTATTATATATTCAATTAATATTTAAACAATTTTTTTGATATTATGATCCCCATGAGTAGTTGTTAACAATGCATTTTTACACATTCAAACATTTATTTTGTTGCTGATATGGTGATATAATAAGTATTTGCTAGCATTTTCTTCTGACTTGCGATGCTTGTACCATAGAGCCTAAAGGGAAACCTACGGAAGCCATGCGGGGAGGGAGGTAATGGATCTGTGCTTTTGCATTGCCATATCTTTTTTTTTTTTGCGTGTTGAAATCTGAACCTGCTATTGGGATGGATGGATCAAGTGTTAAGCAGGTTAGCTTTTATGATGATGATGTATGCTTTTGGCAACTCTGGCGTAATCGTTCTGCTGCTGCGGAGGCGCCATCAGCAGTCAATCACGCCTCTTCTTCTTTTAGTTCCCCTGCTGCATCAACAAAAGGAAGGCATTTTCTTGTTATCTGTTGTGAGAACAAAGCAATTTTTTTAGACCTGGTGACGATGCGTGGCCGTGATGTCCCAAAGCAGGACCTTGATAACAGATCACTTCTCTGGCAAGTGCCCAATACATCTGATTTATAATGGGTGTTCATGATTCACTGACAATTGAACCTTTATTTTATTCCAATATGTGGTCAAAATAATTACTGAATGTATGGGTAATATGATTCCTCGAGTGACATAAATTATGTAATCCTTTAATACCATTGCGTTTACTGCATGCATTTTTAAAGCAAAATGAAAGGGAAGATCCATTTCCTTGATATTTTGGCCTTTATTGGAATCGGTTTGCTGTGTACTTGGTCTATCTCTTTGCCTATTAATTCAGATTTTTTTTGTGGCTGTGCTTTCTACTGTAGAGTTTGGTTTGAAATTGTTTTGAAGGTCGACTATTGGATGCATTGTACTGCTCCCTTATTCTAAAGTCCTTGTGCAAATGCATTTAGGTTCTTTAGTTCTTATGAACTTAGCTTCATATCAGTTGCCAAGTATAGCAACCCGAGAGAATCGAGTTTGGTTTGGGAGTGACTAATTGAAGTTAGTATGGTTTAAACCTGGTGAGAAAATGTCACAC
The DNA here is from genome assembly GCA_032270985.1 of Heliamphora pulchella. Classification (NCBI taxonomy): domain Eukaryota; kingdom Viridiplantae; phylum Streptophyta; class Magnoliopsida; order Ericales; family Sarraceniaceae; genus Heliamphora; species Heliamphora pulchella. Next base: position 10,074,444 of record JAULJZ010000009.1, on the reverse strand, counting down.
TGCATTGTGACTTTGTCTGATAGAAAACTCTTTACCGTAGATAATGCAGTTCTATCATGATTTGTGTGGTTTCAAGTTTGCTGTTTGGCTAAACTATAGCCCATTTTTAACGACTAGTTTTTGGTTCACCCCAGAGATTATACGTACTTCTAGTGACTAGTTTTGCAAAGGGAATGGATTGACTATGGCTACCAACTAGCTGCTCTTAATTGAGCTAATGGCTATTTGGTTAGCACCTTTGGAAATTTTTGCCACTATCAGTGATAAGAGCTTATTGAAAGAGAGTTGATTACTTTTAGAAGTCATAACATTGGCATCTCTCTGTGGAAGCTTCTTCTTATAAGTATTTATTGGATTCATTATCCTCCATCCTTGGAGAAAATTTTCATCACGTGTGAAGATTGGTGTTGACTTGTTGGTTTCTTCTGTTTTATTGTTCAACAGCTACATTAACTTCGAATGAATATTTCTTCCACTTTTAGAATAAAGCGATCTTCATAAAATAGGATGGGCGTGGTAGATCTCAAACTCGCTAATGAGACTGCTCCAAGAGGTTCTATTCCATTTACAATTGAACTTATCAGCTAATGAGTATTGTCATCCATTTATGTTGCTTCTATTGATTGCTCCCTTTTTGAGAGCTTAAAGAGCTTCATTTGTTTTGAAACTTAGGTTTGGTAGGATGGAGCTCGAGGATGAGCGATATAATAAAAGATAATGGGCAGTCTTTATTGATTGGTTGGAGTTTGGGCTGGCAATTGTATTGTGCATAGAATAAAGTTAAT